>CAUYUJ010004536.1:0-45000 GCA_963575745.1 Prorocentrum cordatum | reverse complement strand
GGGTGCGGCGGTGCCATGCGAACGCACCCGTTGAGGTTTTCGGGGGGCTTCCTATGGGGCCACGAAACGTATGAGGAGTGTGCCGACACGGGTGCGGCGGCGCCATGCGAGCGCAGCCATTGGGGCGTTCGGTGGGGCTCCCTGTTGGCCAACGAAACGTGTGAGGGGTGTTCCGAAACGGGTGCGGCGGTGCTTCGCGAACGCAGCCACAGGGGCCTTCCGTGGGGCTTCTTACGGGACCACGAAACGCGCGAGGGGTGCCGAAGCGGGCGCGGCGGCGCCATGCGAACGCAACCACTGGGGCCTTCGGTGGACCTCCTCACGGGCATGCGAACGCAACCATTGGGGCCTTCGGTGGACCTCCCCACGGAGCCACGGCAAACGTGTGAGGGGCGTGCCGAAAATTGTAGACTCGTAGAGGGGATGAGGGGGAGGACGAAGGAGTGTGGTTTTTGAATTCAAAAAAACTGGTTCTTGAATCCCCCAAAAAAAGGAGTGTGGCTTTTGAATTCAAGAACTCGGGGTGCTGCCTCTTCAAAGCCAGGACCCAACACCACAGGATGATTGGGAACAGCTGTTTGCTAGCGTGGGGCCCGCACCGCAAGTTGTCGCTTCGTGGCTGGAGTCACTGATTCCCCTGCTCGCGCAAGCATCCCACCCCCGCCCACGCAGCTTGTCTTGCCACCCCCGTGCGGCGGCGATTGCGATGAGGGCCTGGCCCTGGCCTGTGCACCTGTGCGGCCGCGCGGGCGCTGGCGCGCGCGAGCTCGCGCGCAGAGCGGCCTGCGGGTTTGGCACAGCCGATGCGACGCAGCGCTGCCTAGGGGTGGCAGCGTCCCAGCGCGTCTCGAAAGCCGCGCTGGCTCGCGGGCCTTTCGATGCCGGTCGGCGGCTCGGGCGGGCGAGGTGTCGCGATGGCGCCGACGAGGGCGGCAGCGAAGATGGCAGCAGTGATGGTGATGACGACTTTGACGATGACGACGGCGCAGGCCAATGACGGCGTCGATGTTGGTAACACCAGTGACGATGACGGTGTCCACGTGTCGATGGTGACGGAGTGATGCTGGCGGCGACTGTCAAGGACGATAAGCGGGATGCGGCGGCGCTGATGGGGTGTGAGAGCGTTCAAGTGCGCGCGCGCGCAGAAGTCCAAGAACCCTTTCAAAAGATTCTGCTGAAGCGCATGTGTACCCAAAGGATTCGGGGACAATTGGTGTTGCGTAAAACTCAGGACGGGGGAAAAAAATATACAGACACAGATAATCCTCGACTCCAAGGAGAATATGGGAAAATATGGAAAGTGGGGGGAAAGAAATCCAAAAAATATTTGAAAATATGGGGAATCCTGGGATTTGTGTCGTTTCATTCATGTGCCCTGGGACCCTTTCAACTGGTTTCCCTAAGGTTGTCGACGTGCTCGCGCTGCGGTGCGCGCGCGGGGCCCGCATGGTCCTAGTGATATACGGATGCGCGCGATCCGTGGGCATGCCGGATCAGCCCGGAGGCGCCGCGCGGTGGTGTGAGCATTGTGCGGGATGGTGAAGACCGTGTGGTTCCCCCTGGAGGGTTTCTCCGAAGGACTGAAGCGGCCCGTCCTCCTCGTGCTCCTCCTCCAATTCCTCCTCCTCCTCATCCCTCCTCCTCCTCCTTTTCCTCCTCTTCCTCCTCCTCCTCCTCCTCCTCCTCCTCCTCCTCCCCATCCTCCTCCTCCACCTCCTCCTCCTCCTCCGCCCCCTCCTCGGGTCGCGAATGCTCGCGGGCAGAAAATGTGCAGATGTTGTGATGAAACACCGGAGAGGTTCGAACGTGTGTATATTGAAATGTTTACAGTATTAGCGTCATTGGTCTGATTTCGACATGTGCGCACACGTTATCGGGCGGGCGCGGCATCATGATGACGACACCGGCGACGACGCCGACGATGGCGACGAAGACGTTTACGGTGGTGATGCCGACGATGGAAGTGATGATGGCGATGATAGTAATTTCGCTGATGAGGTTGATGGGAAGATGCGCGCCCATTTAAACGTACGTCCTGTCATGATAGCAACTTGCGCGCGCAGAAACGTGAGCGTTTGGCCCGCATGGTTTTTCATGACAAAGTTGGTCGGCGCGCGATTGTGGCTAAACATTTTCAACATGCGTGTGCGAGTGGCCTGGATGGCCTGATTTGACGGAGTGGTTGAACAGTGTTAGCTTTCTTTTGGGTTCAATGAGTGCGCGCGCGCGCGAAATTCCAGCATGCGAAATTCCAGCATTTCTCTCTGGTTGACACAAAAAATTGACGCTTCGAGTCTCCCCACCAACCCATCCAGCAACGATGCCCAGGCGAGTTGATGGTGTGGCTGGTGCTGCTGTTGCTGCTGCTGGCGCTGCTGGCGCTGCTGGTGCTGTTGTTCCCTCGGGGTCCTCTTGGGGCCCTCCTGGTGCTTGTTTGGAAATCTTGTGGGTCTTCAGGGGGCTCTTTTGCAAAATCTCGGGTCTTGGGGCCCTCTTGGGAGCCGCTCGGGGGCCCTGGAGGGCCCCTTATGGCCATCTTGGAGAGCATCAATCAAAGGAGGGGGGTCCTTGATTTCGACCCCACCTCAGGAGTCTTCAAAATCGCCTCTTGGAGCCCTCTTGGGGCTCTTTTGGGTGGTCTTAGGGCTCTGTTGGACTGTCGTCGGGCACACTTGGGGCCCTGGTGGGGCTCTCCTGGGGGTTCTGGGGGCCCTGGAGGGCCATCTTAGAGGCCATCGATCAAATGGGGGGGGTCTCATACCCAGGTTCCCCATTTGGGGCCGCAAAAATCGCCTGTTGGGGCCTTCTTGGGCCCCTCATTGTGCGCTCTTGGGCGCTCTTGGGGTCGTTTGGGGGGTGCCCTTGGGCCCCTTTAAGGGCTCTGTTGGGCCATCTTGGGGCAATATTGAAGCTTGAAAAACGCATCGGAAACGAAAAGGCGAGAAGGCAAAAACCACTGATTCCCCAAACAGTGCTTGCACTGATGGGATTCGTCCTTCTCGTCTACGGAACTGGCCCCGACTGTCGGTCTGGCGATTCCGTGCTCGCCGTCCGGTGGGCGTGATTGTCGGTATGGCGGCTCTGTGCTCGCCGTCGCCGCTTCGTCGCCGCCCGTCGTCTGGGCCTGATTGTTGATCTGCCGGCTATGTCGTCGCCGACGCCCCGTCGCCGCTCCGTCGTGGGTCTGCGTTACGTTTCATCTGTTTGCATTGTGTTGTATTGTTTCGTATTGCTCCGCATTGTTGCGATGCGTCGCAATGCTTTGCACAACATAGACTACACGACTGTACCACACAGTTTGCACCACCTATATTGCATTACATGTATTACATAACCTTCATTGTACCTTGTACCTCCTAGATTGTACACCATATATAGCGCAACACATACTGCACAACAAAGATTGCACCACGTAGCTTGCATCGCAAATATTGCACCACATATATTGCACCACCTACACTGCATTACATAGACTGCGTCACATATTGTGCACCATAAATGTTTCACGATTTAAACATGTATTGCAAAGCATGGATTGCACATCGCAGATTGCACATCAAGTATCGCACAACATTAATTGCACTGCAAAGGTTGTATCACATATCCTGTTCTATACAACCTTAAAACCGAAATTCACGGTGAGGCGACATCATATGCAAATTAAGATTCACAAGGGGAAACCGATAAATTTCGAGGGGTGGGGTGCTAGAGTTTAAATCCTTTTTGGACAGGAGGATCTAGGCGGCGACGAAACGGCGACTGCGACAATATAGCCGCCAGACCGCCACCCAGGCCCAGACGATGACGATCGCGATGGTTATTACGATGAGGTTGATGATATGATGGTTTTGATACCGAAGACGGTGATGATGATGGTAATGTTGACAACGATGATGATGTTGATGATGACGACGACGATGTCTTCATTGAGGATGCCGCTGATGGTGGTGATGATGATTGTGGTGGTGATGGTGATGCGCTGATGATGATGCTGACGACGATAATGATGATTGTAATGTTGCTTGTGGTGTTGCTGCTGATGGTGACCACTGTG
This sequence comes from Prorocentrum cordatum, assembly GCA_963575745.1. Classification (NCBI taxonomy): domain Eukaryota; class Dinophyceae; order Prorocentrales; family Prorocentraceae; genus Prorocentrum; species Prorocentrum cordatum. The sequence goes on along the minus strand of CAUYUJ010004536.1, from coordinate 40,946 downwards.
CACAGTCGGACGGTGCCGTTGCTGTCGATGACGATGGTGAATGTGGTGGTGCTGGTGTTGGTGATTATGATGATGGTGACGGCGATGACGATGATTATGGTGTTGTGGGCATGAGTATTATGATGATGGTGATGATGGTGATGATGATGCCGACGTTATACATAATGATGGTGTTGATGAAGATGTGATGGTGATTGTGGTGGTGGGGATGAGAATTATGATGTGCTGATGGTAATGACGACGATACTGATGATTGTAACGCTGAGTGTAGTGTTGTTGTTGATGGTGACGATGAGGATGAACATGGTTTGAGTGATGCTGTTGCTGCTGATGATGGTATAGTGATCGTGGCGGTGATGGTGGTGGTGATCATGATGATGGTGATGGTAACGGCGATGACGATGATGATGATGATGCGATTGTTGTTGCGGCTGCTGAGGATGATGACGCTGATGAGTGTGGTGATGGTGATGGTGATGATGTTGGTATTGCTGTTGCTGATGACGATGAGGATTCTAATGGTGGTTTTGATGTTGTTGCTGCTGATGATGGTGTTGATGGAGAGGGGTGTTATAGTGATGATGATGACAATAATGAGGAGGAGGAGAAAAAAGGCCGTACCACGTCAGCCACCCTCGGGGGCCCGCCCGCCCTAGTTGAGGGGCGTCGGGGGGAAACATGCCCCCTGCACGACGAGGGCATTGAAGACAGGGAGAAATCGAATTTTGTTCGCCCCCTTCTGCCGTTCCCCCATTCATCCTTTCTTATGTGGGGGATGCTGGACTTCCCATCTGGTGGCACGTCATCAGAGAGGGAAGGACTCAGAGTTCTAAGTCTGTGATCCTTGAGAGTCTGGAAATCATGTTTGCGTTTAGTCTTGGGAGGCTCCTTCTCACAGTGCGTTTGCGGAACAGACCCGCGCGCGCGTCCGCAGCGTTTCGTTTCTTCGTTGCCACCGTCGCCAGGGCAGTACTTAATATTTGTGTTGGCTGGGTTCCATCAGCTGCCCTTCCGTTTCAGGAGGCAGGCGTAGCGGCAAAGAGCGTGGACATACCAGTAATATCCGTTTCGGTATTTGATAGTTTGTGTCGGTATTTGGCAACCTTTTTCTGGCAACATTTGTTTCGGCAAGTTTCCGCCCAGAAACCAGGCACGGTGACACATTGTGTTTGCAAAACCACTGGCAAATCCTAAGGAGGATCTTTGGAAGGAACAAATGGGGCGTCGTAAGTACGGAAACAGATGTTCTCAAGTACCGAAACGAAGTTTCGCAAATACCAAAACGGAAATGCGCGAATACCGATATTGCGGTTGGAATAAAGCAAAGCCCGCTAAATGGAAATATCACGTGGAAACGCACTAGGATGCGCGAGCGAAGTGTTGCGCGCATAGAAAATATGTATTTCAACATTCGTATGCAAAACACACATACGCATGTGTATATATAATGCTGTGCATTCTTATATGCACGCAATCAGTAAAAGGGATGTGCGAATACCGAACCGACTGTCGTTAAATATTCGTTTGTACAAGTATTGCTAAGCCACAAAGGTCCCCGACAAAAAATGATTAGTTTGCGTGTGTTTCCCAACTTGCGTGCCAAAAACAATGTTCAATTATCTAACAGTGGTTTCAAATAAACGGGGAGTTCCAGCAAGTATTCGTGTGGATACATACATGCATCGCAACAGATGCTCGCAAACGCGGAGACGAATTTGATGTAAATACCGATCCTAGATGGTCCACCGAAATGGCGGAGTTCAGATGCCGAAATGAATATTCTCAAGTTTGTACCCCAAATACGAAAGTGGATATTGCCAAGAACCGGAACGGACGGTAGCAAGTAGCGAAAGAGATGTTCGCAAACATCGATGTTGTTGTTCTCACCGCAAAACAACACCGAATTCGAAGGCACCGCAGTGCAAGCCAGGCACGACACCTTAAAGTGAATTGGGACCAAAAATTGGCGGCTAAATAGAATTTACAAAATGGAGCAGGAATATGGGGAGGGGGAGGAGGGGAAAGGGTCAGCCCAACTCCAGTTCGGCAAAAGGGCATGCCGGCTCAAGCTGCGTGCGTGTCAAACCTCTTTCTGGGCCAAGCAAGGATTGATCTCGCGACAGTTTTTTGGAGGGCTGCCCCAAGAAGGTTGGCCCACCGATGGACGAGTCCCAAGTCAGACCCATACAAAAATTGCCGTGGGTGCCGCGGGTATGTTTTCGACCTAAGATTCGAAGGTCGACGGCCTGTTTGCCGAACCGTCCACTCGCTTCAGGTCCCAAAAAACGACGTACCACAAAACCACTGTTCGATCAATTTGTTTTCCTTCTCAGCTTGCTGAAACAAAGCACTTCCATCGTTGCTCGTCCCCGATCGTGGTATGCCATCCCGTGATATTGGTGATACCAATTACGTCGCAAAAAAGGGCAATCATTCCGCAACGTTTACGCAAGGCGCAATGATATCCGTGCGGCGCGCACCCCTTTGTGGCATTGGGATCTGTGTATGTTCGTATTCATCACTTGCTCGATGCTGCGATTGGGATACAGACTCCAGCCTTTTTGGACACTTGCCTCCACGGGGCTATTAAGTCGGTGTGCCGCGCGTGGGTCCGCCCTCCAAGAACTGCTGCAAGCATTGCATGGCCGTGCGGGTCGCTAGTATCGTGGGCAATTCCAATACTAAGCCGTCGGCGAATTGCATATAGCAGCACATCGTTAGCAACATTGTGTCCGTTGCAGGTGGGGCATGCTTGCGGCCATCCAGTTGCAAAAGGTCCCTGTTCTGCTTTCTCTTTTCAAGTTGCATGCCCGTTTCTCCACAGCGGAGGAAGTGCCACCCGTGTTTCCATACGCCCAAGAATGCCCCTTCATGACAAGTGGTGCAGGGAGCCGTGCCCCAGCAGCAATATCAGCCCAAAAAGGTTTGTCACCCCACCTTTGCGCATCGCGAATAGCACTTGCTTGTTTGGCTGCTGCAAGACATCGGTGCCTTGAATGGGCACCCGCGTCCGTGGTTGTGAGATTGAACGGTCGGAATATTTGCAATAATCAGGTCCGACAGCATATCCACCCAATTGCTCCAGTATGCAGTCGGGGCTGTACGGACCAAGTTTCGCAGCCACTAAGATGCAAAGGTAGGCGTGCTTGGGCAGTCCACGTATCAAAACCGATTCCGTATAAAGTTGTCCCATGTCCGTCCGGCTTGGTAACCCAAACATGTTCCGGCAAACGATGAATATATATATATATATATATATATATTCATCGTGACCATCGCAAGCACATGCATTGTAGTTAACGGAAAATTCTTGAGAAGGTGGTTGAGCCGAGGCACCGCACAGTAATACAGCAATAACCAAGCAATGTGTAAAGAGGGGAGTTTAGGTAAGAGAGAGCGCGTTTCACGGGCGCTCGCCTTGGGAACATTGGGCGGCGCGTTTAGAACCGGGGGGTGGCCCCCCCCCCAACATTCGGCGCCGTCGATCAGAACCAGGGGGACTCCCCTCCCCTTAACCCCCCCACTTCCCGAACCCCCCCCCCTCCCAAGGGGGGGGGGGACGGTTCAAAACCACCACCACCACCCCCAGCGCTGGCGCCGGCGCCAGCGCTGGCCGCCGCCAGCAGCGCCGCCGACGGCGGGGAGGCAGCGACGATGACCAAAGGCAGCCCAAGGGAAGGGGGCAGGTCCAAACCCCCCCCCCGCGCCGGCGCTGGCGCTGGCGCTGGCGCCGGCCAGCGGCGCCGACGGCGGGGACGCAGCGACGATTACCACCACTACCACCATCACCACCACTTCCACCACCACCACCACCACCTCAACCCACCACCACCACCACCACCACCAACCCACCACACAACCACCACCACCACAACCACCACTACAACCAACACCACCACCACAACAAACCACCACCACCACCACCACGACCACCACCACAATCACCACAACCGCCACCACCACCAGCACAAACCACCACACCACCACCACCACCACAGCCACCACCACCCCCACCACCACCAGCACCACTTCCACAAACCACCGCCGCCACCACAACCCACCACCACCACCACAAACCACCACCACACCGCCAAACCACCACCACCACCACCAACACAACCCACCACCACCACCACCACAATCCACCACAAGACCACCACCAAACCACCGAACCACCACCACCACCCACCACCACAACCACCACCACCACAACAAACCACCACACCACCGCCACCACAACCACCACCACCACAACCACCACCACAATCAACCACCACCACCACCACAAACCACCACACCACCACCAGCACCACCACCACAACCACCACCACAACCACCACCACCACCACAAACCACCACCACCACCACGACCACCACCACAACCACCACCACCGCCACCACCACCACCACCACAACCCGCCACCACCACCACAACCATTACCACCACCACAACCACCACGACTAACCACCACACCAACACCGCCACCGCCACCACCACCTTAACCCACCACCGCCACAACTACCACCACCACCAGAAACCAGCGCACCACCGCTACCGCAACCATCACCACCACCACCACCACAACCTGCCACCACAACCACCACAACAATACCACCACCACTACCGCCGCAATCACCACCACCACTACAGCCCAGCAGCACCACCACCACCTCAGAGAGGCCCCAAGTGACGCCCAAGAGGCGCCCAGGGGGCTGCACAAATGCCCTTCAGAGGCCCCCGAGAGCCCTCCGACGAGACCCCAAGAGGCATCCACTAGGACTCTGACCCAAAACCAAGGCACGATGGCGGAGCGTCGTCGTCGTCGTCGTCATCGTCGTCGCCGTCGTCCTCGTCGACGCTCCCCGCATCCGCCGCCCGCCGCCGCAGGCGCCGGCGCTGGCCCAGAAAAGGAAGTAGTCGTCCCCGCCGCCGCCAACCGCCGCCGACGCAGGAGCTGGCCCGAGGAGAGAGAGAGGGGAGAAGTAGGGGAGGAGGAGTAGGGGAAGGGTGGGAAGCGGGGGGGAATTTCGACCCCCCCCCCTCCGTCACGGGAGTGGGGGGGGTCCAGTTCCAAACCCCCCCTTTCCAAGCGACCACAGAACGTGCTCTTCCTTAGGTAAACAACGCAATGGATTTGTCCGGTTGTCGTGTAGCTTTTGGCCAAACTCTTGCGCGCACTCTTCACTGCCAAACGGAGTTCCCATGATTTTGACCCCCTCTTTCAGGGAGCAGCATGTTGGCTTTCAAGCGCGAGGGGTAACTTCAGCCAAATCAGGGGGGCATGGCGTTGAGCTTTTGTTCAATATTGCAAATTTCCCAGCACGCACATCTATGTGGCACATGCGTTGTATTGTTTTTCGAGCCACGTGCACGATGTGCGTAGCAACCGTAAGATCACAACCCGCATACACATCATCCAAATACGCCACGATCTGTCTCTGGTGGCAGTTGGGCGTGCATCTCGCAAAAAGCAGGGTGCAAGGCTAGACACAAGAGTGCCAACGTTAGAGCGTCACCTTGCTCCCCCCCGTCCCTTTGGAGAACTGTGTAAGAGTATCCGTGTTCATCCACCCATCTGAGTTGAGTCTGCTGTACGTACCATTGGCTTACAAATTGGACAAGACTGTGAAAGCTGGGCACCGCCCTAAGTTGCTCGACCATTCGAGTCCGATAACGTGGTCAAACGCCCCGACCCCATCAACACCCAATAAGCACCCGTGAGGTATTACAAAAACAAAAAAAACACAAAAAAACAACAACAAAAAAAAAAAAAAAACGCATGCGTACAATTGTGATTGGCAATACTGAAATTGTGCGGTTCGATTGTTCGTGGAAAGATGTATTGGAACGGTGTTGCTAAAGTTTCCGGTGCCAATATTCGTAAAATGTCGACTGCCGCAAGATTCCTCACTTGTTTCTTCGACTTACGCCACACCGCCGACCCCTTGGGGAATTGGCGGTTGTTGTGTGTTGTTTGAGGGTTTGTCGTGCGCCTGTTGGTGGCTTCTTGGAGCTACTCGTGGGTTTCATGGGTTTGTTTGTTTTTTTGTCGGGGCATGTCGGACTGACATTCGCAGCGTTCGCCGTGCACGCATGGTGAATGGGGCGAAAACCCGCGTATACATACGGAACGCATTTCTCAAAATATTTGACACGTGAATATCGAAGATGCCTACGGCGAATCACCGCCGCCCCCTGCCTTTTTGGAAGCGCCTATGTGGCCGAACGTTGAGGCCAGACATGCCAACCTATCGGACCATGTGTTCCCCGAATCGGTATGGAGAGCTTTCGGGGAACACGTGGGCATCTTGAAGGTCATCTTGGCCGTCTGGAGGCTATGTTGACCTTTTTCGGTCCTTCTTGGAAGACGTCTTGGAGGGTTCTTGGGCCGTTTTGGAGGCCACCTTGAGCGTTTTGGGGGTTGTGTAGGCCGTCTTGGGGGCCGCTTGGGGCCGTGTCTTGGGCATCTTGGGCGATCTTTGGGGGGCATTGGGCCGTCTCGGGCCGTCGGCAAATGCCACAATCCTTCAGAAACCCATGGGAATTCAATCATTCTGGCCTTTTCGGGCCTTCCTGGAGGCCCTCTCGGAAGGCTCTTGGGCCGTCCTGGGCCATCTGAGGGTCATCTTCGGCCGTCTTGGTGGGCTCCTGGTCCGTCGGAAGCCGTTTGGGGAGCCTCTATGGTCCGACTTGGGGCCCTGTTGGAATGTTCCAGGGCCGTCTTGGAGGCCATCTTGGGCGTCTTACAGGCCTCCTGTCCCGTTTTGGGGACCTCTTGGGGCAGTCTTGGGGCCCTCTTGGGCCGTTCTGGGGCCATATTGGAGGCCTCTTGGGCGATCTTTCGGCGATCTTTGGGACCTCTTGGGCCGTCTCGGGCCGTCGGAAGGCCGAAAAGAAGCAAATGTTCCAATCCGTCCAAAACCCATGGAAAATCAATGTTTTGGGCTTCTTCTGGCCTTCCTGGAGGCCCTCTTGGAGGCCTCTTGGGCCGTCTTGGGCCAGCTTCGAGCCAATTTCGGCCATCTTGGTGGGTTCCTGGCACGTCTGACGCCGTCGGGAGCCGTCTTGGGGGCCTTTCTGGGCCGACTTTGGGCCCTCTTGGGGCACTTCGGGGCCATCTTGGAGGCCATCTTGGGCGTCTTGGAGGGCATCTTGGGCGTGTTGGAGGCCTCTTGGGCCGTCTTGAGGCTCTCTTGGGGCCGTCTTGGAGGCCACTTTGGCCGTCATGGTGCCTTCTTGGAGGCCTCTTGGGCGATCTTGGGGGCCTCTTCGGCCGTCTTGGGCCGTCGGGAAGCCGAAAAGGCGCAAATTCCAAAGCCCTTCAAAAACCTAAGGAAAATCAATGATTTTGGCCTCGTCGGTCGGGCCTTCTGGAGGACCTCTTGGAAGCCTCTTGGGCCGTCTTGGAAGCCTCTTGCGGGCCTTCTGGGCAGTGTTAGACCATCTTGAGGCCATCTTGGGCCGTCTTGGATGCATCGTGGGGCCATCTTAGCCGTCTTGGAGGCCATCTCGGTTGCCTTGGAGGCATCTTGGAGGCCATTTTGGCCGTCTTGGGACCATCTTGGGCCATCTTGGGTCGGAACAGGCGTTGACTTGTGCAGTTTCCGGGTGGCCGGCGGGACGCGCCAGAGCCCCAGGGGGAGTTCTTTTAGAAAAAGAACCAAAACCAAAAGCCATATCCTTCGGCACGCCAGGCACCCCTGCGATGAATCGACAGGGGGCGGCGGATCGAAGACGCCTACGGCGAATCACCGCCGCCCCCTGCCTTTTCGGACGCGTCTATGTGGCCGAACGTTGAGGCCAGACTTGCCAAGCTATCGGACCATGTGTTCCCCGAGTCGGTTTGGAAAGCCTTCGGGGAACACGTGGGCATCTTGGAGGCCTCTTGGGCGATCTTTCGGCGATCTTTGGGGCCTCTTGGGCCGTCTCGGACCGTCGGAAGGCTGAAAATAAGCAAATGTCCAAATCCGTCGAAAATCATGGGAAAATCAAGGTTTTTGGCCTTTTCTGGCCTTCCTGGAGGCCCTCCTGGGAGCCTCTTGGGCCGTCTTGGGCCAGCTTCGAGCCAACTTCGGCCATCTTGGTGGGTTCCTGGCACGTCTGACGCCGTCGGGAGCCGTCTTGGGGGCCTTCTGGGCCAACGGGGGACCCTCTTGGGGCGCTTCGGGGCCGTCTTGGAGGCCATCTTGGGCGTCTTGGAAGCCATCTTGGGCGTGGAGGCCTCTTGGGCCGTCTTGGGGCCCTCTTGGGGCCATCTTGGAGGCCCTTTGGGCCGTCACGGGGCCTTCTTGGGGGCCTTTTGGGCCTCCACGATGGCCCCAGGACGGCCCAAAAGGCCCCCAAGACGGCCCTAAGAGGGCCCCAAAACGGCCCAAGAGGCCTCCAAGACGCCCAAGATGGTCTCTGAGAACCCCTGGTCTGCACCAAGAGGGCCCCAAGACGACCCAGACAGGCCCCCAACTGCTTCCGACAGCGTCAGACAAGCCAGGAACGCGATCTTGGGGGCCTCTTGGGCCGTCTTGGGCCGTCGGAATGCCGAGAAGGCGCACATTCCAAAATCCTTCAAAGTACGATGGAAAATCAATGATTCTGGCCTCTCCAGGCCCTCCTGGAGGACCTCTTGGAGGCCTCTTGGACTGTCTGGGAGGCCTCTGGGTGGCCTTTTGGGCCTTCTTGGGCCGTCTTAGACTCTCTTGGGCCGTCTTGGAGGCCGTCTTGGACCATCTTGGGCGGACTTGGAGGCCATCTTGAGCCATCTTCGCGATTTTTTGAAGATGTCCCGAGCGAAACGGCCGTTTCAGGCATTGACTGATGCAGTCTCCGGGTGGCCGGCGGGACGTGCCGGAGCCCCAGGGGGAGTTCTTTTGGAAAAAGAACCAAAACCAAAACCATTCTCGACGGTTCAGCACGCCAGACACCCCTGCGATGAATCGACGGGGCGGCGGATCGAATGGCTTTCGGCACATCCCGCTTCCGTGCTTGGGTTGCGGGTTTGAATCCATTCAGATGGCTCTTGAGGTATCATGGGAGGCGTCTCGGAGTGCTGCTGGGGGGGTCAGCGGACGGACGTTTTACGCGGACCACCAGGAGACCTCGCCATTGTTGTTTGTGGAGTTGCGACTTGCGAAATTGTCGCCACTTTAGAGGGTTGCTGGGGGGGTCAGCGGAGTCACGTCTGACGCGGACCACCAGGAGACATCGCCATCCTTGGGTCCCAGCGGATTTTAGATTTTTTCTTTTACTTGGAGGTTGTTTCGAGTTCCAGGGTCGTCAGAATCCCAGCAGGGGTGCAGGGATAGATTTGGAGGGGTCCACAGGCGGCGGAGGAGGAAAGGCGGAGGAGGAGGAGGAGGAAGAGGCGGAGGAGGAGCAGGAAGGGGAAGACGAGGTGGAGGAGGAAGAAGAAGAAGAAGAAGAAGAAGAACCGGGGGAGGAAGTCCTGCACGTGCTGCCGCGGCGGCGCTTGCGCGATTGTTGCACTGACTACATGCAGGTTTCATCAGTTTTTCGAGCGCCGCGGCGTCATGGCGCAGGCAGCGCTGCATTTACCGCACTATTGACACAAGCAACACTTTTCGGTCTCCTGTCGTCACTGTCGTCGTGGTTTTCTGTTCCCTGCCACCTTCCCTCTGTTGCTGCCGCGCTGACAGTTCGGCCCCCCGCGCGTCCTTTTTCTTGTTTTCGTTCCCGCCCCCTTGTCCTCCTGAAGCCTGGGCCTTCGCTCCTTGTCCTTCTGTTGTTGTCTTGTGAATCGTGCCACGCGGGCGCATCCCATCTAGCTTGCACAACATATAGCGGGGCCTCTACCGTCATTGTCTTGCCAAGTTTGGGACAACCCCGTTTGTCGCTTGGTGCAAATGGGTTGGGTACGTCACAGGGTAGCGGGCACGCTTGGGGAAACAGGCCAGAACCCACGTATACAGACGGAAGGCATCTGTCAAAACACCCAACGAATGATTATCGAATGGCCTTCGGCACATCCCGCCATTGTGCCTGGGTTGCGGGTCTGGGGCCACTTGGATGGCTGACGGGGTCTCGTGGGAGGCGTTTCGGGGCCGTCTTGGAGGCAGTCGTTAAACCTCATGGGGGCCTCATAGGGGCCTCTTGGGGGCTTGTTGCGGCCATCTTGGGGTTCCCTGGGGGCCTGTTGGGGACTCCTTGGGGCAACCCGGAGGCGTCTTGGGTTGGTGACTCGAAATGCCCGTTCGGGTTCCCCTTTCTGGGCTTCCTCTTGAAGTTGTTTTGGGGCCCTCCTGGGGCCCTCCTGGGCCGTCTTAGGGGCTTATTGGGCCGTCTTGGAGGCCGATTGGCCCGTTTTGCGGCGGTCATCATGGCCTCATCATGGTGATCTATCGCATCATATCATCATCATCATCATCATCATCATCATCATCATCATCATCATCATCATCATCATCATCATCATCATCATCATCATCATCATCATCACCACCATCACCATCACCATCACCATCACCATCAACATCAACATCAACATCACCATCATCATCATCATCATCATCATCATCATCATCATCATCATCATCATGTATGCTCCTTATGTGTCCGATGACGTTGCCGACGCTTCTCTTTGTAGTGTGATCGTTCTGTGGCCGAGCCCAGGAGAACGCCCAATTCTCCGTTGTCAAAAGTAGCAATGCGTTTCTTGAGTTCTCATATTCTCGCATCTCCTACGTGCGACGTGCGGTGGGGAAGCATCCAGGGTAGAAGAATGAGAAGGTTCCCTGCCATGGTGCAGTCGCTTTCAGTGTGTTTATTTCCACCCAACCAGACGCAGTACCACGCGCCGTTCCCAAATATTGTGCGAGGATGCGTACTTGATTACAGCGAATGCAACGTGGTATAGCTTTCAACGTAGGGATGCGGGCGTCCACCCCCAGCCGAAGATCATCGTTCGGAATGTGTCCCCATCTCTTCCGCAATCTGGGCACTCCAGGCGGGAGCTTGCTAGCTTTATCGTCACCCGTGCGTTGGGTTTTCGGTGGTTGCGGCGAGATTGGACCAGCATTCGGATCCGAAATAGTGCCAAACCCAGTTCGAACCATTTTGATTGCACAGATGCCGGAAGAGATAATTTCCCATGTGTTGTCTACATATCCAATCCAGATATCGGCCGTGTTCCCATGATAGCCGATCGAACATGTATTGCTGAATTTCATCTGCAATGTGCTGCCTGGCTGAATGTAATTTTGTCCTTCACTACGTAATCATACCGTTCAACGTTGTGCATCCACAATCCCAAAGTGAGAGAATGCTTGCCGAAGGCCGTTGTAATCATCCAGTGTCGTATCCGTAGTACTTGTCCCGTGCATGCTGTGTAGATTATTGCCGTACGTGAATAAACATTGTAGTATGGGTGGGTGCTCTTCGTTTCTCGCCGTATCTTGCCGCTGCCTAGATCAGCGGCACATGAAGGAATGACCATTGATATTGTTGAATGTGATGTCCGGCTTCCAGCCCATCCACACTAATTGGCATGTGATCCGTTTGTTCCGATTACTATGTAGGCAGTTGCACGAATTTTGCCTTCAGAAATTAGATTGTCTTGTAGTTCCGTATCGGAAATGTCCACTTGGTAAGTAGAATCAGATACCCATTATCGTCGTCCAGACCGTTCATCCCATTTTGACCACATGAAAGTTGTTGTGGAGCCCTGGCATGGGCTTCAGGTTCGTCGTCGTCGAGCCACCCCCCAGAGCAGGCATCCCCGTCCTAGGCCCCGGAGGTCCCAGAGGTGAGGGCCCAACTGGACCAAGCCCATCGTCGGCCATCCCGAAGGTATGAAGGATGTCCTCAAGGTTGTGGGGAGATCCCGAGAAAAGCCCGGGTGACCGAAGGGCGGAGGTATTTTTTGCGATGTCGTCGCCAGGTCGGAGCCCAGAGACTCATGAAGTCGAGTTGGACAAAGGGTTGACAAGTGGCTCCGCTGGCGGAGTACCAACGGCTCCAGAGATCTCATCTAAAATCGGAACGCCACGCGAGGGCGGTGTTTTAGCGACAGTGGTGGGGGTAAACGGAGCGGGGATGGGGATTGGGTGGTTAAGAGGGTAAGGCATGGAGGTAGCAGCGGCATCGTCGGCAAGCGTACCAATTGGGACTGTCGTTGGTGGTTGGTGTTGCCACAGTAGGAATCCTGGAATTCGCGATGCCGTAGTCGAAGCTGTGGTTTCGAACCCCAAAGCTTGTAACGCGGCCACGGTTCCCCCGATACGATTGCCACCGTGTGGGGAAAGCCGATATAAAGCCGATAAAGTAAAATGGGATAGTTGGTCGAATAGATATCTCCCACACAATGCTGGGCGGCATTGAAAATAAGAGAGTTGTCGTGCATATTATATTGTGACATTTCTGTCTGGACTCGCGCGTTGCATTGTGAACTGAGCCATGCATAATCGAAAAACCACGCATGGATTATATCAGTGTGTAGCTTCGTTCCTACTGTGCTCGTGTGTCGCGTGTTGGTTGGCATCGCGTCCCCCGCGCCCCTCTTGCTAATCAAAGCTGGACCCCCTTGCAATGTGACCACTAAAGGTATACCACCAAGAAGCTGTGCCGCGGGGGTTGGCAGTGACCCAGCGGGCGCGACGCCTGCGCCGAAGATTGGTGGACACTGATCATGTCACTCGCAGCGGCACGTGAAGCCACTGGTTTCAGATCTCGGACGTGCTACAGCTCGAGGGCGCCGTGGCCTTTTTGAACGAAGCCGGCGTGAAGCTTGTTGCTATCGGGAGGCAGTTGGCCTCTCGCGCGGCGCACCCGGTTCGGCACTGCACGGCGCTGCGAGCCCGTCGACGTGGTCAGCGTGCTGCCTACGCGGATCGGTGAGCGAAGCACGAATCGAAGTTCGGGTGCGCCACAAGCTGGACCTGGTGAGCTGCCACGCAGTTCCCGCGGATACGTGCCCAGCGACGCATCCAAGTACGGCGACGATTTTGTCAACTACTGCCGCTCTGGGCGCGCGGACCCCGGAGGCTCTCCAAAAAGCTGTCCGAATGTTTTTTCCAGGTCCATCGGAAGCGGCTTACGGGAGCTTCCAGGGTCTTTCCACAGGCCTTCGCACGCCCTTGTGGCGCTCTGTTATCGCGGTTTTCCCGGATACCTTTACGATAGCGAACATCGGGGGTTCGAAGAGGGAGGGTTTTTCCAAAGTGGAGCTGGGTAGCGGGCCCATCTGGATGCTCTTGTTTCGCGCTTTTCCTTCTTTCAGTGGCCGTTCAGAACGATTTTCATTCCAATTCTAACTTTGCCCCAACCCCGCTTTTGTTTCCCCGCAAAAGCGGCTTTAGATTCGAAGCTGGCAGCGCAAGGTGGTCCGGCAGCTCTTTCCGGCGCCGGACAGGCGTCCCCGGGGCAGTTTTCTTGAGGTTCGCGCGAATTCCGGCAAGCGTTCTCTTCTCGTTCTCCATACGCGTGCCGGACGCCTTTTCCGCAGGTCTTTCGAAGTTCCTGTTGGAAGTCTTTGCGATGCTCCTGTCCCGTGCTTGCAAGCTGCCCAGGCATGCTTTCCAGCATCCTTGCAAACGTCCCACGGGCATGTCACGCGCTTCGGTCTGCGCCATGATGTGGGTTTTTCCCTCATAGAACTTTGGAGAGCTACGACGGCTTCAGATTGAAAGCCAGCGTCTCCCACAGGCCATTCACGCGCTTTGGACTGCATCTTTATCCTGGTTTGGGACGCCACAAGTTCCCAGATTGCTCATCCAAGAAGGTTTCACATACGACGCCACCAAGCAAGGCTACGCCAGCCCCTCTCCAAGGCTCTTCGTCAGGCACACCCGCAGCGGCTTGCTTGAAGGCGGAGCGGGCCCCGAGATCGTTTTCCTAATCGTTCCCAATACGCGTGCGCGAAGCCTTTTTCCGCAGGTCCATCGCAGCCCCGTCGAAGATTCTTCGGATTTTCTATTTCGGAGCACGCGCATTCCCAGGGCATGCTTTGAAGCGTCTTGACAACCGCCCCCACAAAGATTTCTTTCGCTTTGGATCGCTGCGTTTTCAATTGCGTTGCCATCAGAATCTTCCCCAGGTAGTTGTCTGAGAAAGCCAGCAGCGCGGGGTAGGCCAGACCCTCTCCAAGGCCCCCGGACAAGCATCCTTGGAGCGCCATGCTTGGATTTGCAGTGCGTCCCGAGAGCGCTTTCCTATTCGCCCCCAATTCGCGCGCCAGGACCCTTCTGCAGGTCCTTCCAAGCTCAGTGGGGGGTTCTGCGAAACTCCTTTTTCTAAAGCTTGCGAAGCCCCCGAGGCGTTCTTCCCAACGCCCTGACAAGAGCGCCCCGCGTAGGAAACTAAAAAGGCTTCAAATAAAGAAGCCGCAGCCGCAGCATTCGTTCGGGCGTGGGTCCACACGCCGCAGCGCAGCTTGCTTGAACTTGCAGTGCGTTCCCCGAGGCCCTTTCGAAACGCCAATCAATACGCGTGCCTTACTGCTCTCCAGAAGGTCTTTCGGAAGCTCTCTCCAGGTCCTGCCAGAGTTCATCGACCCGCCTCCACCTGCACTTCTGGCGTCCTGCTATCTGGGATGTTCCCGAGCAGCTCGTAGAGAGCTGAGAGGGTTCTACATCGAGAAGCCGAAGTCGCAGGGCAGCCCAAAAAATCTTCCCAGCCTCCGGCAGGACACCTCGGCGCAGCTTGCTCGCCCTGCCATCGAGGTCTACTGGACACCGCAAGTCCTTCGCAGTTCCCTCGAAGCCCCCATCGAAGCTCGCGTCTCGAAGCCTGCAAGCTGCACGGACACGCTTTACAACACCCTAGTACACGCCCCCCAGAGGCATCTTCCACGTTTGCAGGTTCCCAAGGGCTCGTCGACGAGATAAGCTAAAAGGAGTACCTCGTAGAGCTCTTCGTTCTCGACGAGCTTGAGGAATTCCAGCGCGGGATAAGAGCTCTGCGAGAGTCCCGGCGGTAACCTGGTTCGTTTACGGCCGACTCCCAGTTCGGGCGCGGGCTGGAGCTAGTTGGCCGACCCGGCCAGAACAGACACTGTTCCCGGAGAGCCCTTTCAGAGAGCTACTAGGCCTTTGGATTAGAAGCCCGAGGGTGGTGGTGGCAGCCAGCAGCCAACCCCCGCCGCTGCAGCACCCCCGCAGCGGCTCGCTCGAACCTGCAGCGGGCCCCGGGGAGCTGTCTCCAACTGGTTGGCGCCCAAAACCCGGACAGCGGAGCTCCAGCCGGCGGCGCGCGGCGGCGGACGCTGGCGGCGGCAGCGGCGGGCGGCCACGAGCACGCTGACATCGAAGCTCCGGCAACGTCGCCATCCTGCCCCTACGAGTTTCCCGGCATGGCCCACCCAGCCCAGGAACTTCTTGGGGGGCCTTCTGGGAGGCTTCGCGGGGCCTCTGGAACACGTTCTGCGGGAACGTACTGGAGCGGGGGCCTCCGGGACCCGCTGCAACCTCAAACGAGCCGCTGCGAGGATTCTGGACCGGCCTGGAAGAGCTGCTGGCGGGCACCACCAGTCTCCGGCTTCTAATCTAAAACCCTATAGCCTTCAAGAAGCTATTTGGGCACAGCCGCCACGGCCAAGGCTTCTCTCTCTCTCTCTCTCTCTCTCTTTCGCCGCTCCCGCTCCTGCTTCCTTTTCCGCTCCCCCTCCTGCTCTTCCTGCCGCTCCCGTTATTGCGTTCTTTCCCGCCTGCTTCCGTTCGTGCTTCGCCTTCTGCTGCCGCGGCTGCTCCTGCTCCCGCTCCCGCTCCCGTTCCTCCTCCTCCTCCTTATTATAGTTCTTCTTCTTCTTATCATTATTATTATTATTATTATTATTATTATTAGTAGTAGTATTATTATTATTATGATTTTTATTCCTCTTATTATTAGTAATATTCTTCTTATTATTTGTAATATTCTTCTTATTACTATTATTAGTATTAGTAGTATTATTAGTAGTAATAGTATTCGTAGTATTCGTCTTCTACTTGTTATTATGATTTGTCTTCTTAGTATTAGCATTCTTATTATTATTCGTCGTATTAGTAGTAGTATTGTTAGTATTACACTTATGTTTCTTATTATTAATGTTTGATATTATTATTACTATTGGTATTATTATGTTTACTAATAATGTTAGTGTTATCATTCGTATTAATAATGTTATTAGTTATTGTTATTATTATTATTGTTATTATGCTCCTCTGCTCCTCTGCTCCTCTGCTCCTCTGCTCTTGCTGTCGTCAATTTTCCTCCTCCTTCCCGCTCTCCTGTTTCCTGTTTCTCCTTGTTTCCCTCCCTCCTCCACCTCCTGACCCTGGCTGTCACTGCCAGGGCCGGAACCCGGGGTCTGCTTCCCCCGGCCGCAACCCTGGCTCTCAGTGTCAGGGCCGCGACCTGGAGTCTTCCCCCCCTGGCCGCAATCTTGGCTCTCAGTGCCAGGGCCGCGACCGGGGAGTTTTGCTCTCGGAGCCGAGTTTACGCTACGCGATGAGGGAATGGGGCACGGCGCACGAGCTTTGCATCGCTGGGAAACCTGCGAATTCGGGAAGACGACGCTTCGGAGAGCTCGGAAACGGCGCCTCGGGGCTCTGCAGTAGCGCTTCAGACACCCTGGGGCCACGCGCATTGGGAAACGTTAGGAAGACACGCTCCCGGACACGCTGCCCGCACAAAAAAATTGCTGCGACGCGCGTGGGAGTGCGGCGCTACTCGCGCACGCGCCGGCTTGTTCTCTAACAACCCTATGTAGCCCAACCAAGGGGCCATCCGGGAATACGTTCCCATAGAAACCTCTGCAGAGGTCTCGCGACTCTCGCGGGCGGCAGTATCCAGGAAGCGCGCCCTGGGAGGGTTTCCGGCTTGGCGTTCCCGGATAGCTGCTCCCAACTCCCACGCCCGCCGGTCCAGAATCGCCGCAGAGATCTTCTTGGGTCCCCAGCGGGTCCGGGGGCGTGGCTTCCTAGCGTTTCCCAATTCCCGGATAGCTCCTTGTGGGTTGACAAGGGCTTCAGGAAAGAAGCCAGCGTGGTGGCTGGTTGGGGCGGACGAAACGCTTACCCGTCAACGAATCTCGCAGCGAGTAGTCGGAACTTGCAGCGCGGCCCGGGGCTCTTCGCATCAGGTCAAGCGCGCTTCGCAGCGCTTCACGCACGCATCGAGACCAGGCTGGAAGCACTTCAAGCGCGCTTCGCAGCGCTTCAGGCCCGCTTCGAAGGGTCGCTGGGGGCGTTTCAGGCGCGCTTCGCAGCGCTTCACGCACGCTCACAGGTGCCACTCACGCGTGCGCCAAAGCGTTCCACGCGCGCATTGGGCGCCACCCTGCACGCTCACACGCGCGCTTCGCAGGTTGCTTTCGCACATGCGCGCGGAGTACCTCGCAGAGCTCTTCGGCATCGATGAGCTAGAGGAATTCCGGCGCGGGGTGGAGCTAGTTAGCCGACCCGGCCCGGGCGGACAATGTTCCCGGATAGCTTCTTGGAGAGCTGAGGGCTTCAGAGAAGAAGCCGGAGGTGGGTGGCGAGGGGGACACGCCCACCTGCGCCGGTCCACGATCCCCCCAGAGGCTTGCCAGAATTCGCGGCGTGTCCGGGAGCGCTTCAGGCACGCGTCCACGCGTGCCTGCACGCGTGCAGGCACGCGTGGAAGCGTCGCTGGCAGCGCTTCAGAAGCACTTCAGGAGAGCCCCCCAGAGCTCTTCAGGAAAGCTTGCCATAATATTCAGAGCTCCCCAGGGAAGCTTTCCAGCGCCCCCAGAGCTCCGTCACGCGAGATTTCCAGCGTCTCCACGCACGCTAAACCGCGTGCGCGAGGCCGCCCCCACACGCGTAAACCGCGTGCGTGAGCGGCCCGGGGGGCGAGACCCCGGGCGCGCGCGGCCCCCGGGCAAAGACCTGGGGTACCTCGTAGAGCTCTTCGGCATCGATGAGCTAGAGGAATTCCGGCGCGGGGTGCAGCTAGTGACTCGTAGAGCTCCCTTAAGAGCGTTAGCGGCGAAGCTAGAAGAGTAATTCCGGCGCTCTGGGGGCTAGTTGGCAGAAAAATATCGACAGATGTTTTGTTTTTTGTTAATTATTTGAATTGATTTTCTCGAAATTCAGCAATTCGTTAGAGCTCTAGCATTTTTCTCTTCATAGTTGACCTTATTTCCGCTCGCCATCTTAATATCAGGTCGATCGGGTACCCATTACTGCCAAAAAGCACTGGGGCGGGATCGGCTGTTTCGAGTCATCTTGACAGGTGCTGTCGGCTTTCTGCACTGAACTCGAGCTGTAGGACCGCTACAGAGCTGGCATGCACACCTAATCGATCTAGAATCGTCAGGCGCGTTCGTCTGAAGTATCCAGATGTCTGAAATCGGTTTGCTACTCGAGCTAGGTCCGCGCAGTTTTTCATGTTCTATATTATAAAGATGATGATGAGTTTCTTGACTTTACTCGAGCTGTAGATGAGCTACAGAGCTCTTTGGCTCAGCAATCGGAAACACGTCGTCAGGCACGACAGTATGACGTATCTAGATGTCTGAACTCGGTCTGCTTTCAGTGCTGGAGCCGAAAAGCTATTCGTACGCTGCGAATTTGTTAGATATGGTCATGGTTTTCTTGACATAACTCGAGCTGCAGATGCGCTACATAGCTGTTCGGCACAGCAGTCGGAAGGAAATCAGCAGGCGCGCTATTTCAAAATATCTAGACGCCTCAACTCGGTCTGCTATCAGCGCCCGGGCTGAACCACTATTCGTATTCTGCTATGTTTTTGGAGATGGTGATGGTTTTCTCGACCTAACTCGAGCTGCAGATGCGCTACAGAGCTGTTTGGCACGGCAATCGGAAGGAAATCATCAGACGCGCTAGTTCGAAGTATCTAGACGCCTGCACTCGGTCTGTTTTCAGCGCTGGGTCTGAACGGCTATTCGTACTCTGCGATGTGTTTAGAGATGTTTTTGGTTTCCTGCACTTAACTCGAGCTGCAGGTGAGGTACAGAGCTGTTCGGCACAGCAATCAGAAGAAACTCATCAGGTGCGCTAGTTTAACGTATCTAGACAGCTGAACTCCAAGATTACCGCGCCCGCATTGCACGAGGAAGCTCCGGCGGTAACCAAGGTTGACGGTTTACCGCCGGCTCCCAGTAACTCGTAGAGCTTCCTTCAGCTAGTTGCTGGAAGCTTAAGAGTAGTTCCGGCGCGCTGGAGGGCCAGCTGGCAAGGAAAATCTCGACTGACCTTTTGCTGACTTTTGCTCGGTTGAAAATTATTCCCGGAGAGCTCCCTGAGAGCTATAGGGCTTGAGATTAGAAGCCAGACGGTGGTGGTGCCTGCCAGCAGCCCATCTTCGCCGGTCCAGAACCGACGCAGCGGGTTGTAAAACTTCACAGCGCGTCCAGGAGCGCTTCCGGCACGCGCCCACGCGCGCTTGCACGCGTGCAGGCACGCGTGGAAGCGTCGCAGGCAGCGCTTCAGAAGCGCTTCAGGAGAGCTCCCCAGAGCTCTTCAGGAAAGCTTTCCAGAGTATTCAGAGCTTCGCAGGGAAGCTTTCCAGCGTCTCCAGAGCTCCGTCACGCTAGCGTGGACACGCGGTTGGCAGCGCTTCTGAAGCGCTCCAGGAGAGTTCCCCAGAGCTCTTCAGGAAAGCTTCCCAGTGTGAGCGCCACTTTGCTCTACGGGTTTTTCCCAGAGAGCTCTCTGAGAGCTATAGGTTTTTAGAATAGAAGCCGGACGGTGGTGGTGCCTGCCAGCAGCTCCTCCACGGCGATCAAGAATCGTCGCAGGGGCTTGTTTGAGGTCGCAGCGTGTCCGGGAGCGCTTCCCGCACGCGCCCACGCGTGCCTGCACGCGTGCAGAAACGCGTGGAAGCGCGCCTGGCAGCGCTTCCGAGGCGCTTCAGGAGAGCTGCCCGGAGCTCGCCAGGAAAGCTTTCCAGCGTGAGCGCCCCTTTGCTCTCCGGGTTCTTCCCGGGGGGCTCTCTGAGAGCTATAAGCTTTTAGATCAGAAGCCGGACGGTGGTGGTGCCTGCCAGCAGCTCATCTTCGCCGGTCGAGAATCCCCGCAGCGGGTTGTTTGAGGTCGCAGCGTGTCCGAGGGCGCTTCTGGCACGCCTCCACGCGTGCCCGCACACGTGCAGGCACGCGTGGAAGCGTGCCTGGCAGCGCTTCAGAAGCGCCTCTGGAACCTGCCCAGAGCCCCCCAAGAAAGCTGTCTAGTGTGAGTGCCTCTTTGCTACCTGGATTTTGGTCGCTACCAAGTAGACGCTACCAAGTTCCCGGAGAGCTCTCTGAGAGCTATAGGGTTTTAGATTAGAAGCCGGACGGTGGCGGTGCCCGCCAGCAGCTCCTCCACGGCGATCAAGAATCGTCGCAGGGGCTTCTTTGCGTGTCCGGGCGCGCTTCTGGCACGCGTCCACACGTGCCTGCGCGCGTGCAGGCACGCGTGGGGGCGTGCCTGGCAGCGCTACAGAAGCGCTTCAGGAGGGCCCCCTCTTTGCTGTCCGGGTTTTGGACGCTACCAAGTGCCTCTTTGCTATCTGGGTTTTGGACGCTACCAAGTGACTCGTGGAGCTTCCCTAAGAGCCAGAGCGGCGAAGCTAGAAGAGTAACTTGTAGAGCTTCCCTTCGCTAGTTGCTGGAAGCTTAAGAGTATTTCGAACGCGCTGGAGGGCTAGTTGGCAAGAAAAATCTCGACGGACCTTTTGATTCCCGGAGAGCTCTCTGAGAGCTATAGGGTTGGAGATTAGAAGCCCGACGGTGGTTGCGCCGGCCACCAGCTCATTTTCGCCGCTCCAGAATCCACGCAGCAACTCGTAAAACCTCGCAGCGTGTCCGGGAGCGCTTCCTGCGCGCATCCACGAGTGCCTGCGCGCGTGCAGGCACGCGTGGAAGCGTCGCTGGCAGCGCTTCAGAAGCACTTCAGGAGAGCTTACAAGAGCTCGTCAGGAAGGCGTTCCAGTTCCTGGAGAGCTCTCTGAGAGCTATAGAGTTTCAAATACCTCGTAGTGCTCTTCGGCATCGATGAGCTAGAGGAATTCCGGCGCGGGGTGCAGCTAGTTCCCGGGGGGCTCTCTGAGAGCTATAGGGTTTTAGATGAAGCCGGACAGTGGCGGTGCCTGCCAGCAGCCCATCTTCGCCGGTCCAGAATCCCCGCAGTGACCTGTTTGAGCCGGCAGCGGGTCCGGGGGCGCTTCCGGCAGCGCTTGAGAAGCGCTCCAGGAGAGCTCCCCAGAGCTCGGCACGAAAGCTTGATACTCACAGAAAGCAATCTAGAATCATCAGGCGCGTTCATCTGAAGCATCTAGAGGTCTGAACTCAGTCTGCTAGTCGAGCTAGGTCTGCGAAACTAGTCGTATTCTATCAATTTTCCCGGAGAGCTCTCTGAGAGCTGTAGGGCTTTAGATTGGAAGCCGGACGGTGGTGGTGCCCTCCAGCAGCCCATCTTCGCCGGTCCAGAATCCCCGCAGCGACATGTTTGAGCCGGCAGCGGGTCCGGGAGCGGTTCCGGCACGCGTCCAAGCGTGCCTGCACGCGTGCAGGCACGCGTGGAAGCGTGCATGGCAGCGCTTCAGAAGCGCTTCAGGAGACGCTCCGAGGGCTCGCCAGGAAAGCTTCCTGGCGTGAGCTTCTCTTTGCTCTCCGGTTTTTCGACGCTACCAAGGTCCTTCACAGATGATGTCGGTTTTTTCCCGGAGAGCTCTCTGAGAGCTATAGGGCTTTAGATTAGAATCCGGACGGTGGTTGTGCCCTGCAGCAGCCCATCTTCGCCGCTCCAGAATCCCCGCAGCGACCTGTAAAAGATCGCAGCGGGACCGGGCGCGCTTCTGGCACGCGTCCACGCGTGCCTGTACGCGTGCAGGCACGCGTGGAAGCTTGCCTGGCAGCGCTTCCGGAGAGCTTCCCAGAACTTTCCAGGAAAGACTTCGCGGCCCCTGAGTGCCCCATTGCTCTCCGGGTTTTTCCCGGAGGGCTCTCTAAGAGCTAGAGGGTTTTAGATTAGAAAACGGACGGTGGTGGTGCCTGCCAGCAGCCCATTTTCGCCGCTCCAGAATCCCCGCAGCGAGTTGTTTGGGGTCGCAGCCCGTCCGGGAGCGTTTCCCGCACGCGTCCACGCGTGCCTGCACGCACGTATGGGGGCGTTCCTGGCAGCGCTTCAGGAGAGCCCCCAGAGCTCTCCAGGAAAGATTTCCCGTCCCCGAGGGTCTCTTCGCTCTCCGGGTTTTGGACGCTACCAAGTTCCCGGAGAGCTCTCTGAGAGCTATAGGGCTTTAGATTGGAAGCCGGACGGTGGTGGTGCCCTCCAGCAGCCCATCTTCGCCGCTCCAGAATCCCCGCAGCGACCTCAAAAAAAGGTCGCAGCGGGTCCGGGAGTGCTTCTGGCACGCGTCCACGCGTGCCTGTACGCGTGCAGGCACGCGTGGAAGCGTGCCTGGTAGCGCTTCAGAAGCGCTTCAGGAGAGCTTCCCAGAACTTTCCAGGAAAGATTTCGCAGACCCTGAGTGCCTCATACCTCGTAGAGCTCTTCGGCAAGATGAGCTAAGAGGAATTCGGGCGCAGGGTGGAGCTAGTTGGCAGACCCGACCTTAAGAGACAATGTGGTAACCTGGGGCTTGTTGTGCTAAGATTTGAAAGATATTTGACCACTCATTTTGAGAAACCAGTTTTTTCGCACCTGTAGTGGGTTATGACGCTTGCGCCTATGAAATTTTTTCAGGCCCGTAGGTGCAGTATTACTATCGAAACACTTGGAGCAACTGACTGTGTTTCGAACCATTTTGACTCGCGTTGACGGTTTTCTGTACTTAACTCGAGATTTAGGAGAGCTACAGCGCTGATACTTACAGAAAGCAATCCAGAATCATCAGGCGCGTTCGTCTGTTGCATGCAGAGGTCTGAACTCGGTCTACTGCTCGATCAAGGTCGTATGCCACCGATTTTTCTTTTAATTGATGGTGATTTGTTCCACTGAACTCGAGCTGCAGATGAGCTTGAGAGCTCTTCCGCACAGAAATCTTGAAGAAAACTTCCTTAATGTGTTCCGGGCAGCGCCGCACGAGAAAAGAGCTCTACGAGGCTCCCGGCGGTAACCTGGTTGACGGTTTACCGCCGGCTCCCAGTACCTCGTAGAGCTCTTCGTTATCGATGAGCTAGAGGAATTCCGGCGCGGGGTGGAGCTAGTTGGTCGACCCGACCAGAAGAGACAAAGTGATAAGTTTTGGTCGGTTTTGCTGGTATTTGAAAGATATTTGACAATTCATTTTGAGGAAGTAGATTTTACTCCGAGCATTGGCATATAGAATTTGTTCCCAGAGCAGCTCAGCTCTCTAGAGCCAGTTGTACTATCGAAAAATTAAGAGCAACCGACATCAAGGTGACAACGAAAAATAAAAATTCCACGTTTTTCCGGAAATGCTCCGATAAGCTCTCTGCTTTGAATCTAAGCACTCTTACGCTTGCAAGGAGCTCTACGAGGTTCCCGGCGGTAACCAGGTTGACGGTTCACCGCCGGCGCCAGTACCTCGTAGAGCTCCTCGGCAAGATGAGCTAAGAGGAATTCGGGCGCAGGTGGAGCTAGTACCTCGTAGAGCTCTTCGGTATCGACTCTTCGTCGTCGATGAGCTAGACGAATTCCGGCGCGGGGTGGAGCTAGTTGGTCGATCCGACCAGAAGGGACAAAGTCATAACTTGTGGTCGGTTTTGCTAATGTTTGAAAGATATTTGACAATTCATTCTGAGAAAGAGGATTTTTACGCCGAGCATTGGCATATAAAATTGGTCCCCAGAGCAGCTCAGCTCTCTAGAGCCAGTTTTAGTATCGAAAAATTAGGAGCAACCGACATCAAGTTCACACCGAAGCTGGACGGTGGTGGTGCCCGCCAGCTTCGCCGCTCCACAATCCCCGCAGCGGGTCTTTTGGGGCCGCAGCGGGTCCGGGGGCGCTTCTGGCACGCGTTCACGCGCGCCTGAGCACGTGCAGGCACGCTTGGAGACGTGACTGGCAGCGGTTCAGAAGCGCTTCAGAAGAGCTTCCGAGGGCTCGCCAGGAAAGCTTTCCGGTGTGAGCTGCTCTTCGCTCTCCGGGTACGTCGTAGAGGCTTTCGGCAAGATGAGCTAAGAGGAATTCGGGCGCAGGGTGGAGCTAGTACGTTTCCCGGAGAGCTCTGAGAGCTAGAGGGCTTTAGATTAGAAGCCGGACAGTGGTGGTGCCCGCCAGCAGCTCCTCCACGGCGCTCCACGTTCGTCGCAGCGAGTTGCCGGAACCGGCAGCTGGTCCGGGGGCGCTGCCGGCACACGTCCACGCGTGCCTGCAGGCGCGCAGGCACGCGTGGAAGCTTGCGTGGCAGCGCCCCAGAAGAGCTTCAGAAGAGCGCTTTCTTCGCTCTCCGGGTTTTGGACGCTACCATACTTGTAGAGCTCTTCGGCATCGATGAGCTAGAGGAATTCCGGCGCGGGGTGCAGCTAGTACCTCGTAGAGCTCTTCGGCATCGATGAGCTAGAGGAATTCCGGCGCGGGGCGCAGCTAGTTGGCCAATCCGGCCCGGGCGGACAATGTGGTGACCTGGGGTCGGTTCTTCGAAGATTGTTTTCGAAATATTCCCGGGGGGCTCTCTGAGAGCTATGGGGCTTTAGATTAGAAGCCGGACGGTCGTGGTGCCCGCCAGAGGCCCATCTTCAAGCGCTGCAGGGTAGCCCTCCAGAGCTCCAGAAGCGCTTCACAAGAGCGTCCGAGGACTCGCCAGGAAAGCTGTCCTGTGTGTTTTCTCTTCGCTCTCCGGGTTTTGGACGCTACCAAGTTCCCGGAGAGCTCTCTGAGAGCTAGAGGGCTCGAGATTAGAAGCCGGACGGTGGTGGTGCCCGCCAGGGGCTCTTCCACGGCGATCCAGGACCCTCGCAGCAGTTCGCCCGTCCCGGCAGCCCGTCCGGGCGCGCTTCCGGCAAGCGCCCACGCGTGCAGGCACGCGTGGAAGCAAGCGTTCCTGGCAGCACTTCAGAAGCGCAGCAGGGGAGGGCCCCAGAGCTCCAGAAGCGCTTCACGAAAGCGGCCGAGGGCTCGCCAGGAAAGTTTCCCGGC
The DNA here is from genome assembly GCA_963575745.1 of Prorocentrum cordatum. NCBI lineage: Eukaryota > Dinophyceae > Prorocentrales > Prorocentraceae > Prorocentrum > Prorocentrum cordatum. The sequence goes on along the minus strand of CAUYUJ010004536.1, from coordinate 15,947 downwards.
GTGTGTTCTCTTTGCTCTCCGGGTACCTCGTAGAGCTCTTCGTTATCGATGAGTTAGAAGAATTCCGGCACGGGGTGGATCTAGTTGGCCAACCCGACAAGAAAGGACAAATCCCGGAGCTCGAGCTCTCTGAGGGCTATCGGGTTTTAGAGTAGAAGCCGGACGGTGGTGGTGCCTGCCAGCAGCCCATCTTCGCCGGTCAAGAATCCTTGCAGAGGTTCGCTTGTCCCGGCAGCGGGTCCGAGGGAGGTTCCCGCAAGCGTCCAGGCACGCACGCGCGCAGGCACGCGTGGAAGCGTGCCAGGCAGCGCTTGGGAAGCGTTTCTGGGGAGCTCGCCAGAGCTCCCCAGGGAAAATTCCCGGAGAGCTCGCTGAGAGCTAGAGGGCTTTAGATTAGAAGCCGGACGGTGGTGGTGCCCGCCAGCAGCTCATCTCTGCCGCTCCAGGATCCCCGCAGCGCCTCGCCCGAGCCGGCAGCGTGTCCGGGCGCGCTGCCGGCACGCGTCCACGCGAGCCTGCACGCGCGCAGGCACGCGTGGAAGCGTTCCCGGCAGCGCTTCAGAAGCGATTCTGGGGAGCGCCCCAGAGCTCTCCAGGAAAGATCTCCCGTCCCAGAAGGTCTTTAGTTCTCCGGGTTTTTCCCGGAGAGCTCTCTGAGAGCTAGAAGGTTTAAGATTAGAAGCCGGGCGGTGGTGGTGCCCGCCAGCAGCCTATCTCCGCCGCTCCAGAATTCTCGCAGCGCCTCGCCCGTCCCGGCAGCGGGTCCGGGAGAGCTTCCGGCAAGCGTCCACGCGTGCTTGCACGCGCGCAGGCACGCGTGGAACGTGCCTGGTAGCGCTTCAGAGACGCTGCAGGGGGGCCCCCAAAGCCCCAGGAGAGCTTCACGAGAGCTTCCGTGTGCTTGCCAGGAAGGCATTCCGATGTGTGTCTTCTTTGCTCTCCGGGTTTTGGACGCTACCAAGTTCCCGGAGAGCTCTCTGAGAGGTAGAGGGCTTAAGATTAGAAGCCGGACGGTGGTGGTGCCCGCCAGCAGCACATCTTCGCCGGTCCAGAATCCCCGGAGGGGCTTGTAAAACGTCGCAGCGGGTCCGGAAGAGATCCGGCAAGCTTCCACGCGTTTCAGAAGCGCTGCGGGGGAACCCCTTTAAGCCCCAGCAGCGCTTCACGAGAGCGTCCGAAGGTCGGCCAGGACAGATTTCCAGTGTGTGTTCTCTTTGCTCTCCGGGTTTTGGATGCTACCAGGTGGACGTTGCCAAGTTTCCTGTTCCTGAGGGTTTCAGGTGCCTCGTAGAGCTCTTCGGCATCGATGAGCTAGAGGAATTCGGGCGTGGGGTGCAGCTAGTAACTCGTAGGGCCTCCCTTAGCAAGTTATTGCTAGAAGCTTAAGAGTACCTCGCAGAGCTCTTCGGCATCGATGAGCTAGAGGAATTCCCTCGCGGGGCGGAGCTAGTACCTCGTGGAGCTCTTCGGCATCGATGAGCTAGAGGAATTCCGGCGCGGGGCGGAGCTAGTTGGCCGACCCGGCCAAAAGAGACAAAGTTCCCGGAGAGCTCACTGAGAGCTAGAGGGTTTTAGATTAGAAGCCGGGCGGTGGTGGTGCCCGCCAGCAGCCCATCTCCGCCGCTCCACGATCCTCGCAGCAACTCGCCCGTCTCGGCAGCGGGTCCGGGAGAGCTTCCGGCAAGCGCCCATGCGTGCCTGCACGCGTGCAGGCACGCGTGAAAGCGTTCCTGGCAGCGCTTCAGAGACGCTGCAGGGGAGCCCCCAGAGCCCCAGAAGAGCTTCAGGAGAGCATCCGTGGGCTTGCCAGGAAGGCTTTCTGGTGTGTGTTCTCTTTGCTCTCCGGGTTCGGACGCTACTAAGCGGTGACTTTGGGTCAGTTTTACTAAGATTCCCGGAGAGCTCGCTGAGAGCTAAAGGGCTTAAGATTAGAAGCCGAACGGTGGTGGTGCCCGCCAGGAGCTCCTCCACGGCGGCCCACAGGCCTCGCAGAAACTCCGGCGGCCCGGCAGCGCGTCCGGGGGAGCTTCCGGCAAGCTTCCACGCGTGCCTGCATGCGTGCAGGCACGCATGACTCGTAGAGAACCCCTAAGCTAGCAGTTGGAAGCTTAAGAGTAATTCGGACGCACTGATGGGCTAGTTGGCTCGAAAAATTCCCGGAGAGCTCGCTGAGAGCTAAAGGGCTTAAGATTAGAAGCCGGACGGTGGTGGTGCCCGCCAGGAGCTCCTTTCCGTCGCTCCAGAATCCTCGCAGCGCCTCGCCTGAGCCGGCAACGTGTCCGGGAGAGCTTCCGGCAAGCTTCCACGCGTGCCTGCACGCGCGCAGGCACGCATGGAAGCGTTTCTGCCAGCGCTTCCGCAGCGATGCAGGGGAGCTTCCCAGAGCTCTCCAGGAAAGATTTCCCGTCACCAAAGTGTCTCTTCGCTCTCCGGGTTTTGGGCGCTACCAAGTAACTCGTAGAGCTTCCCTGAGCAAGTTATTGCTGGAAGCTTAAGAGTAATTCCGGCGCGCTGGAGAGCTAGTTGGCAAGAAAAATCTCGACGGGCCTTTTGGTGACTTTTGGTCGGTTGAAAATTTTGTTCTCGAAATTTGAACAATTCGTTTGAGCTCTAATATTTTTTCCCGTGATATTCGATCTTATTCCCGCTCGCCATCTTGATCTCAGCTCGATCGGGTACTTTTCACTGCCAAGAAGCACTCCGGCCGGATCGGCCGTTTCGAGTCATCTTGATACGCGCTGTCGGTTTTCTCAAGATAACTCGAGCTTTAGGACAGTTACAGAGCTGGCAAGCACAGCTAATCGATTCAGAATGATTAGGCGCGTTCGCCTGTGGAATCCAGAGGTCTGAACTCGGTCTGCTAGCCGAGCTAGATCCGCAAACCTATTCGTATTATTCGAGTCATCGTAACATACGCTCTCGGTTTTCTGTACTTAACTCGAGCTTTAGGGCAGTTACAGAGCTCATAGTCACAGAAATCGATTGAAATCATCAGGCGCGTTCGTCTGTTCAATCGAGAGCTCTGAACTCGGCCTGCTGCCCGAGCTAGGTCTGCGAAACTATTCGTATTGTTCGATTCATCTTGAGAAGTGCTCTCGGTTTTTGCACATAACTCGTGCTGGGGGAGGGCTACAGTGCTGCTGGTCACGGAAATCGACTTGGAGACATCAGGCGCGTCCGTCTGTCGATTCGAGAGCTCGGAACTCGGTCTGCTGCTCGAAGTAGCTCCGCGAAACTATTCTATGATTCAAGTCATCCTGAGAGCTGCTGTCGGTTTCTGCACTTAACTCGGGGTGTAGGGGGGCTGCAGGGCTGGTAATCAGAGGAGTCGATTCACAGACATGAGACGCGTCCGCCTGTCGCATTCAGAGGTCTGAACTCGGTTTGACACTCGCGCTGGTTCCAAACTGTTCGTTTTTTTGCCAGAGTCATCTTGAGAGGTCTGGCTTGGGCTGAAATTATCTGGAATCTTTTTTCACATTATACACTGTCAGGAAGCTCTACGAGTCCCCCGGCGGCAACAAAGGTTGACGGTCTACCGCCGGCGCCCACTACCTCGTAGAGCTCTTCATCAAAGAGTAAGAGGAATTCTGGCGCAGGCTAGAGCTAGTTGGCGGGCCTGAGGAAAAGAGAGGATGTGGTAACCCGGGGTCGGTTTTTTCTTTTTATGCAAAATTTTGAAATTCGTTTTGAGAAGTAGTATTTTTCTCACGTGTGGTGGGCTGTGCCGCGTCTGCCAGTAAAATTCCCAGGTCCGTAGCTGCAGTATTACTATCAAAAGACTTGAGGGAACCGACTTTGAATGGAAACTAAAAAATCTTGTTTTTTTGAATTTTCCTGCTCTTGCTTCAGAAGTTTCCTAATGTGTTCCCAGAAGCGCTGTGCATCAAAAGAGCTCTACGAGGTGCCCGGCGGTAACCTTGTTGACGGTTTACCGCCGGTTCCCAGTCTCGACGGAATTTTTGGTGACTTTTGGTCGGTTGAAAATTTTGTTCTCAAAATTTGAACATTCGTTTGAGCTCTAGTTTTTTTTCCCGTGATGTTCGATATTATTACCGCTCGCCATCTTGATCTCAGCTCGATCGGGTGAATATTACTATCGAAAAGCACTGTGGCGGGATCGGCCGCTTTGAGTCATCTTGATACGCGCTGACGGTTTTCTGAACATAACTCGAGCTTCAGGACAGCTACAGAGCTGGTGAGCACAGCTAATCAATGTAGAATGATTTGCTGGGTTTGCCTGTTGAATCTAGAGGTCTGAACCCGGTTTGTTAGCCGAGCTAGGTCCGCAAACCTACTCGTAGTTTGCGAGTCATCTTGACAGGACTTCTCGGTTTTCTGTACTTAACTCGAGCCGTAGGACAGCTACAAAGCTGATATTTACATAAACTGATTCACAATTATCCGCTGCGTTTGTCTGTCGAATCTAGAGCTCTGAACTCGGTTTGCTGCCTGATCTAGAATCGCGAAACTATTCGTATTGGTCGAGTCATCTTGAGAAGTGCTCTCGGTTTTCTTCACTCAACTCGCGCTGAGGGTGGCTACAGTGCTGGTGACAGGAATCGATTTTAAGACATCAGGCGCGTCCGCCTGTTGAATCCAGAGCTCAGAACCCGGTCTGCTGCCCGAATTAGGTCTGCGAAACTACTGTATTGTTCGAGTCATCCTGAGAGGTGCTGTCGGTTTTCTGCACTTAACTCGGTCTGTAGGGGGGCTGCAGGGCTGGTAATGACAGGAGTCGATTCGCAGACATCAGACGCGTCCGCCTGTTGCATTCAGAGGCACTATGAGTCGGAATGCTGGTAGGCGCTGTCGGTTTTCTCAACTTAAGTCGAGCTAGGAAGCTCTACGAGTCTCCCGGCGGTAACCAAGGTTGACGGTTTACCGCCGGCGCCCAGTGGAAGCGTTTCTGGCAGCGCTTCCGCAGCGCTCCAGAGGGGCCCCCCAAGGCTCTCCAGGAAAGATTTCCCGTCCCCAAGATTCCCGGGGAGCTCTCTGAGAGCTAGAGGGTTTAAGATTTGAAGCCGGGCGGTGGTGGCGCCCGCCAGCAGCCCAGGTCCCCTGGTCCACGATCCCCGCAGGGGCTTGTGAAACGTCGCAGCGGGTCCGGGAGAGCTTCCGGCAAGCGTAAACGCGTGCCTGCGTGCGTGCAGGCTCGCGTGGAAGGGTTCCTGGTAGCGCTTCAGGGGAGCCCCCCAGAGCCCCAGAAGCGCTTCACGGGAGCGTCGGACGGCGCGCCAGGGAAGCTTTCCGGCGCGTCTACACTTAACTCGCAAAGCTTCCCTCAGCAAGTTACTGCTGGAAGCTTAAGAGTAATTCCGGGGCGCTGGAGAGCTAGTAACTCGTAGAGCTTCCCTTGGCTAGTTGCTGGAAGCTTAAGAGTAATTCCCGGAGAGTTCGCTGAGAGCTAAAGGGTTTAAGATTAGAAGCCGGACGGTGGTGGTGCCCGCCAGGAGCTCCTTTCCGTCGCTCCACAGGCCTCGCAGCGACTCGCCTGAACCGGCAACGGGTCCGGGGGAGCTTCCGGCAAGCTTCCACGCGTGCAGGCACGCTTGGAAGCGATCCTGGCAGCGCTTCCGCAGCGCTGCAGGGAAGCCCCCAGAGCGCTCCAGAAAAGATTTCCCGTTCCCGAGGGTGTCTTCGCTCTTCGGGTTTTGGACGCTACCAAGTTCCGGCGCGCTGGAGAGCTAGTTGGCAAGAAAAATCTCGACGGACCTTTTGCTGACTTGACTCGTAGAGCTTCCCTTAGCAAGTTATTGCTGGAAGCTTAAGAGTAATTCCGGCGCGCTGGAGAGCTAGTTGGCTCGAAAAATCTCGACGGAACTTTTGCTGACTTTTGGTCGGTTGAAAATTTGGTCCTCAAAATTCAACAATTCGTTTGAGCTCTAGTGTTTTTTCCCGTGATATTCGATATTATTCCCGCTCGCCATCTTGATCTCAGCTCGATCGGGTGAATATTACTATCGAACAGCACTGTGGCGGGATCGGCCGTTTTGAGTCATCTTGATACGCGCTGACGGTTTTCTGAACATAACTCGAGCTTCAGGACAGCTACAGAGCTGGTGAGCACAGCTAATCGATCTAGAATGATTAGGCGCGTTCGCCTGTTGAACCCAGAGGTCTGAACTCGGTCTGGTAGCCGAGCTAGGTTCGCAAACCTATTCGTATTGTTCGAGTCATCTTGACAGGAACTCTCGGTTTTCTGTACTTAACTCGATCTGTAGCACATCTAGAGAGCTGATACTTACAGAAACCGATTCATAATCATCAGTTGCGTTTGTCTGTCGAATCCAGAGCTCTGAACTCGGTCTGCTGCCTGATCTAGAATCGCGAAACTATTCGTATTGGTCGAGTCATCTTGAGAAGTGTTCTCGGTTTTCTTCACTCAACTCGTGCTGAGGGGGGCTACAGTGCTGGTGGTCAGAGGAATCGATTTGAAGAATCAGGCGCGTCCGCCTGTCGAATCCAGAGAATTCGGTCTGCTGCCCGAATTAGGTCTCCGAAACTTCTGTATTGTTCGAGTCATCTTGAGAGGTGCTGTCGGTTTTCTGCACTTAACTCGGGCTGTAGGGGGGCTGCAGGGCTGGCAATGACAGGAGTCGATTCGCAGACATCAGACGCGTCCGCCTGTCGCATTCAGGGGTCAAAAAATATTCACTTTGAGTCGGAATGTTGGTAGGTGCTGTCGGTTTTCTCAACTTAAGTCGAGCTAGGAAGCTCTACAAGTCTCCCGGCGGTAACCAAGGTTGACGGTTTACCGCCGGCGCCCAGTTTGGTCGGTTGAAAATTTTGTTTTCGAAATACCTCGTAGAGCTCTTCGGCATCGATGAGCTAGAGGAATTCCGGCGCGGGGTGGAGCTAGTTGGTCGACCCGGCCAGAAAGGACAAAGTGATAACTTTTGGGTGGTTTTGCAATTTTTTGAAAGATATTTGACAATTCATTTTAAGAAAGCAGATTTTTCGCACCTGTAAACGACTATGAGGGCCTCTCTCTCTTAGTATGAGCTCTGTAGGCGCACTTTTACTATCAAAACACTTGGCGGAACCATCTTCATGTCGACGCGAAAAATCAATTTTTCTCTTTTCTGAGAAATGCTTCGAGAAGCTCTCTCTTTCGATTCCGAGCACTTTTACGCGTGAAATGAGCTCTACGAGGTTCCCGGCGGTGACCAGGTTGACGGTCCACCGCCGACGCCAGTTCAACAATTCGTTTGAGCTCTAGTATTTTTCTGACCACATTCGATCTTATTCTGGCTCGCCATCTTAATCTCAGCTCGATCGGGTAAATATTTCTGCAAAAAAGCATCGCGGCGGGATCGGCTGTTTCGAGTTATCTTGATACGCGTTGTCGGTATTTTATACTCAACTCCAGCTGTAGGGCAGCTAGAGAGCTCATTCTCACGGAAATCGATTGGGCATCATCAGCCGCGTTCGTCTGTCCCATCTAGAGGTCTGAACTCGGTCTGCTGCCCGAGCTAGGTTCGCGAAACTATTTGTATTGTTCGAGTGATCTTGAGAGGTGCTGTCGAGTTTCGGCACTTAACTCGGGCTGTCAGGGGGCGACAGGGCTCGTACTCACAGGTATCGACTCGAGACATTAGGCGCGTCCGTCTGCCGAATCGAGAGCTCGAAACTCGGTGTGCTGCCCGAGCTAGGTTCGGAAAACTATTCGTATTTGCTCTGAACTCGGCCTGCTGCACAAGCTAGGTCAGCGAAACTATTTGTATTGTTCGAGTGATCTTGAGAGGTGCTGCCGAGCTTCGGCACTTAACTCGGGCTGTCAGGGGGCTGCAGGGCTGGTAATCACAGGGATCGATTTGAAACATCAGACGCGTCCGCTTGCCGCATTGAGAGGTCTGAACCAAACTATTCGTGTTCTTCGAGTGATCTTGAGAGATGCCGTCGATTGTCGTACTTAATTCGGGATGTAGAAGAGCTACGGAGCTCGTGCGCACAGAAAACGATCCAGAAGCATCGGGGCGTTCGGCTGTTGCATCGAGAGGTCTCAAATTGAGCTGGAAAACTATTCGTTCTCTGCATTTTTTTTGATATGCTCAGGAAGCTCTACGAGTCTCCCGGCGGTAACCAAGGTTGACGGTTTACCGCCGGCGTCCAGTTGGCAAGAAAAAGTCGGGAGCTCTACGAGGTTCCCGGCGGTGACCAGGTTGACGGTTCACCGCCGGCGCCAGTTCCGGGGCGCTGGAGAGCTAGTTGGCAAGAAAAATCTCGACGGACCTTTTGCTGACTTTTGGTCGGTTGAAAATTTTGTTCTCGAAATTCAACAATTCGTTTGAGCTCTAGTATTTTTTCCCATGATATTCGATCTTATTTCCGCTCACCATCTTGATCTCAGCTCGATCGGGCACCTTTTACTGCCAAAAAGCAGGCAGGCGGGATCGGCCGTTTCGAGTCATCTTAACACGCGATGACGGTTTTCTGAATATAACCCGAGCTTCAAGACAGCAGAGCTGGTAAGCACAGGTAATCGATGTGGAATGATTAGGCGCGTTCGCCTGTTGAACCCAGAGGTCTGAACTCGGTCTGCTAGCCGAGCTAGGTCCGCAAACTTATTTGTATTATTCGAGTCATCTTGATAGACACTCTCGGTTTTCTGTACTCAACTCGAGCTATAGAACAGCTACAGAGCTGATACGTAAGAATCTGATTCAGAATCATCAGTGGCCGTTGTCTGTTGAATCTAGAGCTCTGAACTCGGTTTGCTGCCCGATCTAGAATCGCGAAACTATTCGCATTCTTCAAGTCATCTTCAGAGATGCTGTTGGTTCTCTGCACTTAACTCGGGGTGTAAGGGGACTGCAGGGCTGGTAATGATAGCAATCGATTCGGAGACATCAGGTGCGTCCGTCTTTGGAATCCAGAGCTCCGAACTCTGTCTGCTGCCCGAACTAGGTGCGCGAAACTGTTCATATTGTTCAAGTCATCCTGAGAGGTGCTGTCAGTTTCCTGCGCTTAACTCGGGCTGTACGGGGGGCTGCAGGGCTGGTAATAACAGGAATCGATTCAGAGACATCAGACGCGTCCGCCTGTCGTATGCAGAGGTCTGAACTCGGTCTGATACTCGAGCTAGGTTTGCCAAAATATTCGTGTTGTTCGAGTCATCTTGAGAGGTGCTGTCGATTTACGCACGTAACTTGGTCTGTAGGAGAGCTACAGAGCTCGTACAGAAGACAATCCAGAAGCATCGGGGGCGTTCGGCTGTTGCATCCGAGAGGTCTGAAATTGCTTGGGCTGAAGAACTATTTTTCTATGTAATTTCTTTCGACATTATATGTTGTCAGGAAGCTCTACGAGTCCCCGGCGGTAACAAAGGTTGACGGTTTACCGCCGGCGCCCAGTTGTTCTCCGGTTTTTAGACGCTATCAAGTTCTTTTTGCTTTCCGGGTTTGGACGCTGCCAAGTTTGAAAGATATTTAACAATTAATTTTGAGAAAACAGATGTTTCCCATCTGTACCTCGTAGAGCTCTTCGTTGTCGATGAGCTAGAGGAATTCCGGCGCGGCTGGAGCTAGTTGGTCGACCCGACCAGAAAGGACAATGTGACAACTTTTGGGTAGTTTTGCAAATATTTGAAAGATATGTGACCATTTAGTTTAGAGAAAGCAGATTTTTCGCATCTGTAGACAACTTTGAGGGCCTCTGCGTCTTAATATGAGCGCTGTAGGCGCACTTTTGCTTTCAGAACACTTCGCGCAACCAACTTTCTATCGCCATGAAAAAAGTAAAGATTCAATTGTTCGAGAAATGCCTCGAGAAGCTCTCTCCTTGGAAGAGCTCTACGAGGTTCCCGGCGGTGACCAGGTTGACGGTTCACCGCCGGTGCCAGTAAACAACTAGCTCGTAGATCTCTTCGTATCGATAAGCTAGAGAAATAACTGGTAGAGCTTTTCTTAGCTAGTTGCTGGAAGCTTGAGTGTAATTTCGGCGCGCTGGGGACGTTGGCAAGAAAAATCTCGACAAACCTTTTGCCGACTTTTGTTCGGTTGAAAATTTTGTTCTCAGAATTCCTCAATTCTGAGTTCTAGTATTTTTCTCATTATATTCGATATTATTCCCGCTTGCCTTCTCAATCTCAGCTCGATCGGGCAAATATTTCGTAAAAAAGCGTCGCGGCAGGATCGCTGTTTCCAGTCATCTTGATACGTTTTGTGGGTATGTTGTACTCAACTCGAGCTGTGGGACAGCTACAGAGTTCGTTCTTACAGAAATCGATTCCGAATCATCAGGCGCGTTCATCTGTTCTATCTAGGTCTGAGCCCGGTCTGCTGCCCGAGCTAGGTTCGCGAAACTATTCGTAGTGTTCGAGTCATCTTGATAGGCAGCGCTCCCGGCAGCGCTTCAGAAGCGATTCTGGGGAGCGCCCCAGAGCTCCCCAGGAAAGATCTCCCGTCCCAGAAGGTCTTTAGTTCTCCGGGTTTTTCCCGGAGAGCTCACTGAGAGCTAGAGGGCTTAAGATTAGAAGCCGGGCGGTGGTGGTGCCCGCCAGCAGCCTATCTCCGCCGCTCCAGAATTCTCGCAGCGCCTCGCCCGTCCCGGCAGCGGGTCCGGGAGAGCTTCCGGCAAGCGTCCACGCGTGCCTGCACGCGTGCAGGCACGCGTGGAACGTTCCTGGCAGCGCTTCAGAGACGCTGCAGGGGGGCCCCCAAAGCCCCAGAAGAGCTTCACGAGAGCTTCCGTGTGCTTGCCAGGAAGGCTTTCCGATGTGTGTCTTCTTTGCTCTCTGGGTTTTGGACGCTACCAAGTTCCCGGAGAGCTCTCTGAGAGGTAGAGGGCTTAAGATTAGAAGCCGGACGGTGGTGGTGCCCGCCAGCAGCACATCTTCGCCGGTCCAGAATCCCCGGAGGGGCTTGTAAAACGTCGCAGCGGGTCCGGAAGAGATCCGGCAAGCTTCCACGCGTTTCAGAAGCGCTGCGGGGGAACCCCTTAAAGCCCCAGCAGCGCTTCACGAGAGCGTCCGAAGGTCGGCCAGGACAGATTTCCAGTGCGTGTTCTCTTTGCTCTCCGGGTTTTGGATGCTACCAGGTGGACGTTGCCAAGTTTCCTGTTCTTGAGGGTTTCAGGTGCCTCGTAGAGCTCTTCGGCATCGATGAGCTAGAGGAATTCGGGCGTGGGGTGCAGCTAGTAACTCATAGGGCCTCCCTTAGCAAGTTATTGCTAGAAGCTTAAGAGTACCTGGCAGAGCTCTTCGGCATCGATGAGCTAGAGGAATTCCCTCGCGGGGCGGAGCTAGTACCTCGTGGAGCTCTTCGGCATCGATGAGCTAGAGGAATTCCGGCGCGGGGCGGAGCTAGTTGGCCGACCCGGCCAAAAGAGACAAAGTTCCCGGAGAGCTCACTGAGAGCTAGAGGGTTTTAGATTAGAAGCCGGGCGGTGGTGGTGCCCGCCAGCAGCCCATCTCCGCCGCTCCACGATCCTCGCAGCAACTTGCCCGTCTCGGCAGCGGGTCCGGGAGAGCTTCCGGCAAGCGCCCATGCGTGCCTGCACGCGTGCAGGCACGCGTGGAAGCGTTCCTGGCAGCGCTTCAGAGACGCTGCAGGGGAGCCCCCAGAGCCCCAGAAGAGCTTCAGGAGAGCATCCGTGGGCTTGCCAGGAAGGCTTTCTGGTGTGTGTTCTCTTTGCTCTCCGGGTTCGGACGCTACTAAGCGGTGACTTTGGGTCAGTTTTACTAAGATTCCCGGAGAGCTCGCTGAGAGCTAAAGGGTTTCCCGCCAGGAGCTCCTCCACGGCGGCCCACAGGCCTCGCAGAAACTCCAGCGGCCCGGCAGCGCGTCCGGGGGAGCTTCCGGCAAGCTTCCACGCGTGCCTGCATGCGTGCAGGCACGCATGACTCCTAGAGCTTCCCTAAGCTAGCAGCTGGAATCTTAAGAGTAATTCGGACGCACTGATGGGCTAGTTGGCTCGAACAATTCCCGGAGAGCTCGCTGAGAGCTAAAGGGCTTAAGATTAGAAGCCGGACGGTGGTGGTGCCCGCCAGGAGCTCCTTTCCGTCGCTCCAGAATCCTCGCAGCGCCTCGCCTGAGCCGGCAACGTGTCCGGGAGAGCTTCCGGCAAGCTTCCACGCGCGCCTGCACGCGCGCAGGCACGCATGGAAGCGTTTCTGCCAGCGCTTCCGCAGCGATGCAGGGGAGCTTCCCAGAGCTCTCCAGGAAAGATTTCCCGTCACCAAAGTGTCTCTTCGCTCTCCGGGTTTGGGGCGCTACCAAGTAACTCGTAGAGCTTCCCTGAGCAAGTTATTGCTGGAAGCTTAGGAGTAATTCCGGGGCGCTGGAGAGCTAGTTGGCAAGAGAAATCTCGACGGACCTTTTGGTGACTTTTGGTCGGTTGAAAATTTTGTTCTCGAAATTTGAACATTTTGTTTGAGCTCTAATATTTTTTCCCGTGATATTCGATCTGATTCCCGCTCGCCATCTTGATCTCAGCTCGATCGGGTACCTTTCACTGCCAAAAACCACTCCGGCGGGATCGGCCGTTTCGAGTCATCTTGATACGCGCTGTCGGTTTTCTCAAGATAACTCGAGCTTTAGGACAGTTACAGAGCTGGCAAGCACAGCTAATCGATTCAGAATGATTAGGCGCGTTCGCCTGTGGAACCCAGAGGTCTGAACTCGGTCTGCTAGCCGAGCTAGATCCGCAAACCTATTCGTATTATTCGAGTCATCGTAACATACGCTCTCGGTTTTCTGTACTTAACTCGAGCTTTAGGGCAGTTACAGAGCTCATAGTCACAGAAATCGATTGAAATCATCAGGCGCGTTCGTCTGTTCAATCGAGAGCTCTGAACTCGGCCTGCTGCCCGAGCTAGGTATGCGAAACTATTCGTATTGTTCGATTCATCTTGAGAAGTGCTCTCGGTTTTTGCACATAACTCGTGCTGGGGGAGGGCTACAGTGCTGCTGGTCACGGAAATCGACTTGGAGACATCAGGCGCGTCCGTCTGTCGATTCGAGAGCTCGGAACTCGGTCTGCTGCTCGAACTAGCTCCGCGAAGCTATTCTATTATTTAAGTCATCCTGAGAGCTGCTGTCGGTTTCTGCACTTAAGTCGGGGTGTAGGGGGGCTGCAGGGCTGGTAATCAGAGGGGTCGATTCACAGACATGAGACGCGTCCGCCTGTCGCATTCAGAGGTCTGAACTCGGTTTGACACTCGAGCTGGTTCCAAACTGTTCGTTTTTTTGCCAGAGTCATCTTGAGAGGTCTGGCTTGGGCTGAAATTCTCTGGAATCTTTTTTCACATTATATACTGTCAGGAAGCTCTACGAGTCCCCCGGCGGTAACAAAGGTTGACGGTTTACCGCCGGCGCCCAATACCTCGTAGAGCTCTTCATCAAAGAGTAAGAGGATTTCTGGCGCAGGCTAGAGCTAGTTGGCGGGCCTGAGGAAAAGAGAGGATGTGGTAACCCGGGGTCGGTTTTCTTCACTTTATGCAAAATTTTGAAATTCGTTTTGAGAACTAGTTTTTTTCTCACGCGTGGTGGGCTGTGCCGCGTCTGCCCGTAAAATTCCGAGGTCCGTAGCTGCAGTATTACTATCAAAAGACTTGAGGGAACCGACTTTGAATGGAAACTAAAAAATCGTGTTTTTTTGAATTTTCCTGCTCCTGCTTCAGAAGCTTCCTAATGTGTTCCCAGAAGCGCTGTGCATCAAAAGAGCTCTACGAGGTGCCCGGCGGTAACCTGGTTGACGGTTTACCGCCGGTTCCCAGTCTCGACGGAACTTTTGGTGACTGTTGGTCGGTTGAAAATTTTGTTCTCCAAATTTGAACATTCGTTTGAGCTCTAGTTTTTTTTTCCCGTGATGTTCGATCTCATTACCGCTCGCCATCTTGATCTCAGCTCGATCGGGTGAATATTACTATCAAAAAGCACTGTGGCGGGATCGGCCGTTTTGAGTCATCTTGATACGCGCTGACGGTTTTCTGAACATAACTCGAGCTTCAGGACAGCTACAGAGCTGGTGAGCACAGCTAATCAATGTAGAATGATTTGCTGGGTTTGCCTGTTGAATCTAGAGGTCTGAACCCGGTTTGTTAGCCGAGCTAGGTGCGCAAACCTATTCGTAGTTTGCGAGTCATCTTGACAGGAACTCTCGGTTTTCTGTACTTAACTCGAGCCGTAGGACAGCTACAAAGCTGATATTTACAGAAACTGATTCACAATTATCAGTTGCGTTTGTCTGTCGAATCTAGAGCTCTGAACTCGGTTTGCTGCCTGATCTAGAATCGCGAAACTATTCGTATTGGTCGAGTCATCTTGAGAAGTGCTCTCGGTTTTCTTCACTCAACTCGCGCTGAGGGTGGCTACAGTGCTGGTGACAGGAATCGATTTGAAGACATCAGGCGCGTCCGCCTGTTGAATCCAGAGCTCAGAACCCGGTCTGCTGCCCGAATTAGGCCTGCGAAACTACTGTATTGTTCGAGTCATCCTGAGAGGTGCTGTCGGTTTTCTGCATTTAACTCGGTCTGTACGGGGGCTGCAGGGCTGGTAATGACAGGAGTCGATTCGCAGACATCAGACGCGTCCGCCTGTTGCATTCAGAGGCACTCTGAGTCGGAATGCTGGTAGGTGCTGTCGGTTTTCTCAACTTAAGTCGAGCTAGGAAGCTCTACGAGTCTCCCGGCGGTAACCAAGGTTGACGGTTTACCGCCGGCGCCCAGTGGAAGCGTTTCTGGCAGCGCTTCCGCAGCGCTCCAGAGGGGCCCCCCAAGGCCCTCCAGGAAAGATTTCCCGTCCCCAAGATTCCCGGGGAGCTCTCTGAGAGCTAGAGGGTTTAAGATTTGAAGCCGGGCGGTGGTGGTGCCCGCCAGCAGCCCAGGTCCCCTGGTCCACGATCCCCGCAGGGGCTTGTGAAACGTCGCAGCGGGTCCGGGAGAGTTTCCAGCAGGCGTAAACGCGTACCTGCGTGCGTGCAGGCTCGCGTGGAAGGGCTCCTGGTAGCGCTTCAGGGGAGCCCCCCAGAGCCCCAGAAGCGCTTCACGGAAGCGTCGGACGGCGCGCCAGAGAAGCTTTCCGGCGCGTCTACACTTAACTCGTAAAGCTTCCCTCAGCAAGTTACTGTTGGAAACTTAAGAGTAATTCCGGGGCGCTGGAGAGCTAGTAACTCGTAGAGCTTCCCTTGGCTAGTTGCTGGAAGCTTAAGAGTAAGTCCCGGAAAGCTCGCTGATGGCTAAAGGGCTTAAGATTAGAAGCCGGACGGTGGTGGTGCCCGCCAGGAGCTCCTTTCCGTCGCTCCACAGGCCTCGCAGCGACTCGCCTGAACCGGCAAAGGGTCCGGGGGAGCATCCGGCAAGCTTCCACGCGTGCCTGCACGCGTGCAGGCACGCTTGGAAACGATCCTGGCAGCGCTTCCGCAGCGCTGCAGGGAAGCTCCCAGGGCGCTCCAGAAAAGATTCCCGGATAGCTCCTTGGAGAGCTAAGGGCTTCAGAGAAGAAGCCGGAGGTGGGTGGTGAGGGGGACACGCCCACTTCTGCCGGTCCACGATCTTCGCAGCGAGTTGCCGGAGGTTGCAGCGGGTCCGGGAGCGTGGCTTCCTAGCGTTTCCCAATACGCGTGGCTCAAGGGTGCGCGAAGCGCTTCGGCAGAGCTTCGGCAGAGCTTCGCCAGTGCTCGCAGGCTCCTGGCAGAGGTGTCGTGGTAGGTTTCACAGAGCCCCGCGCGTCGTAAAAGACGCCCTCGCAGGCGTCTCCTGCGAGGTTTCCAGCGCCCCACGCATTGTTCCAGGCGGCCTGGCAGAGGTCGCCGTGCGGCGCTTTGGAGCGCTCTGCGCTCCGCGCCTTGCCTCGCTATCCGGGTTTTTCCCGGATAGCTCCTTGGAGAGCTAAGGGTTTCAGAGAAGAAGCCGGGGTGGGTGGTGAGGGGGACACGCCCACTTCTGCCGGTCCACGATCCTCGCAGCGAGTTGCCGGAGGTTGCAGCGGGTCCGGGAGCGTGGC
>CAUYUJ010004535.1:53247-69052 GCA_963575745.1 Prorocentrum cordatum | reverse complement strand
CATCATCATCATCATCATCATCATCATCATCATCATCATCATCATCATCATCATCATCTAATCATCATCATCATCATCATCATCATCATCATCATCATCATCATCATCATCATCATCATCATCATCATCATCATCATCATCATCCTCTTTTTATTGTTGCCGAATCTTCTTCTTCCTCCTCCTACTCCGCCTCCGCTTCCGCCTCCTCCTCCCTAGCGTTACCCCTCTTCGACGCCCCAAACGCCCCTCCCCAGCGCGCGAACCGCGCACAGGGGTGCGGGGCCGATGGGCGCCGCCGGCAGGGGCGCCCGGGAGGCGCGTCGGGTGGCGACGCAGAGACCGCCCACGGACGCGCTCCGCGAGGCGTCTAAGCTGATTGCCTGCCAGGCCGCCCCAACCCAACCCGAAGACCCGAATTTTGGGTTGAGGGGGGGGGCGGGCTTCATATGTGTTTTCAATGTTCCCAGATCCCCCCCACTGAAACTGGAGGGCAAATCGGGGCCTTCGGGTTAGGTTGGGGTGGCTTGGTGGGCGGTAATGAGCGGCGCAGCGTGATGGGCCACTGGTGGCGCGCAGGGCCGCTGCTCCCAGGTCTCCAACTGCAAGGGGGAGGAGGAGGCGGGGGAGGAGAAGGAGAAGGAGGGGGGGAGAGGAGGAGGATGGAGGAGGAGGAGGCGGAGGAGGAGGAGGAGGAGGAGGAGGAGAGGAGGAGGAGGACGAGGAGGAGAAGGAGAGAGAGGAGGAGGAGGAGGAGAAGGAGGGGGAGGAGGTTCTCAATCCGGGCGTGCTTCCTCGCTCTCGACCTCTGGGGCCCCACGCTGGGCCCCGCGACCGGCGAGGCCACCCCGGGGAAGCTACCCCGGCCAAGCTGCCCCGCCTCTGGAAAGCAGAGCTGCCCTGGGGAAAGGGTCTCGAGACCTCTGCGGCCGCGGGCCGAACCGAAACATACTCGGC
Source organism: Prorocentrum cordatum (assembly GCA_963575745.1). NCBI lineage: Eukaryota > Dinophyceae > Prorocentrales > Prorocentraceae > Prorocentrum > Prorocentrum cordatum. The sequence goes on along the minus strand of CAUYUJ010004535.1, from coordinate 68,098 downwards.
AGATGTCGGGAGGGAGGGAGGGAGGGGGCAGGAGGAGGAGGAGGAACAGGAGGAGGAGGAGGAGGATCAGCGCGTGGTTGGGAGTCAGGGAGCGCGCACCAAGAAAGAGCCGCCTCCTGTGGAGGGGTGGGGACTCCAGGCAGCACGCGAGGGCCATCGACCTTTCGGTTTGGGCGAAAGTGGCCCACGCGCCTTCTAGGCAAGCAGTGAGTGGAATCCGACAAGCTTTACTTGCAACTGGAGTGAATTGATGCCTCGAGAAAGCGTTGCATACGATGACGCAGGGAAGCACCTCACCTCCTGCGAGGCTCTCGACCTGCCTAGTCAAACTCTTCACAAACATTGAATTGAAGCAACACAAGGAAATCGGGGAAGACTAATCCCGCGGACATCTCCGCCTCAACAGGTCAATTCGTCACTCTGCGAAGCCTTTGCCCCGCCCCAGTCGTTCCGCGAGGTCTCTGCCCCGCCCCAGACCACATACCAGAGACACTGCAACACTTGGCATCATGCACAACTGATTCTGCTGGCCAGCCACATCGAAGGCTGGCAGAAAGGCTAAAGGTAAAACCATCCAGACTTTTGATGGACGCTCTTGCCTGGCACCGGCCTTGCCGTACGCCGACGCATTCCTTCCACCAGTCCATGTTGTCAGACTTCGTTAGCAGGTAGTCGCCCATCCGGCCAGAGACTGGCACCGCAGGCGTTTCCTTCTCTTCGAAGCCCGTGTACCACCCGACCGTGACCAGCATGATCTTCATTCCATTCCGATTTCGGCATAGCGGAACTGCTTGTATCTGTGGGTGGCGCAGTCCTTGCCGCACTTGACATCGCAGCCCTTCCACCAGCCCATGTTGTCAGACTTCTTCTGCAGGTTTGCGTCCTTGTTGATATTGCGATGGCCTGGGGCATCGATGACGACTGTGTAGTGCCACTTCTCGGTGTAGAAGTCTTGGGTGGTGCAGGCGCTGGTCACCCCGCACTCGTGCTCCTCCTTCTGGCGGTCCATGAAGAACGTGAAGGCGACGGAGCCTGGTACTAGGCATACGGCCTCCTCCTTCAGCTTCTCCAGCTCGCGCTGCGGAAGGCCACCCAGGTCGTAGTTGAGGCGGGCGGTGGCGGCGCCCTCGCCGACGTCGACATGCCCGCGGATCACGATGGAGAGGTGCTCCCTCGCAAGAGTGGCAGGCATGGCAGACTGGCGGGGCAGGATCCGAAAAAAATCTGGGGGCGGAAGCGAACGCGAAAGGTTCGAGCCCCCAGCTCCTGGACCTGACCAGGAGTGAAATGCTTGAGCCAGGAGGAGGAGTTGCGAGTTGCGAGCTACCCCACGTGGTGGTCGATACGAACTACGAGCGGCGCTGCTGCTCAGCCTTGCGAAGCAGTTTCGGCCACCTCCCTTCTTGAAGTCTGGACAGATACTCCCTTCTATGGGGTGCGATTTGGCGCGTGCATTCCTTGGCTAACTCCCGTAACTGGGACTGCGCGAAATAGCCACACTGGGCGCAAAACCAAACCCTCTGCACACGAGACAAACGCATAATATGGGACCCCTCGACCCCGCCCCGCAATATGAAAGCCCCCCCCCCCCCCCCCCCCCCCCCTCAGGTATGGAATCACATCTTTCACACGCGTGAAGTGCCATTCGGACGCTGTGGCCTTGCTGGCAGATCCCCAACACCTAGTACACCTATGCCTGGTCTCATCAAGGCAATGCTCCGAAACGAAAGCACGAACAAACGACGGGCGAGGAGGAGGGGGAGGAGGGCCCCTCTCCCTCACACGCGCGGGTCCGCCACGCTCCTCGGTGATCATGCAGCCCAGCGTGGCTCTGATGAGCCGCATCCTCACGTGCATCGCCTTGCTCTCTACCTGGAAGACAGCCGCCCGAACCTCGTCGGCGACCCTCCCTGCCTCGGCCGCCTGCGCGGCCAGTTCATCAACACATGTGTTACAGATGGCAAGTCAGGCGGGGGTTCCCGAAGTGACAACTTGCTCACCCGTGAGGTGCGAATTCACGAATAAGACAGACACTTGGCCCTGTCGGGCCCCCAGCTAACCACCGATTTTGCGTCACAGATCCGCAGTGGCCACTGTGGGCCTCTCATGTCTTCTCTGATGGAACCCCTTGGTCACAGCTTCACAGTCTGATATATATATATATATATACACACACCAGATGCTCGGCAGTGCAGGTGCGAGCTAACAAAAAGGCACGTAGCTCTCCCCTGGGTACTGACTGATCTTCGCCCACGAGAAGTCCCTTGACCGATGCGCGAATACAGCACGGGTCATACGAATTCAGCGTAGTTATCGCAAGCCCAAGTCTTCGAACCCTGAGGTCCCCAGAGTCTTTGCCTCCAGAAGCGTCTCCGAAAACAACCATGGGTTGCGTATCCGTTCCTCTGCCCAAGCAATGTTGAAGCTCGGAGCTGTTCGTGCCTATCAAACTCCAGGCTTCCTCAACTGACGGTGGTGGCATACGTGTCCACGCCGCTGGAATGAGGCCTCGTAGCCAGAAACATGAGTCAGCTGCATGCTGCGAGAAAGCTGCACTGACTAAATGTTCAGAGTCTTCGTACGCCTTGGGACATCGATTTTCCGAACACTCCCAGGGTCGATGAAACTGTGTCTCTGGTTTCTCCTGGCACCTGGGACATAAAACCTCGTGGCCCCCAGCCATCTCATCCTGTCGCCTCTGCCGAGGCCAAGATCCCTGGAGCAATAGAAACCATGAGCTCGCTGACCCTGCGCAATGAAAAATTGTTGGCGCCGTGATGCATTCTTTCTCCGCAAAAAATGGCGTGCAGCTTGGCGCCACTGTTTAGCCTGCACAGTTCTGGTGAAATCCTGGAGAAGCTGAGCAAGGTCATCTTCCAAAATGTTTCCAGAAAGCTCCGATGGATGAAATTTCCACGCCTCCAGATCGTCCTCGTGGTCTTCTGGGGCCCTCCAATGCCAGGGTGCCTCTGGTATCCAGCCAGCCTCCAGAAGATGCTAGATAACCGCTCCGTTCGGCCCTCTCACCAACCTTGAACGTTGCCCCGCTGGCGCCTCTCGCAAGCGCTGCAACAGATGCGGCCATGCACGAGCTATGCCTGGCCGCATGGCGGGAAGAGTCAGATACTGCTGCAGCCAGAGAGCCAGACATGCCCGAGGAAGTGTATAACCTGGATCCCCTCCAGGACTCCGTCGAGAAGTGCGGTTAAGCATCGCCCCCGTTTGCCTGACCCACATACATGGCCCATCTGGCGGCGGCAGCGCGACATGGCACTGCCGAAAACTCCATGCAGCGGATGGCCGTACATCTCGGCGGCCACGGTGCCAGCTCGCGCGAGCCTGCTAGTAATATGATACCGTTCAGCTGCCCTTGCAAACTTGCTGTGCACGCTTGCTGCCTTTACCACACGTTTGTTGCGCCGTTGACGTACATGACGTTTCCCCCCACCAAGATCAACTCCCAAGTACCCTGCACGGCTACACGGCTTGACTTCAAATCCAGCCGCTCGTAGTTGCTTTGAAATACTCTGGGCATCTTCTAGATGGGAACACAGCACAACAATTTTGGGCGAAACTGCGAGGCCCTCGTGCGTGAGCTGGCGACATGTGTCCATGAGCCCACGCACAAGGGATTGCCGGAGACATCGTCTAGATCAATGGACTCGCTGGGACAAGCCGTCGATCCAAATACGTGTCCCCATGTGTGGATGGGCAGATGCGATGCGAGATAAAATATAATAAGTAAGACATCGGGCAAACCTCGTGCCCCCACGAAGGCCCTGGACGATAGAGTGAGGAGGGTATATAGGCTCCGAAAAAGCTCCACCTTGTCCCAGCGTCCTCGGCATAATGCACTGGAGCAGCTCGAGAACCGAAATGACTGGAGGGTACCCCAGCCTGATGGCTGTGGGGATGATATAAAACCACCCCATCGCATCATAATAGCCTTGAATATCCAGGAGCCCGTGCCCTGTTGAAATACCCAATACTCCCGATATCTCCTCCTCACATACCCTCCTGAATGCTTCACATAGGACCGCATTGCCAGTGATGGCTGCGCCCCACATGGGCTCAGACTCTGCTGCCCATGTCTTAACATGTGGCTCGCGCGCGAGACTCAATATTCTAGCTGTCATTGACAGAAGTCCAATAACTCTGTCCCCAGAAACCTTTTTGGGTAAAAGCCGACCGATCGTGAGGCCCAGTTGAGCAGGCCAAACCAAAGTTTCCTCGATGACCTCGTAGAGCTTTGAAAATTCTGCCAATGCTACGTCGGGCATCCACTCGACGTCTGTCGGACTTAAAACGTCCACTCGTTGGCCCGCTCGCGCTCGCATGGCGTGAGCCGCTTGTCTGGTGCCGGAAACTGAAAGCGCTTCGAGGGGGTCAGCTCGTGCCGCGACTCGTGCTGCCTCGAAAGCCTCCAGGATTCGCGTATCCTGGCATACGCTCGCCTTGGTCCAGAGGTCCCGAAATGGCTTTGCCCGCTGGTCGACCACGTCCTTGGGTTGAAATAACACCTGGGAGCCCTGGATGATTGCCACAGCGGGCACTGGGTTTGATTTCATAGCTTTGCGCAAAATTCCTGGCGCTTCTGCGCCGACAATCCACTCCTTGAAATCGTGAAGAGCTGAGCGCAAGGCGCGCCCTCGGCAACGCGATGCAATCTTCTTAGCAGATGCAACAAACAAGGCGAGTTTATCTTGCGTGACGCACTTCGCACTGGTGGCAAGAATTGATTTCCAAGCGCCCCAGGACGGGTCGGACCCCACACGAAGCCCTCGATGTCCTTGCCCAGGAGATTGCTCACCAAGTTGCTTGCACGCTTGCTCAAGCTGCTGCTGCTGAATAATACCATTAGCTCGAGCTCTGTGATTGTGTAGCCGCTGAAGAACCGCATGTGTTTTCTCCCACCAAGAAGTGAGCCAATCTCCATAAGGCACTACTCGACTCTTGGTTGGGTGACGAACCTCCTGCACCACAAAACGATATCCACAAGCTCGGCTAATGGACGGGGGCCCTGTCACTCCATGATGCTCATATACCGTTCGTTCCAACGTGGTAATCCAAGATGCATACAAAGCCGACGCGTCCTCGATTGAGCCAACTCCGAACCTAGCGGCTACGGACGACACAAGCACATCAGAAGGTGGACAGTCCCTTGGCGGGAAAAGGCCTACAGCAGCGCGTTCTTCGATCCACGTCTCAGCGGGGATGTGAAAGGCAATTGCATGCTCGTCATTTCCTGGGGGGGGGCGGCTCTTGAAATGGGCTGGGGGCGGGGGGAATGAATTCGTTGGCGAGCGATTCTTGCGCATCAAGAGTGACAAGGCCCCAGGCGGTTGACGGCATGCACTGCTGTAACTTAAATATGCGGGGGGCCTCTGGGTTCCACGCCCAAGGCCTCTCGTCGGTGGACTGCGACGGTTGAAACTCCGGCGCTGCCGCATTCAACCTCGAGACATTGTGAGATGGAGCTGGCTCCCCCACTTCGGTTCCCGCCTCGCGGTGCCTTCCCGTGCCCACGACGGCGCGGCCATGAGATTGTCCACCCTCGGCAGGTCCCGTATCCGAAAAACAACTGCTGTGACTCATGTCCCCGTCAGCGTGGACAGAAGTCACGTGCTCGTTAATGTTCGCTGACGGCGGCGACACAGAGGTAGCCTCACACGCCTTGGGCCCCGCCCCGCTGGGGCCTGCCCATGCTCGCCTGCTCTCGTTCACGACGGCGTGTCTGAGGGCATGCTTGGCATCGGCAGTTCCCGCAGCTGAGGCGACCGAACTAGAAAGCTCGCCCGATGGGTCTGAAGATGGAGGCCCGAAATTTGGCTCCATTGCCCATGGGTATTCGTCTAGATCTTCATAGTCGTCATAGATGTCAAGCTCGCGGTCTCGGTCGGGTTCGACCTCGACCCCTGCCTGCTGCACTGGGGAAATATCATTCGTCTCTGGCCACAGATCGCCGAAGAGAACCTCGTCGTGCTCTCGGCGTTTCTCGGCAGCCAGCTCTAACTTGATTCGATTATCCTGCTTCTGTACCTGCGTCTTGGAACCTGGGGCGGCCCTCTGTCGAGGTCGATCGACTTGCGGCAACCTCGCAGGCAAGGCCAAACAGCGCGTGATGAGTTGCTTGCCTGACGAGAACATGGTGATACAGATGCAGCAGTGGGTCTTCCACGGCACAGCTAACACGGCTTCCACCCTCGCAATGCATGCTGCCGCTGAGCGGCCCCTGACAACGCAATCTATATGGCTGCCCTGCTGGCCGGCGTTGCAAGCGCATTCGATGGGGGCCTTAACAATCTCGCCATCCACGCAGGCGAGGAAACCTGAACGGACGAGGGCGCCAGGTGAGAGATTATAGTCTCCGACCGCCACCCACGGCAGCTGCAGTGAGGCTAAAAATGTCCCTAGACGGCTGAAGCGTAGCATGTTGTCGCCTGTCAGACCCACGGATGCGAGTCCATAAAATGTAACTAGGACGTATGAGTATCCGGACATGTGGATGAGAGCTGCAGTGAAACCATCCGTGCCCAACTGGCCATCGGCTAGAAATTCATTGAGAGCGAGCTGAGGTGGTAACGAGTGGGCCTGCAGATGACCCGTCGCAAGGATCCCCTCTCCACCTTCGGTGGCCCTGTCGGCACCCTGAGCGGCGCAGGCACGGCCAGTCAGCCTCGCCCCATTAGCCAAAATCTTGAGCTTAGCTTTGCGCGCTTTTGGCGCCCACTCTTTAGCAAGGTTGGCTCGCGAGACGTGCGTCTCCACAAGACAATAAAAATCAAACTGGCGATGCTCACGAGCCTGCAGAATGAAGTTCCACACCTTATCCCCCATGGCGGTGACGTTGCCAAACATGACACGCGTGACCTCATTCCCCCCTGGCCGCGCTCGCGTCGAGCACGGAGCGCCGCTGGACTCTGGCGAAGGAGTCCGCGTTGATGCTGACGATGCTGAACTTGAGCAGGTACATGTGGGCCCAGACCCCGAGGCCCCTAGTCACAGCTGGGACTCGTCGATGACGTTGCCAGCTGCCTGAACCTCGCGCTCCTTATGCCTGATCGCCTCGAACTTGGCGTTCGAGATGCGCTCGGCCTCCGCTTGGATGCGTGCCTCCCGCGCGGCGCCTGCGACGGCGGTGGCGGCGGCGGCTGCTGCTCCCCCGCTGGCGCTGCCTGCTGAGGCCGCTGCCTGCGTGGGGGAGGCGCCGCCGCCGCCTGCGCCGTCGGCGCCGTCGTCGGGCTTCCTCTTCTTCGCGGCCCTCTGGCGAATGTCTGCTTGCATCTGCTTGGCGCGCTCCATCCACTGAGAGACCTGATCTGCTTTGCCTGACAACGTCTTCTGCGTCTCGACAAGCTCGGTATGACTCTTCCTGAGCTCCTCCATCTCGTGCTCCTCGCACTCGAGGGCCTCGATATCCTGGAAGAGCTGTTCGTCCCAGTGCAGGCCAAAGGGTTGCGTGTCCTCCTGGGTGTGCTTCTTGCGTCCATTGGCGGCTAGGCCCTCTTGCGATGCGAGGATCTCTGCCGCCTGATTCCGTGCCAACCCCGCTGCCGCAACCTCCAAGGCGATCTGCTTCTCCTTGGTGCGGGCGTTCTCGAGATTCTTCTCTAAACGTGTGACTGCACGAACTGCTTGCTCGTGTCGATTGTTGGCATCACGCAGCGCACCATCAGCTTGCTGAAGAGCCTGGAGCACATTGCCCGCCTGCTGCTGCTGAGCAGCCCTGAGCTGTGCCACCTGGTTCTCGAGACTGTTCTTCAGCTGCGGGCCGGTCGCCGCTGCCAACGCCTGCTGCATGTGCGACAGCACTTCCACGTCCTTGGTGTTCTCCCCTCTTGGAGACTGCTTGGGCGTGGACTGGTTGCTGCTGCCATTGCCACCATTCCCATCGTCGTCGCCCATGAACTTAACTGACTTCTTTAGGATGCCTTTCTTCGGTGATGGCGAATACAGTTTGACTTCCCTGCCACATCGATTGCACTTCATATCCCTCTACATGAGTTTCGTCATTATATCCAGTTTGTCCGCAACTCTTGCATTGGGACCAGTGACGGTTGGACATGGCTAACTCCGCGGATTCTGCCACCACACTTGCCTGGAAGGGCTAAATTTCCAAGGGCAGTGGTGTGCCTCAAGCACCTCGGGCAAGTACCGCGGTGGGCTGGCGAACTGGCCAAAATGGTGCTCGAGCCCAAGTTGCTTGAGGAGCCAGGAAGAAGAGGAGGAGGAGGAGGAGGAGGAGGAGGAGGAGGAGAAAGGCGCCCATGCACCGCACCGTGCCTGGACTCCATTCAGGCCCCGTTCCAGCGCGGCACGCTGCATAGTCTGTTCGGCCCCGAGGGCCGACAAATCGATGCGCCGTGCCATTCCTGGAACGAATGGTGGGCGACGTCTCGGGAAACGCCAGAGCAGTACGGTGCGCACAGGTCGTCCGCGGATATTGAGTCACAGCCTGGCCGAAGGTAAGCTTGTTTGCACAAGCTGGAGGCACGGAGCACGCAAGGAGCAGGGCAGCCCCCTAGCGTTTGGCACGGGTGCGCCTGTGGCCTACGGCACCTGCTGGAACACAGCGTCAGACCGACCCCCCGCGACTCGCAAGATTCGCCAAACAAGGGTTTGACATATGACCTCTGCGCTTCGGGTAAAGAAGCCCTCTTCCTCCCCGTCATCCCCCGTTCCTCCTCACGCTTCTCACAGTGCGCCGCCTAGTCCTCCCCCCCTCATCCTCCTCCCCCTGGTCTTCATCATCATCATCATCATCATCATCATCATCATCATCATCATCATCATCATCATCATCAGCATCAGCATCAGCCTCAGCCTCAGCATCAGCATCATCGTCATCATCATCATCATCATCATCATCATCATAATCATCATCACCATCATGTGCAACAGCATCACCGTCGTCAACTGCAACAATAACTACCACCACATCATCATAATCATCATCACCACCACCACCATCATCATCATCATCATCATCATCATCATCATCATCATCACCGCCATCATCACCATCATCACCATCATCATTATCACAATCATCGGCATCATCATTACCACCACCACCATCATCATCAGCATCATCATCAGCATCAGCATCATTGCCATCATCAGCAACAACCTCAGCCTCAGCATCAGCATCATGATCAGCATCATCATCATCATCAGCATCATCAGCATCATCATCACCACCACCATCATCATCATCATCATCATCATCATCATCATCATCATCATCATCATCATCATCATCATCGCCATCATCATCATCATCATCATCAGCATCATCATCATCCTCATCCTCATCATTATCATCATCGACATCCTCATCATCATCATCATCACGAGCACAATCGTCATCAACCTCATCAGCAGCAGCAGCGTCATCTTCATCGTGATCATCATCATCATCATCATCATCAGCCTCACCATCATCACCATCATCACCATCATCACTATCATCACTAACATCGTCACCATCCTCACAACCATCATCATCATCATCATCATCATCATCATCATCATCATCATCATCAGTATCATCATCAGCATCATCCTCATCGACGATGTCATCAAAAACACAACCACCACCACCATCATCGTCGGCATCATCAGAAGCATCATCGTCGTCGCTGGCAGCATCATCACCACAACCATCATCATCATCATCATCATCATCATCATCATCATCATCATCATCATCATCAAAATTACATCCATCATCATCAGCATCGTCATCAGCATCAGCATCATCATCCACATCAAAATCATCATCATCAGCAAAATCAGCATAATCAAAATCAGCATCATCAGCATCCACATCGCCATCATCATCACCACCACCACCACCACCGCCATCATCATTATCATCATCACCATCATCATCAGCATCATCAGCATCATCATCGCCATCATCAGCATCATCACCATCATCATCAGAATCATCATCATCATCATGATCATCATGATCATCATCATCATCATCATCATCATCATCATCGCCATCATCATCATCATCATCATCATCATCATCATCATCATCATCGCCATCATCATCATCATCATCATCATCATCATCATCATCATCATCATCATCATCATTATCATCATCGTCATCAGCATCATCAGCATCACCATCATCATCATCATCATCATCATCATCATCATCATCATCATCATCATCATCATCATAAGCATCATCATCATCATCATCATCATCCAGCACCGCGTCCTTCTCTTTTTCTCGGCTTGCGAACGGCTCCGCGTCGGATGGGCGATTCAGCTACGCGCCCGCTGCCCACCTTCCGGCCTGCGAGCCGCGGCCCCCGACCCAGACCGAAGGGAAAGCAAATCTCTGCTGGCCCCGCCCCCGGCCGCCTTCGCTGGCGGGCGCGTGCGAGGCGACGACGCCGCAGTGCAGAGGTACTCCAAATTTCGTAATAAAAGGGAGGGGGTCTGGACCCTCCAAGACAAGCCATTTCAGACCTCCCCCGTGGGAGAACCCTCCAAAACATCGTCCCCAGACCCCCCAGGCCCTCCAAGATAGCCTGGAAGAGACCCCCCCCCGAAATGAGACCCCCCTCCCTTTATTACGAAATCTGGAGTACCTTCACTCGGACGTGGGCCGACCTCAAGCCCCAGCTCTCTTCGCGCAGCGCCGCACGAACCACGACGGCACCCGAGAAAAGGACCGAAACCACGGGACGAGGGACCGAGGCCCGGGGCCCGGAACGCAGCCGCCCGAAAGCACCGGCCGCACGAACCGGACCGAGGACATCTGGGGCCCTCAGGCACTGCAGGCAGCTCCGGGGGCACAGGCGCGCGCGGGCTCTCTGCCGAAGCCGCCGCCGGTCTACTCGGGTGGACGATACCGCCGGGGCGTTGACCTAAGGAACCCCAAATAAGGAACGAGGCCCCCTTTGTCCATAAATTAACCTTCGATTTCCTGTCGAAAACATATGGAAAGCCTAAGGCAAGCTGTGAAACAATCAAGGAACACGGAGCCCCTCCCCAACGAAAAGGGTTCCTTCTTCAGGGCCCCGACTGTACGAGTGCGGTGCAAGCCTGAAGAGAGGCTCGGCGCAAAGCTCGGCGCGGTCGGCACCTCGGACAGCGACGTGCCCAGGCTCGCACAAGGCTTGGGCGGAGGACCAACAGCGGTCGCGGTTGTCGCCTGGAGGTCGGACGGGGTAAGCCAACCAGGGGTGCCTGGCGAGCAGTCCTACAGCCACGACTGCTGTCAGGGGAGGGAAAACCACCCGGACGGGACAATTGGCGTTTACTACACGGCCCTGAGCGTTTACCAAACAGCCCTGCCCTGTTTGATGTTTTCTTTGGGCGCGTCTACTGAACGACTTCGCGTGTCGGGGTGGTCATTACGGGGGGGGGATTTTTTGACTTCTGTGCTGACCACCGGGCACCCGCAGAGCTCCCGAAGAACAGGCAGCTCAGGAGCGTCCTCGCCACGGGGCGGAAGAGCCGGAAGAGCCCCCCCCCTCGGGATGAGCAGGACCACCGGCGCCCAAGAATTAGTGGAGAGCAGGCAGCGCAGGACCACCTCGGTGAGGCGGGTCACGATGCTCGGGAAGCACACGAAGCCTTTTTCACAGTCAGGTGGCACACGAGCCACAGGATGTCCGCCAGCTGCAAAATCAGCGGAAAAACGGAAGATCACAAGATCCCGGAAGTTCACAAAAAAGAGGACTCTCGGGGATCAGGAAGTCGGGGGCCTCTTCATTAGAAGGTGGTGGAACACTAAACGTCGGGATGAACAGGACCACCACCGTAAAGAGGCTCGTGATGAGCAGGCCGCTCACGATCACCTCCATCAGGAAGAACCCGATGCTTGGGAAGCACACGATCGTCAGCGTCGGGTAGCACATGAGCCCGAGGATGACCACAATTGGCATCCTCAGGTAGCTCTCGTCGTCAACGAGGAAAATCCCTCGCAAGGAAATTCGCCATCGTCCTGGCCCGCAGCAGCCCGAAGCGTCGCCTCCAGCTCGGCCACGCGACGTGGCACACATCGCCAAGGCGAGGGCCAGCCGCAGCCCATGAAAGGCTGGCTTACGAGGCCCTCGCGAAGCCCGCCGCGGGGACACGCGACGCATGAAGCGCCGCGTCCCTGCGCGGTCTGGCGCGTCCAGGGACGCGGCGGCTCTCCAGAGCGAGCCGATGTGCCGCCCGCGCCGCCGTTTAACATTTCACGCTGGGCCCACGAACCTGGAGCACCCAACGGGCCTCCCAAAGCACGACAGGCGGCCTCGGCAGTAGCCTGACGCCGCTCTCGCGCACCGCGGCGCGCAGCGGAAGCACCCAACACCAGCGTCGCAGCCTTGCGCCACTCCGTAGGCCGCCACAGGCGCGGGCAGCCCTTGCAAGGCTTGAGCCAACATGGCTACGCACGGCTGCGCAGGGAGGAGGAGGAGGAGGAGGAGGAGGAGGCCGGGGGATGACCCTAAAATCGTGAATAGGCGAGCGCACCCAAAATAGAAAAGCTGCCGCTTGCGGGCGCCGGCTGGCAAAAATGGAGCGAAAATCTGCCGCGGCCCTGGACACGGGGGCAACCACCCCCCCGCGGGAGTCCAAGCACGGACCAGCGGCCTCCGGGCCCAGAGGGGAGGAGGAGGACGAGGAGGAGGAGGAGGAGGAGGAGGAGGAAGAGGAGGTTCAGGAGGAGGAGGAGGAAGAAGAAGAAGAAGAAGAAGGGCAGCAAGCAAGCAAGCAAGCAAGCAAGCAAGCAAGCAAGCAAGCAAGCAAGCAAGCAAGCAAGCAACACGGCGGCGGCGGGGGAACACGGCCGCGGGGCGTGAGCCACCCGGCCCCGCAAGCTCGGCGCGCGCGCCTGTTGGGGGCGCGAGTGGGGCGGGCCTGCTGGCGCCCCAGTTCGTCGCCCGATCTGGGCCAGCACGCCCTGACGTGGGCGGCCGCCCGCCGCCACAGCCGCGCTGGCCAGGCGGCGGTAGCGCCACGCCCCGTCCCCCCCGCCGGGCATGGCGCGTCGCGAGTGCGCGGAGGATGGACATCGTCCGAAGGTGGGGTCGGCAGTAAGCAGACCAGAGGAGGGGCTGGCACAGGATTGTCTGGCGGCCCAGAATACCGCGGTAGGGGGCGTAGAGTGCAACTCACCCATGCTGGCCACACAACCTCGGCCCGCGCGACATGCGTCGGGCGAAGCGATTACGATGTCGAGCGCGGTGGGTCCGTGCCTAGCCTGGCCGGCGAGGAAGGCGGCAGTGGACGCGCGTTCCGCGGCGCGCAAGAGGAGGCCTCATCAAGAATCGCCCACGGCGGCTTGCTCCCACACGTTGTCTGGCAGCTCGCCGCCGACGATGTTCTTCAACGCGGCGCGCAGGTCCCTGTCGAAGGCGGCGAGCTGGTCGCGTTCGACCCTGTCCCCGCTGAGGCGCAGCTGGCAGGAGAGCTTCGACGCGGCGGCGCACAAGCGGGTCAGGACGAGCTCGGTGGGAACGCAACTGACGCCGAGGAGCGCGAGGTGAGCGGCCTGGGCCTTTTCCGCGACCGCTGTCACCGCGTCGCCAAGCGCGACTCTTCGCTGCCGGAAGGGGCGCCCAGTGCGAGCGCGGGGCCGCGTGGGTCGAGGGCGCCGCGGGTGGCGCGCGCGCGCAGTCGGCGCCCCAGCCGGAGCAGCGGCGGCGCTGTTCCCTGGGGTTGGCCGCGCCCGCGGCGACAGAGCCGCGCGCGCCGCCGAAGCAATCGAGGCCGCCGTCGAGCGCCCCGAGGTCGAGGTCAGCTGGCCGGGCGACCACTGGCCCGTCATCCGCGCACCACTCCTCGCAAGCCCACGGCCGGGCGGCGGCCAGGGCGGCCGCGTCTGGGGCGGCCCCCGCAGTTGGCGCGGCAGCAGCAGCGGGGCCAGGGGCAGCCGCGAGGACAGGCGGCCCCGGGGCGGAGGCCAGGGGAGGAGGCCGGGCGCTCCTGCTGGCGGGGCCGGAGCCGGGCGCGGCGGGGAGCTGGCCCGGCACGGCGGCGGCGGGCACCCCGGGCGCGGCCGCGAAAGGGAGCCCGGCCTGGACGGCGCCAAGCCCGTCGCCCTGGTCAGCCCCGCGGGCGTCGAAGAGTTCGCCAACGGGCAGCACAGTGGCGCTTGAAGGCTCGCGGTGGTGCCAATTCGTCCAGGCGGCGATCTCTGGGAAGGCGCCCGGTTCAATCGCGCCATGCATGAAGACTCGCTCCACAGAGCCGAAGATGTTGACCAAGTCGACGCCGGGGGCGACCAGAGCGGAAATGGCCCCACCTGCGGCTAGCTCCTCCACGGTGCCGCGCCAGTGCGCCATCGCCTCACAAGCGCCAGAGACACCAACGCCCCACTGGTGCGCTTGCCGGAACACCGCTTGCAGTTTGTGCAAATTTGTCTTACTTAGCGCAGCGCTTGGCAAAACAACTGCGGAGGACCTTTCCCGTCTTGATGGAGCGCGGCTTGCCGATGCGGTTTTTCTGCCACACGAGGCGGGTCTGGACAATCCACCGACTGGACGCGTGGATGGCGCTGTCGCGCGTGGCAGCGTGGAGACGGTTCAACGTGCGATTCAGACTGGCGGCCTCGCGGCGGCGCGGCACGGAGAAGGGTTCCTTGAGGCCCGCGGGGCCTGGAACAGGCAGCTTCGACCACCAGACGCCGTCGAGGGGGTTTTCGTTAGCTCCGTCCTGGCCGTTGTCGTCGTCGTGCCGCCCATCGTGGGCGGCTGCCGCGGTTGAGTCGCCGGGGAGGCCGGCCGTCGTTGGGAGGGGCGGCGTCGGCGGGCCAGCAGCCCCAGGCGGGGCGGCAGACGGGTTGGGCGGCCCGCTGGAAGCTCCGGCAGGGCGGCGGCGAGGGCGCGGC
>CAUYUJ010004535.1:45000-53147 GCA_963575745.1 Prorocentrum cordatum | reverse complement strand
TCATCATCATCATCATCATCATCATCATCACCACCACCACCATCATCATCATCATCATCATCAGCAGCAGCATCATCATCAGCAGCAGCATCGTCATCATCATCATCATCATCATCATCATCACCATCATCATCATCATCATCATCAGCATCAGCATCAACATCATCACCATCATCATCATCATCAGCAGCAGCAGCATCAGCATCCACCTCATCATCAGCAGCAGCATCATCAGCATCATCAGCATCATCACCACCACCACCATCATCATCATGATCATCATCAGCATCAGCATTAACATCATCATCATCAGCAGCATCATCATCATCGTCATCATCAGCATCACCATCACCATCGTCATCACCAGCAACAGCAGCATCAGCATCAGCATCATCATCATCATCATCAGCAGCAGCGTCATCATCAGCATTAGCATTATCATCATCAGCACCAGCATCAGCATCATCAGCAGCAGCACCATGATGATGATCATCATCATCATCAGCATCATCATCATCAACAGTATCATCAGCATCTGCAGCAGCATCATCATCAGCATCATCATCATTAGCTTCATCGTCATCGTCATCATCATCAGCATCATCATCAGTATCATCATCAGCAGCATCATTATCGTCCTCATCATCATCAGCAGCAGCAGCAACAGCATCATCATCACGAGGCGGAGGAGGAGGAGGAGGGGGAGGAGGAGGAAGAGGCGGGAGAGGGGTAAGGGGGAGAAAGGGGGGGAGGAGAAGTCGGTCGGAAGCGGCATCAGCGCGAGCGCTGTGCTGTGCCCGTCTGATGCAGCATGAAGAGGCCCAGGGACACGCAACTAGACAGGCACAGATCCCGGGATCCCCCTATTCCCATTTCCCTCAGGTTCGTCTTTCAGCCCACTTTCCATATCCTCCGTACCTTCCACAGAATCATCGACGATCATGTGAGTGTCTGTGTGTGGTCTGCCCTCCTGAGGACAGGGAGGGGCGCCCTGTCCTGGGCAGGGAGGAGGGAGGGAGGAAGGAGGGAGCAGGAAGGAGACACGAAGAATAGGGCGGATGGACGAGGAGGAGGAGGAGGGATGGGAGGAGGAGAAAGGCGCGGACCCGATCGCGAAGCGAGGTGACGTGACCCAAACAACTAAGCACGAGCATTCAACTCGGCTGCGGCTGAGGCTCCCGGTATTTGGGAAACTTACCAGCATATATACGGGCCAGATAACTGCGCCTGGTGGCTGTGACCTGGACCTTCTGCTCAAGCGGAAGACTGGGAGACGACAAGCACTCACTGGTAAGACCCCGCATGTGCTGGCTCCCGTAGATCCCGCAAGAGCTGTAGAACCACAAATTCACTTGATGACTATGTATATATATATATATAAGGTTATGGCTAGCATGTGTCCAGCCCCCCCCCCATCTGTGCATGCTACGACCCCCCGGCAGTCTTGAGACATGCTGACCCTGATGAATTAGCTCAACACATTCTAAAAACCTCCACTGGGTAAGCGTGGCAAGCGAAGCACTGGCGTGGCATCTCGGGCAACCCCTGCCGTTTTCGGACAACACGTGGGCCAAAGAGAAGAGAGCAATTGCAGCATAGAGGGGGGAGGGCAGCGTTTCTTTACAGGGACTCCGTGCCTCTTGTCTGCGATGGCCGCCTCGAGGAAAGCCCAAAGCAAAGGTCTGCGAACAAGCGTGGCCATCTGCTCTGCACGGGCGACCTTGTGTCGGAAATACTGGGGCACACGAGCCTCGAGTGCTGCCTGGCCAGCGAACTCGTCAGCAGCGGCACTGCCCACAGCCATCCGTCGCGGCAGTTCCGAGCGCACAATATCTGCAGCAGACTGGTGCGAGGCACTTGCAACACAACGATCGTGTCGAAATCGCGTTGCGGTCGCAGCCTGCCAAATCTGCACCACGAATCAGCATCGTCACCGCTGGGGCAGTCGAAAGCGCGCTGATGCCAACCGCGCACGACTGCCTCATTATCTGTAACATATATGAAAGGGCCGTCGCTAAACTCGACCGCGAGGACCAGGCTGAGGAGTTCTCTTATGGGGACTGTCTGCCTTTTGCCCGGCAGCGGCCCCCTGATCGAAGCGTCGTCCTCGGCGCGGGCTGAAGACGAGATCGCAACAACTCCATGCCCGACCCTGCGCAGGCGTGGGCCCCGCGAGTCTGGGCCGCCACTGGCATCGCCGAAAAGCACCAGCGGTGTTGAACTGGTGCCCGCGCCAAGGGAACCTTGCATGAGCGGGCCGTCGACGCCGCTGCATAACCAACTCGGTTGGTCGGTTGGGGCGGGCACCTCGATCCAAGATGCAAGCAAAATGCCACGATGCCAGAAACAGGGCCCTGCCTCGCGCCGCGCATAGGCCTGGGGCGCCAGGCTCTCGGAAGCCGTGAAAGCCGCTGCCCCACTGTTCTTGGAGCAAGACCAGCACCGATGAATCATGGTCTCGGGAGCTCGGCCACAGCGAACGCATAAGACAGAGTCGAGGCCGCCAACTTCGCCCTCGATCCGCTGCCTGGGCAAAGAGCACCCAGCAGCAGTACAAAGCATCATCTCCGAGAGCTTGCGCCCCCTATGCGCACGCTCGAGGTCGCGAAGGTAACTCCTCAGGGAACGGTTGTCGGCCCCTTGCTGCAGTCCTCCGCCGCAAGAGTGCGTCGATGCTGTAGCCCACTGCTGACGCTTGATGGTGGTTTCGAACTCCAGAATGAGATCAGTGAAATCCGTCTCTGGGCCCAGGTCCCCGTCGAAGATGAAGGCCCCCCTGCCTTCGGACCCCCCCGGGGGCGAGCCCCGCTCCGCGGCCGAAACTGGGCCCCAATTGAACTGCAACGAATACGATACGACTGCCGAGAGCGGGCCGCGTACGCGGCGATTGCGCTGAGAAGGGCCCAGGCCCCTCAGCTGCCGCACCACCTTCGGCCGCGCCTGCTTCGCGCCGCTGCGCAGCCTCGGCTCGGCGAACCAAGTGCGCAGACACAAGCGCAAGCAATCGCAGGGGGGGCAGCAGCCTGCGCCCTGGTCGGCGAACCTGAGGTCCAGGACCACGGTGAGGCATCGCCCCCGCTCGGCCGAGCCGAGCTGGCCACATGACCGAGGCGCCTCCTCGCGTCGAGCATCGCCGAGCCGAAGACGCCCAGCACCCGGCGCCCGCGGTGCCCCAGCTGCGCCCCCGCCGCCTCGAGCCCCATCGAGGGGCGGCATCTGCGCGCAGCTCGCGCGATGCCCGCGACGCGGCGATGCATCGCGGTCGCCTTCGCCGCTCTCCCGCGCCGCGCGGCGCGGGCGCGGCGGCCTGCCCCCGCGCCCGGGCCGAGGAGGGGCGCCTGGAGGACCGCCGCGATGAGAACCCCCTTGCGCCGCAGGCTCGCCGCCGCGAACTTGGCGCCCCGATGCGCGGAGCACAGCGCGACGCTCTTGCCCGCAACCGCCAGCCAGTGCTCGCCCAAGCCCTCGCCGGTCTGGGTCAGCACATTCACCTATGTCATGCGAGCGTGGCCGCGATAGCCAAGCACGCGCTGAGATACGTCGTCGATCCAGAGCCGCATGTCGACTCTGGGTTGCGCCGCCGCCAGGCGGTCTAAGACGAAGTGGGCCATGCAGCGCGCAAACCTGGCCCCGCTGCGAAGACCCTGGATCACGCCGCGGCTCGACTGGAACGCCTCGGAGAAGCAATCTCGCTCAGCCAGAGTGCGCGGAGCCATGCAAAGCTGCAATTCAGGAAACAAATGACTGGAGGAAAGCCCAATGCAAGGGCTGCCTTGATGAGGCGCAGCCAACAGATGCTGTCGCAGAAGCTCTGGATGTCGACCAAGTCGCGTCCGAAAGAACGGCCTAGGCGAGCGTGGACCTCGCCGCCCGGGATGGAGGAAGCCCTCCCTCAAAGAGGAGTTCCCCGCCACTGCTGCGTCCCAGTGGGGCTGCGACTCCTTCGCCCAATATTTGATCAGCGGCTCTCTGGCCAACGACCAGATTCGAGGAGTCACGCCCACCAGGCCAGTCGCCCCGTCGCCTCCTGCCTCCTTCGGCAAGAGGCGGCCGATAATCAGGGGGAGCTGCCGCGGCCAGCTGAAGCCCGACTCCGCCGCCGCGAGGACCTGCGCCAGCTCGTCGAGGCTCTCGGCGGGCAGGCGCTCGACGTCGAGCGGCGAGAATCTGCCCGCCCCCCGCCCTGGTCTCGGCCGCATCTTGCGCGCGGCGGCCTCGAGCACATCGCCCGCGAGGGCAGGAAGACCCCGGCGGGCAGCCTCCTCCACGACGCAGCCCGCGGCCCTGAACAGCTCGACTCTACCCAGCGGCTGCCGCCCCCAGAGGTCGCGCCACTTCGCGACCTTGCCGTCTATAACGTCTCGCGGGCGACGCAAAGCCCCGTTTGGAGTGATCACCTCCAGCGCTGTGGCGGTAGCGTTCTTGAGGCTCTTGTGAAGGATGTTGACTGAGCCGTCTTCAACAATCCACGAGCGGAACTCATCCAGAGAGGCGCGCAGGGCTTTGCCGCGGGCCCTGTTTGCCCCCTTGTCGGCGAGCTCCACGAGAGGTCGGCCAGCAACTCGAGCGAGACCGCGAACGGGTCCCCCACGTGCCCCAGCCAAGTTGCCCAAGCCCACTTCCTGTGAAGCGCCCGGCGTGCTTGACTGGGGTAGTTCGTGACCAGCTTCTGGCAGGCGGCCCAGAGCGTCGCGCGCTGCCGAGCCCCACTGCACTTACGCCTGCGGTGGACGATCCTGGCCAACACCGCGCGCGTCCTGGACCATCAAGCACTGCGGGAATCCTGAAGCGGGAGGGCTCGCACACGTTCGGCCACGCGAACCTCGCGCGCCCGAAAACGCGCGCCAGCTGCTCGACGAGGCCGGCCTGCTGGGACGGTCATCCCGCGGCGCGCCGCGACGCAGCTCTCCGCGGCCGTCGCCCACGCGCCGCACATCCCGTTGATGCGTTGAATGCGCGCGGCGCCTGCCTTGAAGGCAAGTGAATCAGAGACGACGCCCCTTTGGCAAGGTGTCGACAGGAAGCCAACACGAGCGCGGTGCTCGAGCCAAAATGCTGACGGAATGAAGAAAACGGGGAGGGCAGCGAGCGCAGGGGCGTCAGCAGTCGCGCAGGGGGGGACGTCTGGCACCTCTTGGGGCGCCGCTGCCTAGGTCGGGGGGCTGGACACAGTGATATCTGCCGGGGCCCTCTGGGGACTTGGGGGGGGCCAGGATTAACGAGTTCGGCTCCAGCCGTTCCTTCGACACTGCTGGCTCCAGGGCGGCAGGCACCAGAGACAGATGCCCCGTCACAGGCGCCGAAATTCCCCTCGCTAGCCCACGGACCCCCCTCCTCTTCATCCCGAGCCCCCGAACCCGAATCACAATCGAGATTTAAATCAGCGTTCAAATCGAGCTGAGCTTCGGGCGGGCTTTCCTGCGAACCCGCCTCGGGCCCATCAAGAACGTCGCCGAAAAGCTAAATGTCTTCCTCCCGAGCACGCGACTCTGCCTCCTCCCGGGCCTCAAGGCGCTGCGCCTCGGTCCTGGAAGACTTGGGCCCATGGGGAGGGGGGGGAAGGGCGGTGGGTCTGGGGTAGGTTGCCGGGCAAATCTAGAGTGCGCGCGAGCCACTGAGGGGCCGAGCCTCGGAACCTCATTAGCAATCCACAATGTGTTTCCCACGGCGCATCGACCACTGTCTCGAACGAGAGAACGCATGGCTTAAAGGACTCGCTGGCTGAGGCATAATCAATCTCCGATCCTTTCGCACCTGCAGTGCACGTGACTGGCGGATTCGACGCCCTCAAGACATGCCCTCCGACTTTGGCGAGGCACCCTCTGGACCCAAGCACATTCACTGGCGCATTCCAACCTGCAAAGACCACCCATGGAAGCTGGAGACTGACAAGGAGCGCCCCGAGCCTACGAAACCTCTGTAGATTCCTCCCTGACCAACCTTCACTGGCGAATCCGTGAAAGCAAACGGACACAAAGGAAAATCCACGCATTTCCATCACTGAAAATTGCATGCCATCGAGCGCCTGGCGCCCGTCAGCGCGCAGGGCTGCCCACGACTCGGCCAGGCCCCTCACGCTGCGATGGCCCTGCGCCAAGAGCTACTCGCCCCCCCCGTTGGCCCGCGCATGGCTGGACTCCGAGGCGCCCCGCCCCGAAGGCCGAGCGGGGTTAGCAAGCAGCCAAAGGTGAGCAGCACGCGCCTTGGCGCCCCAGTCCGCCAGGCCGTCGGAGTCGACGTGCGCCTCGACCAGGCCGACGTAGTCGCACGAGTGTGAAGTAACGTAGCCCCAGGCCTGCCCCCCCGCACAGGTGATACTGGCGAAGAAGACGTCACTTACAGCCTGGTCAGAGTGATCAGCATCAAAAGGGCTCCCCGACGGGGAGCGCGCGCGAGCCTGCTCGTTTCAACCCCGAGGGCCGGCGGGGCCCGCGGCGCAGGCGGCCCTCGTCAGGCCGAGGCGGCTGGCGGCGCTGGCGGAGCTCCGCTCGCCGCCGCCGCGGTCTTCGCCGCCTGCCCCGCCGTGGCCGCTGCCAGCTTGGACTCGCTGAGGCGACCCGCCGCCTGCTGCAGCCTCGCCTCCTCGCTGAGCTCGTCGCCGCCGCCCGCAGCCCCGGAGGCCGGCTGCGCCGCGGCCACGCTGCTGGCGCCCCCGCCTGCCGCGGGGGCCCCCGCCGCCGGCGCTGGCCCCGCACCCTGCGGACCGCCCGCTGGAACGGCGGCGTCGCCTGCGTCAGCGCGCCTCTTCTTGGCGAGCCGCTCGTCGACCTTCTGGCGGAGCTCCGTCATGCGGGCCTGCCACTGCTGGACCTCCGAGTGCTTGCCCTCCATGAGGGGCCGCGCGCTCCTGAGCTCCTTCTCCAAGTTCTGCCAGGCCTCGCGGTCCTGCTGCTCTGTCCAGGCCGTCGAGCGAAGCGACGAAGTCCTCGTCGATCTGCACCTGGAACAGAACCTCCTTCTCCTTCGGGGTGATCCCCTTGTCGGACGCGAGGCCCTACGTCGCGAGCGTCCTGAACTGCACCGCCTTGGCAAGAGCGAGTGCGGCCTCCTTCTCGCGCTGCTGGGCCTTGGCGAGGTTCTCCTGCGCCTTGACCACCGCGTTGACGGCCTGGTCGTGGCGCAGGGTGGCGTCGCGCCACGCGCCCGAAGCCAACCTGAGCGCCACCTCGGGGCTCTGGGTCGGCTGAGTGGCCACCTTCAGCTTCCCGACCTCATCCTGCAGCAACTTCAGCAAGAGAGGGTCAGTGGTAGTGGAAATCGTCTGCTCGAGCAGCTGCAGGCGAGAGGTAGGTGACGCATCCTGGCCAGCGCTGGCGGCCTGACTGGCGCCACCTCCTCCCTTGGCCTGGCCCGCGCCCTCGGGCGGCTTCCCGTTCTTCGGGGCCACCTCCACGAGCGAGTTGGCCTGGCCGTCCTGATCTTTGCCGCCCTTGGGCTTGTACCGCTTGCCCTGTCTGCCACAGGTTCACCTGCGATCGCGGGCCGCTAACGTGGAGTTGTACTCGCAGCGCCCGCATCCGTTGCACCTGGTCCAAGGTCCCGTAGCCGCCATGATCCCCTGCGCTTCTGCCGCCGAGAACGGCCCCAGGCGGGGCTGGCTCGGCGCCCCTCAAGCACCCCGTGGGGGCGCGCGTGGGGTCGGGCATGGAGTGCAATGGCCAAAAAGGACAGCACTCGGGCCCGAACGGCGCTTGAGATGGGAGGAGGAGGAGGAGGAAGAGGAGGAGGAGGAGGAGGAGGAGGAGGAGGGGGAGGACGCAGAGGATGCAGACGACGACGATGACGACGACGACGACGACGAAGACGACGACGACGAGAAGGACGGCGAGGGCGAGGAAGAGTGAGAGGGAATATGACAAGGGAGAAGAAGGGGACAAGCAGATCGAGAAGGAGGAATGGCTTGCGAAATACTTGCGCAAAATCATCCCAGTAGTAGAAGATGAGGTGCTGCACGATTTGCTATGGATGTGTGTGAAAGTGTTGTTTCGTCCCAGACGCCCGTCACCACCATCACAGTCGTCATCAGCATCATCATCACCACCATCACCATCACCATCACCATCTTAATCATCGTCAACATCATCGTTATAGTCTTCACCGTCTACATCATGTTAACATCATCATTGCCACCTTCCTCATCCTAATAC
>CAUYUJ010004535.1:22500-37500 GCA_963575745.1 Prorocentrum cordatum | reverse complement strand
CCAATTCCTGCAGAACTTGATTTAGCCTCTTGATCGGTCCTGGTGGGTCTGATGGGCCTTGCACTGCGCCATGCAGGAATTCCAGCACCTGGTGCTGTGGGCCAGGGCGCTCCAGAACACTGCGTAGCGCTCGAAAAACTTCCGTGTGTGCAGCCGTGCGTGGTACAATCGCACGGCCTGTGATTCCAATGTGAAATAATATCCAGCAGCATACCCACTTGTTTCCACGTGGGCAAATGGCTTTGAACGCAGCTTGCCTGAAGGTGTCCATCGTTTTCTGTGGTGGTAGAGCCAAGTCCATTCCAATGGTAATCATAGCTGTGGTCGAAGATCGCACCTGTTCTCCTTTATCTGTGATATTCAAGGGGGGCCTCTGGATTCGCGCCAATCTTGGTAGAGCATCATCACACGTTTTTGCAACAACGATGTGTCCTGATTGCCCAACGCCACCACTCTACTTCCGACAAGCTTCACACTGTCCGTGACATTCAAGGGCTGGCCGTCGATCTGGATGCGCTGTAAGTCGTCCTTGTGTTGTTCTAAAATTGTCCATGCCTGCACCTTTTGCGGATGAGCCTTCTGTCCTGAGTACTGGTCGAACTTCAGCGTCTCAGTAATAGAGATAAGCATTTCTTGTGCATTGGTGACCGTACTGTTGGAGTCATCGATGAAGGTGACCGACAAACTTCTGGGGATGTATCTGTGCTGTCTGGCTGTCCATACATACAGCAATAGTGTAACATCGTCCAAGCTGAAAGCAGATCCTTGCAACTGTGCATTCGTAGTGGTGAAAAAGAATCCAAAAGAACCAGCCATCTTGGTGATACGTCGATGCTGAGCATAGAAAGCCATCCGCGCGTCCACGATCTGTTTTGGGCAGCCGGCATGAATCTGAAGCCCCATCACCACATCTGTGACCAAGTAGTCAAAGCACTTTTGTCGATCTAGAGCGAGCCCCATGCGTTCTTCCCCGTAGCGATGACTTGCCTCTATCTGCAACGCCAAGTTCGTCGAGACATTGTGTAGGTCCGCTCCTGCCGTGGCGCCATAGCTTGTCGCATGTGTCCACGTGGCTCTCCAGGCCGAGAGTTTCTTATACATCGGACTTTCCCAGGCATACCACCACAAGCTCAGGACTGATAGTAGGCGTTGTTCTACTGGATATTCTCCATCTCCCTTCTTCAGACATGGGTTTACCACTGCCAAGAAAGACTGCGGCATCTGCTGCGCCTCAAGCGTCCACCCCAGGCCCTCCGCAAAAACTTGCACAATACTCGGTGGGAGCGCTCGAGCCTCTTTGGATGTCCAGCCATCTAGGCCCCCAGCTCTACGTAGTCCACGTCCTTTCACAAACCGAATAACATCATCGCCCAGCAGATCACGCACGGCACACGGCACATAAGGTGGAAGCTCTCGCTCATATTCAGCTGCAAAATCTGCCCATGTAGGCGTTTGCTCCGCCCCTCGATAACGAGCAAAAATTAGGTCCCAGGCTAAGTGCAGCAGGTGGTGGGTCATCTTCGGGTCCGTGGTGTACTCCAGAGCGCGCGGGTTCCGCAGGTACGCGGTCGGCGCCTGCTGGAGCGGCATGACCCAAGCGCTAGTGTAGCTGCCGTGGTGTTTCGCATCCATCTTGACTCGATCGTTCCAATGCCGTGCGCGTTGACTCGCCGTTTGGATCTGCCAGAATTTGAGCTCCTCGCTAAGGGCACGCTTGGCAACCTGGGCGTCTTCAGCACAAATTGGGCACAGAGCGTTCCACAAGCCATCCCAAGTAGAAATTCATGGTGCCAGTTTCTTCACGTCAGACAAATGTTGCCCCACAGTCGGTACCATTGTCTGCTGTCCTCTGCGCACGTGGGTGCGCCTCGTAGCTCAATACGCCGCGCCTTTTCTACATATTCATGAAGTCGCTGATCTAGCTTGCAAGGTTTCCACGTCGCCCGAGTCTGAGCACCATGTTCAGTGGCTTGAGGCGCGACCGTGCCCTTGACAAAGGTAAGAAACTTCCCACGTCCACCCGTAGCGCGATGAGGGATGTCTTGACATATGGGCGACGAACTTTTCCGCAATCTTGTTTGCAGTGTCAAAATGCAGGTCAATGTCGCGATCAGCTCGTGCTCGTAGTAGCTCTTGTTGATGCTGCGTTACCAGGTGGGCCCCCAGTGCTTCCCTTTCTTATTTTGGCATGGTGACGTCTCCAACTGGGTAAGCCACTGGTCGCTTCTATCTTCTTACTTGCGCCTTGAAGGCGGGAATACTCAATGCAATATCGAGGCCTAGGTGTCCTGGGCACGGCAGGTCGCGTACGAGACGGAATCTCTGAAGCACTTGAAGTCCCACCGTGTTGCATATAACATAATCAATATGTGAGGTAGTGTCTTCAGGCATTAGTATGTCCCAATCTTTGTCTCGGCCATAGGTCCTTTTAAACTCATCAGGTGATCGTGCTGCCGTGTTGCGCCACTCGCCTGACTGAATAGCCCATGCCAAAGTGTCTGACTCTGTCCACTGAATCTGAGAATCCATGCATATGTAATATGGTGCCGCTCCTCCTGCTGCAGCTGCTCGAAGAGCGAGTCGAAAAAGTCCTTCATTTTCCGCGCCAGATTTGCCATAGAGTGAAGCGATGAAATATCCCCGGCCGCCTTCGATTGGAATGAAAGCCCCCGCCCAGCGCGGCGCGCCCTAAGGCGCCTTGGCGCGATGGTCGAGGGCCTTTGTCTTTACGGGCGGGAAGGTGACAGGTGCAAAAATGCCAACTCCTCCATTTTCCGCAGCATGGCAATAAACAACATGTTCGCGTTTGCATTCGGAGGGGGGCCTTCGTGAAAGTCTTTGGTGGCAGTCCTTGGCCCCAAGCAGCTTGCCACCCCAGGGTGCGCAACCGTCTGTCATAGTCCGCCTTCTGCGCATTGGTGCGCCTGGTTTCCTGCAAATCTGCGACTTGGATGATTCGATCCAGCAATTCATCAATAAGCCCCCAGTGCGCACCCAAGGCTGCGATAGTTAGTGAAAGAAACCGATGTTGTTCACCTCGCTGCGGCCCATCTCCATGGACTGCGTCGCGATGTTCACGGCGCAGACCTGTTTGAAGCGCAAGGGCCAGCTGAGGTATCATACAAAGCATATGTCCACAAGCTTCTGCTCGTCATCTTGGGGGCCGCCAGTCGACAGTGGGCCTGGCGTTCCCGGAGGAGGCTGAGCATCGGCCAACGGCGGCCCCCCCTGGGAGACGCAGGAGCTGGCCGTCGCTCCCCCCCCCCCCGCCTCGCCGTGGCAGCTTGGCGGTTTGGATACATGATATCTTGTGTGTTTCCGTGACGGCCGCCCCTCAAAGTGTCCTTGTCCGTCAGCTCCGTCGCGCCGTAGTTGTCTTGTCGTGGAAGCACCACTCCTAGCCCATAAGCAGCGGCCCTTCAAGTCGATTAGGTGGTACCGAAAAGTGATCGCGGTTGTAGGCGTCGTCTCCGCGGCAGCCCAGGGCCTTGCACGACGTCATCGCATTGTCCTTGTTGCGGTAGTATTCCGACAATATCCGCTTGGCATTCCCCTGACCATCCCGCGCGCCAAGTTCATGCTGCCCCCGATCGGATATTCTGGAGGCAGGCTTGCCACAGTCGCCCCCAACGCTCTCGCATAGGTTCAGGTAAGTTGGTTTGAAGCCGCCCACGTCTGCATGATGGCCTTCCCGCTCGCCATCATAGTTATATATGGGCAAATTCGCAAAATCTTCAAAATTGTCGCGGAGGTACTTGCGGTCGTAGCAGCACTGAGGGGCAGCGCATTCCTCGATTGAGGTTTGGCTCGGAACTCCGCTCGATATCCGCCCGCGGGCTTTCGCCCTGACTTCCCAACAAAAACTCGGACAGCATTTCCTCGGGAACCCCTAGCGGGCGAGGTCTTCTTCAGTACGCGGGGCCCTTTGCGCCGGCACCCCCTCAGCTTCTGCCTCTGGCTTCTGCACGCCCAGCTTCTTCACGATCGCTTCGATACCTGCGTGGGGCCCCGCCATGCCTTCCAAACGAGTCGCAGCTGTAGCAATCGCCTGGCCCTGGGCGGCAACAGTCTCCGACAACTGATGGATGTTCGCATTCGTCATGTCCGCGGTCTCCGTCTGCGTCCTGATCTGTTTCTGGAGGTCGGCGAAGTTTCGCTCCAGCGTGCTAATGCGATCGTCGGCTTGCTGTGGCAACACAGCTGTGACGGGCATGGGCGCGCCCACCTGCATGTTCCCACCGTCGGGCCCCTGCACCGCGGGCCCCGTCGATGGCCCAGACGGGGGCGGCGCCTCCGCGCCAGCAGCCCGGAGGTTGGTGAGCCATGATGGCCCGCCTGTGGCAGCTGGTGGCGCCGCCACTGCTGCTCTTGGCCCCTGTGTATGGGGGGGTTGTCTGCGGCGGCGCAGCCTTGATCTTCGTCGTGGCGAGCTCCTCCGCCAAGACGATCGTAGGGGGTGTCTCTTCCACCTGGACTTTCGGCTTGTCAATCAGCGCCGTGACCACCCACGGCTGCACTGCTGCACCAACGCTCCAGCACATGCTCTGGGGCGCGGCGCCCGCCTTAGCAATGGCACAGTGGCTATGCTCGCGGCTGTCGTAGGCGACGTTGAGAATATCACAGCCCCACTTGAGACTTTCGGCCACTCCTTTGACCTGACCCTTGGAGGCCATGTTGGCTGGCACGTGGCCGATGCGGAAACGCTGGCGAGCTAAACTCGCCGCGTTGCCTCGTACCTCCATAGCAATGTCCTTGGCCTTTGGCGAGCTCCTTGCCATACGGATGCCCACCGACCTCTGATCACTGCGCAGCGCTCCCTGGTGGCCCTCGTACTCGATGGCAATCCCATGGGCCTCATGCAGGGTTGCCGTGGAGGAGGGCGGCCAGATCACAAAGGTCTCGCTCTCGTCTATCTCAGCTTGCCCCGCGTTACCGACGCAGGAGTTTGCGAAGGTGATGCCCTTGAACCCCGACAGCCTGAGATACGCAGGGGCTTCGCCTTTGGCCACTACAAAGGTGGCTGTTAACGTGCGTCCTCCTCTCGTAGATGCGACGGCGTCGCTTGATCCAGTCCTTATCATTCGGGACGGTGGCCCCAACAGCTGGGCTCCAGGCTTGACCGTCTTGGCGATATTATCAAAGGCGCCCCTCAATGCTTCGTCCAGGGCTAACTTCGCCTCCGACTTCTTGTAGTGCTTATACCTCTGGTTTTTGTCTCCCCCCACGCGATCCGTCGGGCCTTGGTGGGTTAGGATCGGGGCCACTCCTGTGAATTGCGCCTCAAACAACTGGCCGATACTCGGATTTGCATGGACAGCATCCGTCTCATATATCGTGATACGAAGGGTAGCTGCGAGCTGGTCCTCCTGCAAGGCTTGCACTGTCGCGATGTTTGCCTGGCAGACCACGTCCGTTTGACCAAACTGCTAGATGGCTCCTTTCATGAATGTTTTCTGTGGCTTTCCACCACCAGCGACAATGCGTAGCACAGGTACTTGCAGTGGGGTATTGGGGTAGTTCGCGTCGGGCTCGCCAAGTCCGATGATCGCGATGGGCATCTGCTGGCGGCTTCCAGCAAGGGTCGAACACTATTTGCTCGCCATACAGGGGTCGTGCAGGCTGATGGTGCTCTCGTAGGTGTTGTCTGCCGTCTTCTGCGGTTCCTGCGATACCTGGACGGACCAATCACCCTCGTGCAGCGCGACCGTCGGGATGAACTCGTTTCCCTTGGGGTCCTCCTTGGCGCTGCTGTCCACATCTCCACGGGAGACCTTGGATCGAGCGTGATGTTCCTTTGTCCAGCTGATCTTGAACGTTGCGAATAGCTTTCTCAACTCTCTCCCAAGGGAGGCCTCAGAAGTACTGTTCACCAAATTCAGGAGCTCCGTCCCGTGCTTGGCCGCCATCTCGTCATACGCTGCCGAGGCCCTGTTGGCCCCGATGCTGTTAACGTCTCAATTACCAACTGCTTCCTCGCCAAGGGCCCACCCACCTTCGTCGCTGGCTTCTTGGGGGCCATGGCACCTGGGGCGTATAGTAGAATAGAAGTGCGAGGCTCCGCGGCCCTGGGCAGGGCCGTCGGCGCGGCCAGGAGAGACTGCTCTCGGAGGGCGCCTCGCGGCTGGCACGCTCGTGCTTCCTGGAAACACTCGTGCCCGCGCTGGAGCAGGAGGAGGAGGAGGAGGAGCAGGAGGAGGAGGAGGAGGAGCAGGAGGAGGAGGAGGAAAAGGAGGAGGAGGAGGAGGAGGAGGAGGAGGGAGGGGAGAGGCGGGGAGGAGGGGAGGAGGAGGAGGAGGAAGAGGGAGGAGGAGGAGGAGGGAGGAGGAGGGAGGAGGAGGAGGAGGAGCAGGAGGAGGAGGAGGGCGGAGGAGGCGGAGGAGGAGGAAGGAAGAGGAGGAGGAGGAAGAGGAGGAGGAGGGAGGAGCACCAAGCGGTGACGCCCAAGAGAGACACCGAGCGGACGGGCGCGCGCGCGGCGCTCCAGAACGAGCTGGTCGCTCGGCGGCTCGCCAGCGCGTCCTGGCACTCCCGGCGGAAGGGGAGCTCGGGAGGCACCCAGTACTACATCGGGCACGCCCTCCCTAAAGATCGTCCACTGACTATTTCTTGACTATGTTTGAATAGTCTTGTTCCTCCTCCTCCTCCTCCTCCTCCTCCTCCTCCTCCTCCTCCTCCCATCATCCTCATCCTCTCACTCTCCTCCTCCCCGCCCTCCTGCCTCCTCTACCTTCCTCTCGTCTCTCTCCTCCTCCTCCTCCTCCTCCTCTCTCCTCCTCCCTCCTCTCCTCCTCCTCCTTCTTCCCCCTCCTCCTCCCTCCTCCTCATCCTCCTCTCCTCTCCTCCTCCTCCTCCTCTTCCCTCCCTCCCTCCTCCCTCCCTCCCTCCCTCCCCTCCATCCTCCTCCTCCTCCTCCCTCCTCCTCCTACTCCTCCTCCTCCTCCTCCTCCTCCTGCTCCTCTCGTTCCTCCTTCCCCTCCTCCTCCTCCTCCTCCTCCACGCCACGAATGGAAAATTGAGCAATTGCTGCACGGATGGAGGGGTGTTCCCTGTCAAAAACGAGGCTGTCCCTGGGCGCTGCGTTGAATTTTTTGGGCCAAGCGTCGCCGCACTCCTCATCGAAGGATGGACTTACAACAAACGTAGCTGAACTGACAAGCAAACTGTCGAACCCTGCCGAAATCCAAAACAATTGCCGTCGAAAGACGGGGGGGGCTTTTCGCAAGCGGAGTTCGGGCCTGAACTGCGGGCCCCCGGGGCGCTCGTCTGTCATAGGGGGACTCGCCGCGCTGCTCAAAAACGAGGTTGCAAGGGGCCACTGAGGAGGGGACGGGCTCATGGTGAAGGAGTAGAAGGGGGGAGTGGGGGGAGAGGGGGCGGAGGAGGAGGAGAAAGAGGAGGAGGAGCACGAATCGAGGGAGGGAGGGAGGATGGGCGGGAGGGAGGGAGGGAGGGAGGGGAGGAGGGAGGGCGCACCACCAACACGTCTGAGCGCGCCGAGAATGGAAAATTGACCGGCAAAAACAATTGGATGAGAAGAAATCGCGCAACTCTGGGAGAGGAGACATATGCGATAAGCGAGGCACAACATAGGGTGGCGAGCGCCAACGAACGGCCAGTGCAAGCGTGGACCACGGCACGGTAGGATTCGACACACGAGGATGCACGGGCACGAATAGCTACAATCGGAGACATCGGCTCGCAGCTCATGCAAAAACAGTGAGTGCTATGGTGAAATCGCCGTCAGAGCAAGTCCTGCGGAGGGCAGGCCGAAAAGAGGGCAAGTCGAGGTCAGATCCGTCGTCATCCGACTCTGGGACATGCAACCTGCATTGTGCCCCTCGCTCGCACAACGCGCATTCAAGATCACCATTACAAAAGAACTCCCAGGATTTGGTATTAAAATCGGGGGAGTCGCTGGCGGCACGCTTGCGCACGATGCCACCAGCATTTCAAAGCATACATACATACATACATACATACATACCTACATACATACACATACACACACATACACACACATGCATGCATGCATGCATGCATGCATAGACACATGTGTATGTGGGTACACACATACAGACAGGCAGGCAGGCAGACAGACCGACAGACATACATACATACGTACATACATACACACATCATACATACACACGTACGTACGTGCCTACATACACACTTACATACATACATCCATACATACATACATACATACATGCAGTCGTGCATGCATACATACATACATACATACATGCATGCATGCGTGCATGCATACATACATACATACATATACATACATGCATATGTGCAGTCATGCATACACACATCATACATACATAAGTACGTGGGGGCGTACATACACACATGCATATAATCATATATACATGCGTGCATGCATGCATACATACCTACATGCATACATACATACATACATACATACATACATACACACACACGCACGCACGCATGCATGCATGCATGCATGCATGCATGCATACATACATACATACATACATACGTTCATACATGCATACACACAAACATATATACATATATACATACATACATGCATGCATGCATGCATACAGACATACAGACATACAGGCATACAGGCATACAGACATGAATACGTACGTACGTGCATACGTACGTACGTACGTACGTACGTACATACATACATACATACATACATACATACATGCATGCATGCATGCATGCATGCATGCATGCATGCATGCATGAATGCCAGACCCCGCATCAAAACCTGGGTCAATGCGAAGGATCCTGCAAGATCCTACAAGATTACGCACCCAAACCCTGGTCAGTGCGCCCCTGGCCCTACAGGATCCTGCAAGATCGGTCGCCCTGGCTGACCCCCATCTGCACTGACCCCCGTCGTTTGAGCCCCGACTTACAGTCAACCCGCAGAGTAACGATGCGCGATAAGGATACAAGGCCCTTGGACGCCCATTTCGAAGCGTTTCGAGCGGGACGCGGCCAACGAAAGTGTCCAAGGATGGACCCAGGAAGCAAGGACGCGAGGATACCCTTGGGAGGGATATCTAGCCTTACTCTGCGGGTCGACTGTACACACGAGGCCACCACTGCGGACATCCTCACGGTTTGCCACCCTGGGGGGCTCAAGTGCTGCGCCTGGTCAAACACTCCGAGGACCCGCCTCGGATCCGAACATCAAGTGCGGGCCCAATGGGGAGAAGGCTCCCGCTCGAGCCTTCCTCGCCATTCACGCACAGACGAGGCCACCGCTCTGGACATCCTCACGAGGAGGAGGAGGAGGAGGACGAGGAGGAGGAGAAAAGGGAGAAGAGGAGGAGGAGGAGGAGGCGGAGGAGGAGGAGGAGGAGGAGGAGGGGGAGGAGGAGGAGGAGGAGGAGGCGGCGGGGGTGGAGGAGGAGGAGGAGGAGGAAAAGGAGGAGGAGGAGGGGGTGGAGGAGGAGGAGAGGGAGGAGGAGGCTTGCCCCCCTGGGGTGCTCGAGTGCTACGCCTGGCAGAGTGTGCCGACGACCCCTCTCGGATTAGCAGCATGGCCTGCGGGCCCCCATGGGGCAGACGCTCCCGCTCAAGACTTCTTCTCTGCTCGCGCACCGACGATGCCCGCGCTTGAATGATGGGGCCCAGGGACGCACGAATAACTACCCACAAGGCCCAGGATTCTCCCTAGTTTCCCATAGCTTGTGGAGTTTCGTCCCCCACCCTCCCTTACTTCCCATAGTTTCCCATATGTCCTAAGGGATCGACAGTTCATTGTGTCTGTGTGGTAGTTTCCCCTCCTGATTGGGACATCCTCACGATTTGCCCCCCTGGGGTGCTCAAATGTGATGCCTGGTAGAGTATGCAGATGACCCGCCTCGGATTAGTCATATGACCTGCGGGCCCCGTAGGGAAGGGGCTCCAGCGAGAGAGTTCATCGCAATTCAATCGCAGACGAGGGGCCATCTTGAAACATCCTCACGAATTGCCCCCTTGGGGTGCTGAAAATCTGATGCCTGGAAGAGTATGCCGATGACCGATGACCCGTCTCGGATTAATAACATGACCTGCGGGCCCCGATAAGAGAGGGGGCTCCTGCCTGATACCTCCTCGCCATTTTCTCCCAGACGAAGCCCCCGATCGAGGTTTCCTCACGATTTGCCCTCTTGGGTGCTCAAGTGCTATGCTAGGTAGGAGTATGCCGATGATCCGCTCGGTAAGATGGCATGCGGGCCCCATAGGGAGCGGGTTCCCGCTTGAGACTGCCTTTCTATTCACTCACAAACAGGGCACACACTTGAGTGTTCATCCAGATGAATGTGCGAGTGTGTGTGAGTGAGATGAATGGTGACTGTGCAAAGTTGGTACGGTGATGATTGATGGTGATAGTGAGGTGATGATGACAATGATGGTGATGGTAAGTGTGAGAACACTGTGTGGTGATGATGTTTGTGAGAATATGGTGTGTGTGTGTGTGTGCGATGATCATGGTGGTGGTGATGATGGCGACAATGATAGTGATGATTATGATGATTGTGTTGGTGGGTGTGGGAGTGAGTGTGGATGGTGATGATCATGATGATGCAGATCCTGAAGATAATGATGACTAGATGGCGATGATAAGTTCGCGGTGTTTATGATGACGGTGATGATGATGACGACTAGAACGGTGACGATTATGATCATGATGACGATGACGATGATGATGATGATGAGGATGATGATGGTAGGATAGTGATGATGATGGTGGATGATGATGGTGGTGATGGGGATGACGATAACAATAGTAGTAATAGTGATTATGGTGATGGTGATGATGTTGTTCACGACGACGACGACGACGATGCTGATGGTGATGGTGATGCTGATGCTGATGCTGATGCTGATGCTGATGCTGATGATGATGATGATGATGATGATGATGATGATGATGATGATGATGATGATGATGATGATGGTGGTGGTGGTGGTGGTGGTGGTGGTGGTCGTGGTGATGTTGATGACGATGGTGGACGATGATGGTGATGATGATGACGAGGAGGAGGAGGAGGAGGAGGAGGAGGAGGACGGCGATGGTGAGGAAGAGAGGAGGGAGGAGAGGAGATCTTGTGCGGCGGGTTGCAGAGAACTCCACTCTGGATGTGGGAGGGGGGAACATCGCTGGAGGTCTACAGTGGGCCACAGCTCGGGCCCCCAGCGGCCGCTCGGGAGAGACAACTGGGCACCCCCGGAGCGCTCTGCGCGAGGCGCAGCCGCAGGAGGGCACCCCGAGGCGAGCAGACCTCCGACAGCCGGCCAGCGCAGCCCTTCGGAAACTTCTCGGCACCGCCGGCCGGCGGCGGTCCAGCGGCCGGGGGCTGCTGCGGGCACGCGGCGCCGGAGCCGCAGGCCTCCGATGGGCCTGTTTTCCACCACCACCACTACCACCATAAGTTGGAGGGGGGGAGGAGGAGGAGGAGGAGGAGGAGGAGGAGGAGGAGGAGGAGGAGGAGGAGGAGGAGGAGAGGAGGAGGAGGTGGAGGAGGAGGAGGAGGAGGGGGAGGAGGAGGAGGAGGAGGAGGGCCCCCTCCCCCTCCAACTTCTGGTGGTGGTGGTGGTGCAGAACAGGCCCATCCGCCTCCTCGCCCCGCGCGGCCCCCTCGTCGGTGGGCGAGGGGGCCGCGGGCGGGGGCTCTGCTGCGGCCGCGGCGCCTCCTGCGGGGCAGGCGGGTGGCAAAGGGGCACGGGAGGACGGGGTGGGCTTAAGTCGGGCCTGTCCCCCTACGGGGGGATTATCGACGAAAAATAAAGAATACCCCAAAGATAGCAAAAAAAAGTCAAAAAATAGTTTGAGGACTATTTTTTGAATTTGTGTTTACCTTTTTGGGGTATTTTTGGTGTATGTTTCATTTGTCATCGAAAATCCCCCTGTAGGGGGACAGGCCCGAAATAAGGGTAGGCTAGAGCGGGCGATCCTGCCGACGGGGCTTCTGATGCTGCCAACGGGGCTTTGGAAAGAAGGCCCCCGTGCTGCTCGGTGCTGCTGGGCGGTTCCCGCTTCTGGTGAGAAGTCTCCTGCGTCAGAGAGGCAGCGATGCGGAGGCGGGGGACAGGATCGGATAGGGAACTTTGGCTCCGCGTGTCGCGGGTTGGCGGCGCCGATGGCGCGTCGCTCCGCTCCGCGGGGTGGCAGGGCGGCGGCGGCTCGGGGCATGGACGCACAGGGGCCGGGACGTGGTCAGCGTGCCGCGCGAAGCACGGCGGGCCAGAGCTGGCAGCACGAAGCGCCAAGCCGACGGTCCTGCCCGCAGAACCTGTGGCAGAGAGAACTGGCGTTTCCGTGGGCTGCTCGCCCTGCAGCCTGCGGAACGAGGACGGGAGGGGACGGGGGGGTGGAGCGCGGAGGGTGGGAGGAGAGGAGGAGGAGGCGACAAACTGCGGCAGCCCCTCCTCCTCCTCCTCCTCCTCCTCCTCCTCCTCCTCCTCCTCCTCCTCCTCCTCCTCTTCCTCCTCCTCCTCCTCCTCCTCCTTCTAGCCGACGAAACCAGAAAGACGGTGGACCCCCAGTGCAACGTGAAGCGGGGCCCGCCGCAGCGGCCGCCCAGTAGGCGCTGCTGCCGCCACTGCCCTCCGCCGCCCCCCCCCCCCCCCCCTCGCGGAGCCCTCCGCCGCCGCGGCGGCGGACTCCCGGGGGGGCTCGGGGGGGCGACTCCGCACGCCTGCACGCCCGCCGCGGCAGGCGTCCTCATCTGAGGGGGCCCTGGGACACACACAACACACACACACACACACACACACACACACAACAACACACACACACATTATATATATATATATATAATATATATATATATATATATATATATATTATATATATATATATATATATATTATATATGCACACGAATAGAAGGGTTCCCAAGATTTCCCTCTATTCTCTGGGGTTCTGCCTTTCCCCCCCCCACTGCCCATAGTTTCCCACATCTTCTGGGGAATCGACGACGAATTGTGCCTGTGTGTTCTTTTCCCCCTGATCATCGCCTCCACCCCCGGGAGGCTGCAGCTGAATCCCGACGGCCGCCGCACAGCTTGCCGCACCGGGCCGCCAGCCCCGTGCGTCGTCAGTGAGAAGAAAAAGCGGCACAAGCATAGACTTCCGCGCAGACGTCTTGCATCTGCGCTGGACCCCCCTCCCTGGCGCGCGGAGAGCACCAGGGGCGGCGCCGGGGGCCAGCGCGGATCCAAGAAACCCGCGCGGAGCGCCAAAAGAAGTGTATGCTCATGGCGTTTTTTCTTCACCGACCCATGCGTCGTCTCGGTCGTCCTCGACGAGCGGCGGTGCCGGCCCCGCAAGGGGGGCCACAGTGTCGCCACAGCGTCGCCGGCTGGCTCCACCGCCTGACGCGCCTCCGCCTTGCGCCGGTGGCGTCGGCAGCGCCCGAGAGGCGCGAGGCGGCACCGCACGACCGCTTGAGCCAAGACGGGGGACGAGGAGTAGTAGGAGGGAGGAGATGAGGGGGGGACAGAAAAGAGGGGCGGAGACAGGGAGCAGGAAGAGGGAGCGGAAAAGGGGGTCTCCCCGTCCTCCTCATCCCCCTGTTCCCTCCTCCTCCTCCTCCTCCTCCTCCTCCTCCTCCTCCTCCTCCTCCTCCTCCTCCTCCTCCTCCTCCTCCTCCTCCGCCTCCCCCTGCGCCTCTCGCCATCGTGCTCCCCCGAATATTCGCCATCATACACGTTCCTCCCCAGGACCTCCGTCACACAGCCCTGCTCCAGCGCCGCAGGGCGC
Organism: Prorocentrum cordatum; assembly: GCA_963575745.1. Lineage (NCBI taxonomy): Eukaryota > Dinophyceae > Prorocentrales > Prorocentraceae > Prorocentrum > Prorocentrum cordatum. Next base: position 23,750 of record CAUYUJ010004535.1, on the reverse strand, counting down.
CAGGAGGGAGGCAGGGCCGGATGGAGCAGGGCGGCTGCCACCCCCCCCCCCCCGCCGGCCCTCTCCTGGGGCGCCCTGGCGCCCCGCCCGCGCCTTGCCGCGCCGGCGGCGCGCGAGCAGGACGGGCAGGCAGACCTGGGCAGGGGGGGACTCGTCGTCGTCGTCCGTCGCTCGTCGTCGTCGTCGTCGTTCGTCGTCGTCCTCGTCGTCGTGCGTCGCTTCGTCGCCGTCCTCGTTCGGCGTCGCTCGCCGTCGTCGTTCCTCCTTGTCCGTCGTCGTCCGTCTTCGTCCTCGGCGGCGGCTCGGCGCGGGCCCCGCGCAGGGGCGTCGCCGTCGCCCGTCGCGCGTCACTCGCCGCTCGTCGTTCGACGGCGGCGGCCCGAAGTGTCGAGCTTCCCCCCTGGGCTGCAGGGTTGGGCCAGGAGTTCTGGAGGCCTCCCGATAAGATTCGGTGGCACCCGTCACGCAGATCGGCGGGGTCAGGGTCCAAAAACACATATGATTTGCCACATTTCTGAAATTCGGTGGCACCCCTCACGCAGATCGACGGGGTCAGGGTCCAAAAACACAAGGGATTTGCCACAGTTCTGAAATTCGGTAACCCCCTCACGCAGATCCGTAGGGTCAGGGTCCAAAAACAAAATGAATTTGCTACATTTCCGAAATTCGGTGGCACCCCTCACACAGATCGGCGGGGTCAGGGTGCAAAAACACATAGGATTTGCCACATGTCTGAAATTCGGCGGCACCCCTCACGCAGATCGGCGGGGTCAGGGTCCAAAAACATAAAGGATTTGCCACATGTCTGAAATTCGGCGGCACCACTCACGCAGATCGGCAGGGTCAGGGTCCAAAAACATAAAGGATTTGCCACATGTCTGAAATTCGAGGCACCCCTCACGCAGATCGGCAGGATCAGGGTCCAAAAACACAGGGGATTCGCTACATTTCTGAAATTCGGCGGCACCCCTCACGCAGATCCGTAGGGTCAGGGTCCAAAAACACAAAGGATTTACCACATTCCTGAAATTCGGCGGCACCCCTCACGCAGATCCGTAGGGACAGGGTCGAAAAACAAATGGGTCCCGACACTGCTTCACGGCGAAGCCAAAGCCTCATGACTTCGCTCTTCCATGGCCCATTCTCCGAGAGATGGGGCCGGCGGCAGGGGGCGAAGCCCTTTCGGATATGTGGCTCTGGCCTTGGCGCCGCGCGCACTTGTTGTAAGCATGCAAGAGTTTCACGAGTTC
>CAUYUJ010004535.1:0-17500 GCA_963575745.1 Prorocentrum cordatum | reverse complement strand
AGGGCTGCAACGGGGCCACGAAGGGCAGCGAGGGGCCACGAAGGGCTGCAACGGGGCCACGAAGGGCAGCAACGGGGCCACGAAGGGCAGCGAGGGGGCCACGAAGGGCTGCAACGGGGCCACGAAACAAAGCGAGGGGGCTACGAAGGGCTGCAACGGGGCCCCGAAGGGCGGCGAGATCCCGATGCCTAGGTAAACTGTGAAGGAGTCCTAAGCGTGAGCGCGACACTTGTGTGCCTGGGTGTCGGGAGCGCGGCGCCGGAGTAAGTTGCAAGAAATTCCTACGCAAGGGCGCTATTATTCAGTAAATTGCAAGCAAACCTCCAGCGAGAGCACGACTCCAGAGCGCAGGAGGAGCGATTCCTCAATCAATCGTAAGGAAGTCCCAAGCCAGAGCGCGATTCCTGAATAAAATGCGAAGAAGTCTTCGGGCGGGAGCGGGGGTCCTGGCTAAATTGTGAGGAAGTCTCAGGCGGGAGCCGTTGTTGTTGTAACCCAGGGGCCAGGGGGCCAGTTTGAGCAGGAAGACCTTCTTTCACAAAATACAAGGTGCGAGACCCGGGAGGGCACTTCAATTAAAAAACCAATGTGCACCGGTGAGGGGGGATCAACAATAATCGTTCTTTAAGAATGAGAGCTCAACAACGATAATTTTAAGACCGTTCGCCCATACATGCTCGAGTGTCAAATAACGCGTATCTCCCAAACCCTCGATACCCGCCCTCGTCGTCTTCGATCGAACCTCTTTCGGGGGGTATACCTTTCTTCCCTGCAGGCCGGGCCCCGGCAAGCGGCGGGGCGGCCGCGGACCGTCGGCCTGGCCAGCGGCAGCGCTGATCGGCGGGGCGGCCGCGGACCGTCGACCCGACGCCAAGAGGGACGGACAGGGGACCGACCACGACGACGACGACGACGACGACGACGACGACGACGACGACGACGTCGAAGACGACGGCGACGACGACGACGACGTGACGACGAGTGAAAGCGAGACGAGAGAGAACGACAGCAGGGCCACGAAGGGCACGAAGTAGGCCACGAAGGGCGACAGCGGGGACACGAAGGTAATGCGTATGGGGCCACGAAGAGCGCGAACGAGCGGGGGCCACGAAGTGAAGATAACGCGGGGCCACCGAAGGCAACTATGGGGCCACTGAGGGTAGCAACTGGGCCACGTAGGACAGTGAGGGGGACACAAATAGCGACAGCGGGGCCACGAAGGGCATGCACATGGGGCCACAACGGGCGCGATTCCTGGGTGCCTAGGTGTCGGGAGCGCGGCGCTTGGGCAAATTGCAGAAAAATCCAACGCAAGGCCATTCTTCAGTAAGTTGCAAGCAAGTCTCCAGCGAGAGCGCGACTCCAGAGCGCCGGGAGAGCGATTCCTGAATAAATTGTAAGGAAGTCCCCAGCGAGAGCGCGATTCCTGAATAAAATGCGAGGAAATCTCGGGCGGCAGCGGGGGTCCTGGCTAAATTGTAAGGAAGTCTCAGGCGGGAGCCGTTGTTGTTGTAACCCGGGGGCCAGGGGCCCAGTTGGAGCATGAAGACTTTCCCTGTGAAAAAACAGGGTGCGAGCGTCGAGGGGCACACTTTGATTGAGAAAAACAATATGCACCGGGCGGGGGGGATCAACAACAACTTTTCTTCAAAAATGAAAATTCAACAACAATCATATCAAGACTGTTCGCTCTTACTGGCACATACATCTTGAGGAAGTATCGAACGAGAGCCCTTGTCGTCGTAGGTGGGCCTCCATCAATTTGACTAAATCACGAGAAAGTCTCGAGCGAGAGAGCCGTTCATGAGTTCGGGGGTCTTCCTGGCCAGGGGCTCTCGGAGTACATCGTAAGAGAGTATCAAGCAGGAAACCTTGTCGTCGTGGCTGGGCCCCCGCCAACTTGACTGAAATGCGCGGAAGCCTCGAGCGAGAGTGCCGTTCCTGAGTTCGGGGACTTCTTTCACCAGGGTATCTCGGGGTAAATTGTGAGGAACTATCGGTCGGGAGCCGTTGTCATCGTAGCTGGCCCTCCAAGGGCCCACTTTTACGTTCAAGCCAACGCTTTCGCGGGAGCCTTGTTTTCAGGGAAAAATGTAGCCGGCGTCGAGGCGAGCGCGCGCGGAACCGTTTCCAGAGATCCACAAAAGTGAGTATCTGGAACTGAATTTTCAACAGCAACAACAAAAGCAGCAGCAACAGCAGCAACAACAACAGCAGCAACAGCAACAGCAACAGCAACAGCAACAACAACAACCACAACCACAAACCAAACAACAACAACAACAACAACAACAACAACAACAACAACAACAACAACAACAACAACAATCATTTTACCCGAACGCTCAGTGTTCTCCCCAGTGCCAGGGTTTTCATGCGACGCCAGCCAATACCCCCACTTCGTGGGGGGGCAATGCAAGCTCTACCAAACATCCACACGACTCTCGGGAACCACCCACACCCAGCTTCCCGCCCTATGACGTCAGGACACTTCACTTCGTGGCGCGCGGACGATCGTGGATACTACACTGGCGTGGAGTACACACCCGCAGAGGTTAATCACTTGTTTGGGCCCCGCATGTGCCCCGCATCGTGCATTTGTTGCGCATGATATGAGAGCAAGACAGAGAGAGAGAGAGAGCAAGACAGAGAGACAGAGAGAGAGAGAGAGAGAGAGCAAGACAGAGAGCCAGAGGAGAGCTACGGTGCGATTCGTGTGATTTTATGATGCGCGGTGCTAAAATTCTTAAAAACCCAATGGTTTTTGGAGATTTCGGCGTGCGCGCGCGAAGAAAAAACGAATGTGTCCCGCATGGTATTATTTGACAGGGATGATGGCCCTGGCAGGTGCGCAACCGTTGTCGCAGAAGTTCGAAAAGTTGCTCGCAAAAGCCCGTTTGACAGAATTGTTTAAAAAGTGTTGGTTTTCCTACGAATCCGCAAGAGCGCGCGGAAGGACATTTTGACAATTTTTTCTTAAAAAACCATTGGGTTTTTGATGTTTTTATGTTAAAATCGCTACGAAACCTAAGGTTTTGGAAGGATTTCGTCTTGCGCGCACGAATGTCCACTTTACCTTATTTTTTGCAAGGGATTCTTGCAATTTGATCAAGTAAGAACAAGAATTTTCATTTTATAGTGTTTTTTGCAAGGGAAAACGGAATACAACAAAACAACCGGATCCGGTAATAATTCACTTTTCTGAAGCTTTCGCTAAAAAATGATGAAAATGTAGCTGCGGCCTAGGTTTTGGAGGGAGGTCGCGCACCAGGGGTCCCAACAATAATTATTCTTAAGAAGAAATAATGTTCAACAGCAACAACAACAGCAGCAGCAGCAACAACAACCGTAATTTCAAGACTGATCGCTCATATCTGCTCGCGTACCATTCAACACATCTATCCCAAGCCCTCGATACCCACCCTCTTCGTCTTCGACCGTACCCTCCTGGAGGTATATCGTCCTTGCCTGCCATGTGCATGTAGCGCAGCCCCTAGAACAGGAGAAGAGAGAACGAATGGTTGGGGGAGGGAGAAGGATAAACACGAGAGAAATTATCAGGAGGGGGGCTAGGAGCAGAAAACACATGGCAGCACAAGACGGGCAGATCAGGCGGGCAGACCCCAGCGGGCGGGTCGGGAAGGCGGGCAAAGGCGGCCAGGTCGAGCAGGCGGGTCGCTGAAGCGTGAGTCCTGCATGAATCGCGAGGAAGTCTCGAGCGATAGCGCGATGACCAAGTCACTCGACGGGAAAAGCCAAAGCGAGAGCGTGATTCCTGAGCGTCGAAGCATCATCATCATCATCATCATCATCATCATCATCAGCATCATCAGCATCAGCATCAGCATCAGCATCAGCAAGCATCATCATCATCATCGCCATCATCATCATCATCATCATCATCATCATCATCAGCATCATCATCGTCATCATCATCAGCATCATCATCACCATCACCATCACCAGCATCATCATCAGCATCATCAGCATCATCACCATCACCATCAGCATCATTATCAGCATCATCATGATCATCATCAGCAGCATCATCATCACAATCACCATCATCACCATCATCACAATCATCACAATCATCACCATCAGACTCATCAACAGAATGCACATCAACACCGACATAGCCATCATCATCAGCAGCATCGTCATTCACATCACAATCGCCAACAGCATCTTCATCATCATCAGCAGCATCATCATCGGCATCATCAGCATCATCAGCATCGCTCATCAGCAGCATCATCCTCATCACCATCATCATCAGCAGCAGCATCATCAGCATCGGCATCATCATCATCATCATCATCATCAGCATCATTATCATCAGCATCATCATCAGCAGCATCAGCATCAGCATCAGCATCAGCATCACCTCGTCCTCGTTTCAATCGTCATAATCGTCGTCGTCGTCAACGCCGCCGCCACCTTCATCATTGCAGTCGTCGTCGTCGTCATGATCGGCGGTATCAGCACACAAATCATCGTCACCGGCAATATAAACATCGTCATGGTGACCAATCAGCATCGCCATGGTCACCGCCAAGGTGGTCACGATCGTCAACATCATCCTATCGTCCTCGTCGCGTCCGACAGCATCGCCATCATCAACAGCACCTCAAATATCAACGCTGTTGCCATCACCGTCATCATCTACAGAATCACCACCACCATCATCACCACCACCACCGTCATCATCATCATCATCATCATCATCATCATCATCATCATCAGCATCGCCATTGTCGCTCGGCATCATCATCATCATCATCAGCATCATCACCACCACCGTCATCAGCAGCATCAACATCATCATCGTCATTGCCAGCGTCATCGGCATCGTCATCGACATCGTCATCATCATCATCGACATCAGCAGAGCACCATCATCATCATCATCACCAGCATCATCATCATCATCATCATCATCATCATCATCAGCAGCAGCAGCAGCATCAGCGTCCTCGTCATCGTCATCGTCGTCAGCATCAGAACCACTGGCGGCAACCTCGTCGTCAGCAGCAGCAACATTGGCATCCCGACGCAGCACCCGCTGCCGACCCTCCCCCTGGACCGACCCCGTGGCCAGCTCCGCCCCCTTCCTCGGCCTGCCCCCGGCAGCTCCTCCGCGTGTTGCCCCCTGCCTTCCTCCCCCGCGCAGGTGGAGGAGGGCGAGGAGAGGGAGGAGGCGGTGGAGGAGGGGGAGGAGACAGGAGGAGGAGACAGGAGGAGGAGGAGGAGGAGCAGCAGGAAAAGGAGGGATGAGGAGGAGAGCGAGGAGGAGGGCGAGGAGGAGGAGGGCGAGGAGGGCGAGGAGGAGGAGGGAAGAGGAGGAGGAGGGAGGAGGAGGGAGGAGGAGGGGGGAGGAGGAGGAGGACCAGTGCAAGCCCAAGCCTCACCAGCGAAATTGGAATGAGCCCCCCCTCCAGCCGCGGAGGGACGGAGACTCCCTCCGTCTCTGCCCGCCGCCCCCCGCGGGAGCAGACAGGTGCCGACACCGCTGCTGCTCGGGCCCCTCCCAGGGTCGGCGACTCCAAAGGGTGTGGTTTGCAAAGGGTGTGGTTTGCAACCGGCACCCTGGGGAACATCCCAGGGGGCACCCCTGGGGGCGCGCGGTGACCTCGATAGAGTTCTCCCGCGCCCCGAGGAGGCCCGACGAGGACAGTGTCGTGCCCCCCAGGCCCCAACGGTGCCGATCGCAAACCACATCCCGGCGTAACCATACCCTTCGTAGTCGTCGACAGGGGTGCGCCCCAACCACAAATCCCGTGCGTCTGCAGAAGTCCGCGGCGGGAGAGGGGGGGAAGCGAGAAGGAGAAGGCCTTCTCAGAAGGCGGCGGGACTTCTCAGAAGCCCTCGCGTCCTCTGAGAAGTGATGTTTGCATTCGGGGAAGGCTTGGAAAACGTCTCAGAAGGCCGGGAGACTTCCGAGCCTGATGAGAAGGTCTTCTCCTTCTCACTTCCCCCCTCGCTCGCCGCCGAATAAGAGGTAGATGCTCCTCCTCGCGGCCCGCCCCCGAACGTGATCTCCACGGCCGGCCACTCGATGAGCACCGCCGAGATGCAGGTGACCTCGATGTCGTGAGCAGCGCTGTCCGAGCCGCTGACCATCCTGCTGGAGATGATCCGCGCCATCTCCTCGGAGGCGCGCCCTCGCTCCGAGCCCCCCCGTCCCTACGCTCTCGGCACTGCAATAGCACCGCTCGCCTGGGCTCCGTTCCCAGGTGGAGTCTCCGACCCAGAGCTGGCCCAAGTGGGTCCTGTGGGCACTCACGGAGTGCACTGCACGCCAGCGTTGCCCGACGCCGCCGCGACAGCATTGTTCCCTCAATCCCCCCCTCTACATATAACTAAGTGTACATATATCTATATGTTGGCATATATATAGGTGTGCATGTATAAATATATATACATGTATACATGTATACATGTGTTTATATACGTGTTTGCCTCTCGTCTTCACAGCGGACCAGTGTCGGGCTCAGGAACGAAACCCGGCCTCCGTTCCCAACGGCAGGCTCGCGTCAGCACGAGGCTGCTGGGCCCGTGCCATCGGAACACGGCCACGAAAACGTGGGTCAAGCACTATGAACCCATCCTCCGAGAACCCAAGGCCCAATGGAGGCACCAAGAACGAAGAACGCCATGAGGCGGAAAGCCCAAACAAAAACGAACATGAGAGTATCCATCCACGGCCAGGGTTGCTCTCGACCCTCGGGCCAGCCAGGTTGACCCTTCTTCCTGTTCAATGTTGATGCTTCCCCTGGCCTCTTTCCCGCTCGCCCAGACCGCTTAGTAGGCCGTGGCTGGGGGGCGCCTGTGTGTTTCAGCGAGGCCAATGCCCGAACTCGATCGCCAGGCAGCCCGCCCCCGTTGCACCATGCAGCAGTTCCGCCGTCTCAGGCCTAACAGAGCACGCTCGAGCAATGGCCACTTCACGTCAAGAGCCCCCCTCCTCCTCCTCCTCCTCCTCCTCCTCCTCCTCCTCCTCATCATCATCATCATCATCATCATCATCATCATCATCATCATCATCATCATCATCATCATCATCATCATCAGCAGCATCACCATCACCATCACCATCACCATCATCATCATCATCATCATCCTCATCATCATCATCATCATCATCATCATCATCATCATCCTCATCCTCATCCTCATCCTCATCCTCATCCTCATCCTCATCATCATCATCATCATCATCATCATCATCATCATCATCATCCTCATCCTCTTCCTCATCATCCTCATCCTGCTCATCTTCATGTTGCTACTACTCGTCATCCTCCTCCTCCTACTCCTCCTCCTCCTTCTCCTCCTTCTCCTCAGCACCATCATCCGCAGCCTCGTTTTCAGCCCATTCTATGTCGTATTCCTCCCTCATCCCCCTCCTGCTCGCCATCCGCATGATCATCCTCATCACCTTCCTGCTTCTCATCCACCTCATCCGCCGAAGATGACATTGTACGGGTCAAGACGTTTATAGCCACCCTCTTCCTCCTCCTCCTCCTCCTCTCCCTCCTCCTTACTCCTCACTCCTCACTCCTCACTCCTCAATCTCTCTCTCTTTCTCTCTCTCTTTCTCTCTCTTTCTCTTTCTCTCTCTCCCCTCCGTCCTCCTGCTCCCTCCTCGCTCCTCCGCCTCTTCCTCGCTCCTCTCTCCTCCTCCTTCTCCTCCTCCCCCATCTCCTCCACCTCTTACGCTGCACAGAGGCTGGGCTCAGGGGCATACGCTAAGGACAAGGGTGCGTTCCCCCTGCGCGTTCTCCTGCTCATCCTCCTCTTTGCCGCTTGCCCCCTCGAAAACAGCGGGTTCGTCTCGGGGAAAACGGCCCGCATTGTAGGTGCCCACTGCGTTCGTTACGAACCTCGGTTCATTCGGTTCCCCACCGACGTTCTCCTTCTCCTCTTCCTCCTCATCCTCCTCCTCTTCCTCCTCTTCCTCCTCCTCCTCCTTCTCTCCTGCCACCTCACTCCTCCTCCTCCTCTTCTCAGTCACATGCGGCTCGAGGATCGCGCGTAGCATTTGGGCTACCGCCGTACCTCGATGTCGCGCCCGGCGCTTCCCAATGTAGCGTTTGAAGAGCACCGCGCTGGTCGCACACCTGTGCTGACGCTCGCGGTGGAGCAAATCGCAGTCGATGTTTCTTTCACTTGTTCCCACGTCCAATAGTCCAAGGGAGACGTCCATCCCAGGCAAGTGGAAGTCCCTGCGGGATGTACCCAACATAACCCAGCGGGACTCCAACCCACTTGGGAACTCCAAGGGCGATGTCCCTTGCGTACTTCAAGGTTTGGGGCTGCAGCGGGACTCTAGCCCACTTGCGCACTCTGATATATGCGGTCACTGCTTCATTACCATTATTTCGTGCCCAGGGCTATCGTCAGGGTCTCATGGCCCTGGAATTGCAGATGGTGCTCTACGGCTGTCCATGGCACGCACAATTTGTTCGTGATTGTCCCCCATTCTTGCACTCGAAGGGCGGCGTCTATACCAGGCAGATGGAGGTCTCTGCGGGCTGTGCCCATCAAAATCCTCCTTACTTGGGCGTACTTCAACGGCGAGGCTGTGGTGGGATTGCTTCTAATGAGCGCACTCTGCCGACTGGGGCTGCAGCTTCGTTATTATTCGTTCGTGTCCACGGCTACATCCAGAGCTACGTGGCACTGGAACTTCCGGTGCCACAAGGCCCTGGAACTGTAGGACTGTCCATGTGGTTTCAAGTCCGCACACAGCGTCGCGGGCATGTGGAGCTTCGCACAACACTGCATATGTTGTGTCAACGGCCGCCCCCTTGGAAGAACCCACTCAAAATTGGTCAGCGCGATTGCCCAAGAACAGACTTCAAACGGAAAAGTCTCGCTACCCGAAGGGTTGGACGTTGTCGGCGGCATCGCTGCAGGCTTTCGTTACAGGAAGAAATGAACATCGTTGTGCCCACGGTGCCGCAGTTGTGGAGGTCCTCATCTTAGACATTGCGATGGGCTTCCGCCCGCCGCCACGGCTCGACGTTGGGACAGCGGCACCATCGCTAGAATATCTGCGTCCTGGCTCCTCCTCCTCCTCTGTTTCCTCCTCCTCCGTTTCCTCCACCTCCTCCTCCTCGTCCCCATCAGCATCATCACCATCATCACCATCACCACCACCACCACCACCAACATCATCAGCATCATCATCATCATCATCATCATCATCATCATCATCATCATCATCATCATCATCATCATCAGCAGCATCAGAACCACCACCACCATTATCATGATCATCACCACCACTACCACCATCATCAGCATCATCAGCGTCATCATCATCATCAGCAGCAGCATCATCATCAGCATCAACAGCATCACCATCATCATCATCATCATCATCATCATCATCATCATCATCATCATCATCATTATCATTATCATTATCATTATCAGCAGCGTCATCATCATCATCATCATCATCATCATCGTCATCATCATCATCATCAGCATCATCATCATCATCATCCTCATCATCGTCATCATCAGTATAATCAGCATCATCAGCAGCAGCATCATCCCCTTCCTCCTCATCATTATCATCATCATCCTGTTCCTCCTCCTCCTCCTCTTCCTCCTCCTCCTCCTCGTTCATCCTCCTTGTCCCAGCGTCTCCCCCCCACAGCGGGCGCGGAGGCGGGGCAACGGCGACAGCAGCTGGGGGGGACACGGACCCGCCGATAGAGCACTGGCATCGGCTGGCTCTTCTCCCCGGCGGCGGCGGCGGCTTAGCTGCATTCGGCGGCAATCGGCGGCGAGGGCGGCGGCGAAAGCGACACCGACAACGACGACGGCAGCGGCAACAGCCGCAGCGCCGTCACCGACGACGACGACGACAATGACGACGACGACGATGACGACGACGACGACGACGAAGACGACGACGACAAAAACGGCGACGACGACGACGACAACGACGAACGAAGGCGGCGGCAACGGCGACGGCAACGGCGACGGCGACGGCACGGTGAAACAGCGGCGGCGAAGGCAACGACGACGAGAACAATGACGAAGGACGACGAGAAAGATGACGACGACGATGACGGCGGCGACGGCGACGACGACGATGATGACGACGAGGGAGACGGCGACGGCGGCGGCGGCGGCGACGATGAGAATGACGACGACGACGACGACGACAACGGCGGAGGCGGCGGCGACGACGACGACGACGACGACGACGACGACGACAACGGCGGCGGCGGCGGCAGCGGCGACGACGACAGCGGTGGCGGCGGCGGCAGCGTTGGCGGCGGCGGCGACGGCGGCGACGACGACGACGACGAAGACGACAACGACGACGACGACGACGACGACGACGACGACGACGACGACGACGACTACGACGGCGACGACGACGACGACGGCGACGACATCAATGACGACGACGACAACGACGACGACGACGACAACGACGACGGCATCGACGGCATCGACGACGACGACGACGACGACGACGACGACGACGGCGACGACGACGACGACGACGACGATGATGACGACAACGACGACGACGACTACGACGACAACGACGAAAACGACGACGACGACGGCGACGGCGGCAACGGCGACGACGGCGTCGGCGGCGGCGGCGGCGACGGCGGCAGTGGCGGCGACGACGGCAATGACGACGACAACGACGACGACGACGACGACGACGAAGGCGACGGCGACGGCAACGGCGACGGCGACGACGACGGCGGCGGCGGCGGCGGCAGCGACGGCGGCGGCGGCGGCCGCGGCGGCGAGCACGACGACGACGACGACGACGACGACGACGACGACGACGGCGACGAGGGCGACGACGACGACGACGGCGACACCGACGACGACGACGACGACGATGACGACGACAACGAAGGCGTCGTACGCAGCGGTGGCGGCTGCGACGACGACGGCGGCGGCGACGACGACGACGGCAGCGGCGGCAACGGCGACGGCGGCGTCGGCGGCGGTGACGACGGCAATGGCGAAGACGGCAATGACGACGACGAAAACGACGACGACGACGGCGGCGACGACGACGACGGCGGCGGCGGCGGCGACGACGGCGGCGGCGGCGGCGGCGACGACGACGGCGACGGCGACGGCGGCGGCGGCGATGACGACGACGGCACGACGGCGACGACCGGCGAAGAACGACGACGACGACACGACGCCGACGACGACACGACGACGACGACGACGACGACGACGACGGTGGCGACGCGACGACGGCGCGCGACGACAGCGGCGGCGCGGCGGCGACGACGACGACGACGAGACGACGACAACGATGACGCGGCGGCGGCGGCGACGGGCGGCGACGGCGCGGTGACGACGACAACGAAGATGGCGACGACGACTACGACGACGACGACGAACGACGACGGACGACGACGACGACGACGACGGCGGCCACGGCGGCGGCGGCGGCGGACGACGACGGGCCGACGGGCAGCGGCGACGACCGACGGGCGGCGGCGACAGCGGCGGCGACGACGACGGGCGGCGGCGGGGGGGGGCGGCGGTGCGACGACAACGACGATGGGCGACGACGACGGCGCGGCGACGACGACGACGAAACGACGACGACGACGACGACGGCGGCGGCGCGGCGGCGGCGACGACGACGACGACGACGACGACAACGACGACGACGACGGCGTCGCAACGGCGGCGCGGCGGCGACGACGGCGACGACGGCGACGACGGAGGCGACGACGACGGCGAATGGCGGCGGCAACGACGGCGACGACGACGACGACGACGACGCGACGACACGACGACGACGACAGCGACGGACGCCGGCGGTGGCAGGCGACGGCGGCGGCGGCCGGCGATGGCGGCGGTAAAGACGAAACGGACGTGGCGACGATGGCGACGACGACAACGACGGCAAACGACGACGACGACGACGACGACGACGACGACGCCAAACGCGGCGGCGCCCGGCGCGGCGGCGACGACGGCGGCGGCGGCGGCGACTACGACTACGGCGACGGCGGCGGCGGCGGCGGCGGCGACGACGACGGCGACGACGACAACGACGACGAAGGCGACGGCGACGACGACGACGACGACGACGACGACGACGACGGCGGCGACGGCGGCGGCGGCGACGACGGCGGCGGCGACGGAGGTGACGACGACAACAGCGATGGCGACGACGACGACAACGACGACGACGACGACGATGGCGGCGACGACGACGACGACGACGACGACGACGGTGAGGACGACGGCGACGGCGACGACGACGGCGGCGGTGGCGGCGGCGGCGACGACGACAGCGACGACGGCGGCGACGACGACGACGGCGGCGGCGGCGGCGGCGGCAGCGGCGGCGGCGGCGACGACGGCGGCGACGACGGCGACGACGGCGACGGCGGCGTGTGGCCTCTGGCGGCGTGGACTCCACGGCGGCCTGGGCGCGCAGGACCTCGATGGGGTCGTCGGCCATCCTGATGCGGCCAACGGCGGCCCTCGGCAGCCAACGGCGGGCACCAGCGGCCACTGGAGGCTTTCGGCGGCCATCGGCGGCGACGTTTGCGTCGGCGGAGGAGGGCGAGGGATCTGGAGGACGAGGTCCAGAGGAGGAGAAGGACGAGGAGGGGGAGGAGAGGGAGGACGGGGAGGAGTGGGAGCTGGAAGGGGAGGGAGAGGGGGTGGGGGAGGGGAAGGAGAGCAGAATAGGGAAGGCAAGACAGACTTGGGGCTCAAAAGCCTCCACATCACGTCACGCCGCGGCTCGCCTTCGCCGCGATTCCAAATGCTCCAGGGTGCAGAGCTGTGCAAAAAAGCCTCTGGTGGCAAGCAATGGCGGGAAAGGGGTAGGACTGGGAACAGGGCGAAGAGGACAAGGAAGGAGAAGAGGGGAGAAAAAATCTGTTAATCTCCGAATTCCCGGTTCCTGGTTCCCGGATCACGGTTCCCGGTTCCCGGTTCCCGCTTCCCGCTTCCTGGTTCCAGGTTCCTGGTTCTCGGCTCCCGGCTCCCATCTCCCGACTCCCCGTTCCCGCTTCCGGGTTCTCGGTTCCTGGTTATTCCCGGCTACCGGATCCCAGTTCCTGGCTCCTGGCTCCCAATTCCCAGTTCCGGGTTCCCAAATCCCGTCCCGTTTGCGGTTCCTGACTCCTGGTTCCCAATTCCAGGGTCCCAGGTCCCCGCGGTTCCCAGTTCCCGGTTCCTGGTTCTGGATTCTCGGTTCCCGGTCTCTCTCTCGCTCTCTCTCTCTCTCTCTCTCTCTTTCGCTCTCCCCCTCTCTCCATATTATCTTTTTGCTCGAGAATATTATTCCTCTCTCTCTCTCTCTTGTTCTCTCTCTATCTCTCTCTCTCTCTCTCTCTCTCTCTCTCTCTCTCTCTCTCTCTACGTATGTATAGATATGCATGTGTGTTTGTGTATGTGTATGTATACATATATATATATATGAATGAATGAATACACATATATGTATATGTACATATATATATGTATATATATATATATGTATTATCATCCGGCCCCCTCCGGGGGCGCAAGGGTGCGAAAGTGCATGCGGTCTGCTGCCATGTGTTATGTCTTATCGTTTGTTGTTTGGCCCTTTGTCTCTCCTCTCCTGTCTCCTGCCTCTTGTTTACTGTCTGCTTAGGGATCCCTCCGCGTCACCAAACAGCCAACGGGGGGGTGAACCTCAAATACTGGCTGCTCCAAGCCACCCCAGGATTCTCATGGCGACGCCAACGCGCGGCCAGAACGGCCCGAACAGGCTGCGAAGAGAGCCTCAAGATGCCAACACGGCCCAAGATGGCCCCGAAACGGCCCGTCCATCCACTCCCTTCCCTCCCTTCCCCTCCCTCCCCTCCATCCCCTCTCTCCCCTCCCTCCCCTCCCCTCCCCTCCACTCCTTCCCCTCCTTCCCCTCCCTCCCCTCCCTCCCCTCCTCTCCCCTACCCTACCCTACCCTACACAGTTAATTACACAATATGAAATTACTCTCCCACTTCCCCTGATGGCGTCCCGAAGATATCCGACACCCCCCCGCGTATTGTTTTTTTACACACAGGATTCCCGGGAAACGGGTTTTCGCTTGTGTTTTTTTCAAAATGCTGCTCTCGCCGAAGCGCCGGCCTCATTTTCGGGCCCCGCTCGTTCCGAATCGTGTTCCCGCTGCAGCGCTGGCCTCATTTCCGTGCTTCCGCTCGTTCCGAATCGTGCTCCCGCTGCAGCGCTGGCCTCATTTCCGCGCTTCCGCCCGTTTCGACTCGCGCTCCCGCTGCAGCGCTGGCGTCATTTCCCGTGCCATGCCACAGCACACGCGCACACACGCACACACACACACCCACCACCACCACCACCACCACCACCACCACCACCACCACCACCGCCACCGCCACCGCCACCGCCACCGCCACCGCCACCGCCACCGCCACCGCCACCGCCACCACCACCACCACACCACCACCACACCACGCACAAACACGCACGCACGCACGCACGCACGGCACGCGCACCACCACCCACTAGTCCGCGGATAGAGAAAATCAGCGCCATGGTAAGGGATGGGAGGGAGGGGTAGGACGTCAGATATGACGCGCGCGCACCTAGCTTGCCTACCCCCCCTCCCTCCCTCCCGTCGCCTCGGCCCTGGGGGCTCATCCCTCCAGGACAGACCGGCACCCTCGCAGGGGACCCCCAGGGCAGCCGGAAGGGCCTTGTCCGCCCGCTGGGCCGTTGCCCCGCGAGCCGCCTGAATTCATCGGCGCCGGATAGGAGGCGGAGGAGGAGGAGGAGAAGGGGGAGCGCAGCAGCAGGGGCGGCCAGGCGAGGGGGGAGGAGGGGAAGAGGGAGAAGCGTCGGGGGAACGGGGGGCGGTTTGGGTGGTCGTACAAGTCGTGGGGGGCGAAGACGTCGACGTCGCGGGGGCAGGGGTGGGTGCCGAGGGGAGGGGTCGGGGCGGTCGTCGTCGTGCGGCTTTTGTCGTGGTCGCAGAAGTGGTGGCCGTGGTGGTCGTCGTGCTGGTGGCGGTCCCGGTGTCGCCGCGTTGTCGTGGTCGCAGTGGTGGTGGCCGTGGTGGTCGTCGTGCTGGTGGCGGTCCCCGTGACGCCGCGGCGGCTGTCGTGCTGGCGCTGGTCGTTGTCGTGGTGGCTCAGCGCCCGAGCGCGCTCAGCAGCATCTCCGCACTGCCCCTTTGGAGGGTCCTGCTGATTTGCCGCCAGAGGCCGCCCAGCAGCTCGGAGCGGTCGGCGTCGTCCAAGCAGGCTCCATAGCTGCGGACAAAGCTGGCTGCTTCGTCGCTGGGCCGCCCGCCCGTCTCGAAGACTAGGGGGACCAGTTCTCCTCCGTGCGGAGGGTAGCGCTCTCGCTTTTGTTCCACCGCCTGGGCGGCCGCCAACCCGTCTCTCTCGGACCGGGCACCCCTGCGTGGAGCGTAGGTTGAGTGTACGCAGGTGATGCTCCAATCGATGAAGATCTGGCGGCTGCTGTCTGGGTCACTAGTGGACAAGTCGAGCACTGCCTGTTGGAGCTCGCCCGTGCGGGGGTGGCGGCGGCCCCAGGCTGGGACGGCCTGCTCCGCGGGCGCCGCGAAGCCAGGGAGCTCCTTCTGCTTCGCACGGTGCCAGTCGCGGCAACCGTTGTGGCGGTTGTTGCGCGACGTACCACATCGCACTTGACCGCATGCCAGCCGTGCGGGCCAAGGGGTTCGTTGCAGAGGCTCCCGTCCTGGCGGCGGCGCTGACAGCGAGACCCAGGCGGGCGGACTGGGGCGCAGAGCCGGCGCTTTAGGTTGCCGCAGAAGTGCGCGTCTGGCTGGCGGGGGTCCTCTGGCTGGCGCGGGAGGAGCCAGCTGCCCGCTCAGGCGCACCCGTTCTCCCTCAAGCGCAGGCGGTGGTCCTCGTCGTCCGCCTGCATCAGTTTCGCTTTGTTCGCCGCGGAGGATGCTCTGGTCCAGTGCCCCTGTAGCTTGGGCTGAGGTTCTGCAACGCAGCCTATCCAATCGAAGGAGGCCTGGAGTACGTCGGCCGCCCCGAGCGCCGCCTCCGCCTGGTCGAGCGTCCGTTGCGTCCGCGGACAGCGGGCTCGGAATTCCTCCGGCGAGTTGGCCCCAAGGCAGGTCATGACATCGTGGAGCAGGAGAGCCCAGCTGGAGGCGTAGGCGGCGGGCGCCGTCAGGGTAGCCGAGGGGAAAGCACATCCGCCGTCGGCAAGTCGCAGGGTCGCTTGGAGGCGCTGTTGGGCGTCCAAGGGTGCGCCAGCAAGCTGGTCCAGGCAGCCGAAGAGGACTCGGTCTAGCTGCTCTGCCCAGTCGCCCTGCAGGTTGGCGCGGAGATGGTGCGCGATGCATCCGCGAGCGAAGGTCAGGAGGAGAGCGAAGGCGCTCTCAGCCCGGAGGCCTGCCTGTCGCAGCTCTTGCAGGCGGGCAGCAAACGCCGCTGCCTTCGCAACAGCCGTGGCGCCGTCCAGCCCGGCGTGAACGGTCGCTCTTCTTGCCCCTCTCCCTCCCCTCCCCTCTCCTGCTCAAGCCAGGGGGCCGCGTTGCCCAAGCAGGTGAGGTGGTTCACCCAGCGCTCCTGAACGCTGACAGGTAAGTGGCCGCGCCCTCCACCGGACCAAGCCTAGGTCTTCGTCTGGTTGACTGCAAGGCCGTGCCGCGTAAGGATGCCCGTGACCACCTGCATGGCTGCGCCCGCGTGCTCTGGCGAGACGAAGACCATGATGTCGTCGAGGTAACTGAAAACCCTGCAGGCGGTCGAGAGAGCTTGGAGGCGGGCGTAGACCTTGTCCAGTGCGTCTGCATCACCAATTGCAAAGAGCGCCAGCGAGAGCGGACACCCCTGGTCCACGACGCTGCTTGCTCGGACGCCGTGGGCGTCGTCGGCGGGGTCGTCCCACCAGTAGTGCTGCGTGGTTCCCGTGAGCCAGTGGCTGGTGCTCTGGAACAAGCGCGGAGCACGCCGACGCACACTGTCCAGCAACGCGTTTCGAGGGATGCTGTTAAAGGCGTCGGAGCAGTCGAATGCCAAGGCGGCACCCTGTGGGCATGCCTCCGAGAGAGCGGTGAGACACTTGCGCACGAGCCCGCACCCAGCAGCACGTCCAACGGCATACTGGTGCGGGCCGACTGCGCCCTGCATGTCGTCTTTGTAGACATCACAGGCGGCCCTCGCAGCGAGACGGCGGAGGACGGAGCCGCAAGCAATCGGCCAGAGGGCCCCGTTCCGCTTGTGCTGGGCCAACAGACGGGCTCCCAGGTTGGCGCGCGTGGCCTCTGGACTGAGCTCGCCGAGCAGGAAGGCGACGGCCACCTTTGCCACTGCTTCCAAGGCGGCGGCGTCGGCCAACAGCGTGCGCCAGTGCTCGAACCTGCTGGCGTTGGGCCCTGGCCCAGAGCGGCGCGGGCTCTCCCTCCCTCCCTCTCTCCCTCCTCCTCCTCCTCCTCCTCCTCCTCCTCCTCCTCCTCCTCCTCCTCCTCCTCCTCCTCCTCCTCCTC
>CAUYUJ010004534.1:45000-69063 GCA_963575745.1 Prorocentrum cordatum | reverse complement strand
GTTAAGAAGAAAATGACGATCGTGATAATAATGATGGTGACGATGACGATGACGATGGTGACGATGATGATTGTGACGACGACGATGATGGTGATGGTGATGATGGTGATGGTGATGATGATAATGAAACTGATGACGATGACGGTGGTGACGACGACGATGATGACGATGGTGTTGTTGATGATGATGATGACGATGCTGCTGATGGTGGTGATGATGATGATCATGAGAATGATGATGTCCGCAGGGGGCCTGCCTCGGGGACGTCTCCGACTCCCCAGGGGGCCTCGGGGACGTCTCCGACTCCCCAGGCCCCCCCCCCCCGCTCGCTACGAGAGTACTCCTCCTCCTCCTCCTCGGGGACGTCTCCGACTCCCCAGGGATTTCCGGACACCACCATCCCCTCCTCGGGGACGTCTCCGACTCCCCAGCCACCCCCCACCCCCCTCACCTCGGGGACGTCCCCGACTCCCCAGGGATTTCCGGACACCACCATCCCCTCCTCGGGGACGTCCCCGACTCCCCAGCCACCCCCTACCCCCCTCGCCTCGGGGACGTCCCCGACTCCCCAGGGATTTCCGGACATGGCGGGGCCCGCACCGCACGGATCTCCGGAGTCTGAGCCGAGGTGCGAGGTCATGGAGCTAAGCGAAACTTTTCCGAAGGCTTCGGCTCCCCGTACGGGGGTTCCGCTTCCCCCCCCCCGTGCGGGGACTCGGGGACGTCCCCGACTCCCCCTGTCTTAGGCCGTCTGACCGAGGCGGGGTTCCGCTTCCCCCCCCCCGTACGGGGAGCCAAAGGCATATCAAAACAATACAAGGGTCGTCTGCCCGTACGGGGGTTCCGCTTCCCCCCCCCCTGGGCGGGGACTCGAGGACGTCCCCGACTCCCCGTACGGGGGTTCCGCTTCCCCCCCCCCCGTGCGGGGAGTGTGACGTTTTAACATGTCCCATGAAGAGAGCTTTTGCAGAAAGCCAGCGTTTCGCATTGCACGAATTTCCGGAAAGCCAGCGTCTCGCATTGCATGATTTTCCAGAGGCACGCTTGGCGGCGGCGGCTGGTTGCTGCAAGTAGGGCAGCAGCTGAAACTCAACGTCATCATAAGCGTCGTCATCATGCCAGCCATCATAATCGTGTTCATTATCTTCACAACCATCATCGTCGTCGTCGTCTCAAGTTTCATCATGATCTTCATGATGAGTTTAATCATCGTCATCATCATGAACATCATCATACTCAACATCAGCGTCACCATCGTCAGTATTCTCATCGTTATCATCATCCTTAGCTCCATCGTATGTTTCAGCATCATCATCATTTGCATCATGAACACCCTGGTCATCATCATCACCATCATCATCATCATCGTCACCACGGCATCCCCATTACCATCACCATCATAATCACCATCATCATCGCCGACGTCTTCATCGTCATAATCGTCGTCATCATCACAGTCATCATCACCATCATCATCACCATCGTCATCATCATCATCATTATCATCATCGTCATCACGACGAGGACGACGAGGACGACGACGACGACGACGCCAGTGCCCAAGGGGTCGGCGCCAGTGCCCAAGGGGTTGGCGCATCTCCGCGCTCGTCAACGGTGCCCGTCGCCGTCGTCGTCGTCGTTGTCGTCGACGACGACGCTGACGTCGTCGTCGTCAGCATCGCCGCCGTCGTCTTCGTCTTCGACGTCGTCGCCGTCGACGCCGTCGTCGACGCCGGCGAATACGCACTCGACGTCGTCGTCGCCGTCGCGTACGCCGACGTCGACGTCCGTGGTCGACGTCCATCGTCGTCGTTGTCGTCGTCGCTCGTCGCCGCCGTCGTCGTTGTCGACATCGTCGTTGGTGTCGTCGACGCCGTCGTCGTCGCTCGTCGTCGCTCGTTTGCTCGTCGTCGTCGTTCGTCTACGTCGACGTTCTCGTCGTCGTCACCGCCGCCGTCGTCGTCGGCGTCGGCGTCGGCGTCGTCGTCTGCGTCGTCTGCGATGTCTGCGAAGATTGCGATGACGGCGACCACGACTGCCCGTAAGGCCCTGAGACCCAAATGCCCTAATGACATCAGACCCCAGGACCCCCTAATACCCTAAGACCCTAATACGCTATGACCCCAATACCATAAGACTCCAAAACACTGATACCCTGAGGCCCTCGGGCCCTACGACCTTAACACCCTAGGACCCTAATGCTCTAGGGCCTAAAGCCCTAAGACCCTAATACCTTAAGACCCTACTACCTTAATGCCCAAAGACCCTAATACCCTAACGCATTGGGGTCCGTAGGCCCTAATGCCCTAAGACCATACTGCCCTGAGACCCTATTGCCCTACGACCATGCGACCCTAAGACCCGAACACCTCAAGAACATCGTGTTCCAATGCCCTAAGACCCTAAAACCCGAAGACCCTAAGGCGCAACTACCCTAATACCCTGATGCCCTGATCCCCTAAGGCCCGAACGCCCTAAGACCATAACACACTAGAACCCTGATACCCTAGGACCCTAAGACCCCAGTGCCCGGATGCCCAAATACCCTCGTGCCCTAAGACCCTGATATCCGAATACACTATGGCTCTAAGACCCTAAGACCCTAAGGCCCTACGACCATGCGACTCGAATGTTTCAAACTCCTCCCCGTCTTCATCGTATTGCAGACCCCTTACACGCCCCGTACCCCACAGAGATCGCCGGGCATGGCCCAATTGGTGGAGTTCGCGTAGCGTTTCCGCCTCGCTGCAGCACGTATGCCACGCCTGATAGGCCATGCTTGACAAGCCATATTAGGAGGAGGACGAGGAGGAGGAGCAGGATGATGAGGTGGAGAAGACGGGGGAGATGGGGGACATCGAGGATATGGAGGAGATGGAGAAGGAGGAGGTGGAGGAGATGGAGGAGGTGGAGGAGGTGCAGGAGATGTGGAGCAAATCACTGAGATGCCATGCCTGACGAGCCGGTAGTAGGGCGGACGCGAGGCCGCGACGTGGTGATGTGCGGTCCGCCCGGGGAGGAGGGATGAATGAGGAAGGAGGGAGACGAAGGGGCGTTTTGAGATTCTCCCAGGAAGCGCGAGGAACTCTCGAGCTGCAGCCGCAGTCCTGGGTTCAAAGTGTGATGACTATTCGATGCATGTGTAAAACATTACTCCAACGGTAAGACCCGCATGGTAATATGTTTGACTTGCCTTGGGAATCTCCTCCTGCCCCTCCTACGACCTCCCGCTGACTGCTGACTCATCATCATGCCTGCTCCTCCTCCTGCCTTATCTGCTTGCCTCCTCTTTCTATCCCTGCCTCATCATATTTCTGTTTCCTCCTCCTCGTTGCCTCCTGCCTCCTGCCTCCTCCTCCTGCTCCTCGTCCTCCTCGGGCATCCTCCTCGTCGTCATCCTCGTCGTCCTCCTCCTCCTGTTCCTCCTCCTCATCTTCCTCCCCCTCCTTCTCGTCCCTGATGATGGTGATGATGATGAATGGCCTTAGGTTAGGTTGAGGGTCTGTACGGCTAGGGTATGTATGGTTAGAGTCTGTAGGGCTGGGTAATGTAGTGTTAGGGTATGTCGGTTTCGGGTATGTAGGGTTAGTGGGTTATGTGGGGTTAGGGTCTGTAGGGGTAAGGTCTGTAGGGTTTGGGTATGTAAGGTTCGAGTATGTAGGGTTACGGTATGTAGGGTTGGTATGGCCTGTATGGTTAGGGTATGTAGCGTTAGGGTATGTAGCGTTAGGGTATGTAGGGTTCTAAATCTAACGGATTAGGGTATGCAGGGTTGGCCGGGTCTGTAGGCTTATGGTACCTAGGTCAGGGCCTGTAGGGTTAGAGTCTGGAGGTCAGAGTCTGTAGGCTGAGGGTCTGTGGGGTGAATAGGGTATGTAGGCTTAGGGCCTGTAGGCTTGGGGTATGGGCACGCAGGATTAGGGTATGTGGTGCTAGGGCATGTCGGTCTAGTAGAGTATTTTGGATTAGGGGCTGTAGGGTTAGGGCATGTGAGATTGTTGCCTGAAATATTCGGGCCTGTAGGCTTAGTGTGACATGTAGGGTCAGGGTATGTAGGGTTAGGGTATGCAGGGATAGAATATGTAATCTTGGGGTATGTAGGTTAGGGTATGTAAGGCGAGCGGGGTCTGTCGGGTAAGGGTCTGTCAGGTTAGGGTATGTAGGATCAGGGTCTGTAGGGTTCGAGTGTGGGGGGTTCGGCTCTGTAGGGCTCGTAGGGTCTGTAGGGTTAGGGTCTGTAGTGTTAGGGTATATTGGGTTAGGGTCTGCAGGTTAGAGTCTGTAGAGTTAGGGCTTGTGGGGCTAGTAGGGTATGTAGGATTAGGGCGTGTAGGGCTGGGGATGTGGTTAGGAGCTCCTGGCGTGACCCCACTTGCTGGGGACGCACGGGGCGAGATCGACCCCAGCAGACTTAGCTGGGGAAGCGCGGGGCGAAATCGACCCCAGGAGGGCCCCAGGAGCCTTTAGCGCTGTAAGCCGTCCTCCTCCTCGTCCTCCCCCTCTTCCCATTCTCCTCCCTCACCGTTTCACCACTTTTCCCCTCCCGACTCATCCTCATCCATCATCGGTTCCATTCCCGTCACCTTCTCCGAGAGGAGCGACGGCAGCGACGACGTCGCGGACGGCGACGGCGACGACGACAACGAAGCCTGCGGCGGCGGCGACAGCAACGGCGACGGCGAAGGCGACGACGATGGCGGCGACGGCGGCCGCGACGGGGATGGCGGCGGCGCTAGCGACGACGACGTCGGCACGGACGACGAAAACGAGGACGACGACGACGACGACGACGACGACGACGACGACAACGACGGACGAGGGACGACGGACGACGGACGAACGGACGAACGGACGAACGGCGACGGACGACGGCGCGTCGACGGACGACGGACGACGAAGGACGACGAAGACGACGACGACGACGACGACGACGACGACGACGACGACGGAAAGACGGCAGCGGCGGCGTCGTCGGCGGCTACGGCGGTGAGAGGCGGGCGGGCAGCCGCGCCGACGAGGGCGGAGGCGAGGGATCCTCGGACCAATCAGATTGGTGACCAATCAGCTCGAAACGCACCTTCCTGGGGTCAACTTTTGTTCGAGCTGCGTCCAGCCGCGGCGACGGGGAGAGGGCCCCCGACGGCCCCCGAGGGCCAAAGAGCCCCAAACCTCAGATCTCGGATTCGAGCCCAAGTTAGAAACTGGCGGAGGTGGATTGGACGGGGAGGGGGACGGTAAGAGGAGGAAACTGGGATAGCGGGCAGCGTGCTGCGAAGGACGGGGGACGGTCCGACAGCAGGCGGCTCGCCCGACCCGACCACTCAGCACTCGGGGTCGCGGGGGAGGAGGAGGAGAGGAGGAGGAGGAGGAGGAGGAGGAGGAGGAGGAGGAGGAGGAGGAGGAGGAGGGAGGGAAGGGGGGGAGGGAGGAGGGGAGAGGACGGGGAGGGGAGGGGAGGAGAGGGGACGATGAGGAGGAGGAGGAGGAGGAGGAGGAGGAGGAGGAGGAGGAGGAGTGGGGGAGGAGGAGGAGGAGGAGGAGGAGGAGGAGGAGGAGGAGGAGGAGGAGGAGGAGGAGGAGGAGGAGGAGGAGGAGGAGGGAGGAGGGGGGGAGGGAGAGGGAGGAATGGAGAGGATAGAAGATGAGGGGAACCTGAGAGGAAGAAGAAGATGGCACGGAGGAGGAGGAGAGCGAGGAGAGCCCCTCTGAGGAGGGTAATGGGAGTGGCACCGAGCAGGCAGAGAAGCATGCGTCGTTTCTCTGAGAGCCGCCCCGCCCGCCAAGTCCTGTGCCGCGACGCAGGCGTGCCCGCGCTGCGTTGCGACCACGATGCCGCGGGGGGGGCTAAAGGCTAAAACCACCCAAGCTGCCTGGAGGCTTGAAGCGGAGCGGTGTGGCATGCTGGCATGGGGGGGCCAGTGTTGATGTGTTGATCGGTCGTCTTTGTTTTATTCAGGGCCCCCCTCTCCGCAACACTCCGGGTCCGAGCCCCCAAAGTCGGGCGTCGGGCGCCCGCCAAACAGCAGGCCAGCAGACTGGCAACTGGGCTCTATGGCCTGGCTCTATGCCAAACCCTCTGCTGGCGCCGACTGGGTGGCCCGAAGGGCCGACGGATGCATGAGGAGACGGGGATGAGGGGAGGGCGAGGGGGAGGAGGAAAGAAGGAAAGAGGATGAGGGAGGAGGATGAGGAACAGGATGTCGGGGCGAAGGTGGAGGGGGAGGAGGAGCAGGCAGGAGGAGGAGAGACGGGAGGATGTGGAGGGATGTGCAATCTGCGCACTGTGTGCGCGGCGGCTGCTGCCTGCTAACCCCGAGGCGCCGAGGCGCTGCCGAATTCGACATGGCGCGCAACACTGCACGCTGCACGCTGCGCGTTCACCGAAGCATGTGGCTCAGTACCCCAGCCAGCCTCGGGTCCTCGTCCTCCGCATCCAACTCCACCCTCCTCCGCTTCGCCGCCTCCTTCTGTGCCTGCGCCGCCTTCCGCTTCCTCTCGCCCTCGGCCTTCTTCGTGGACTCGTGCTCGAAGGGCCCGCGAGTCACCTCCACGAACCTCACGTCATGGAACTCCTCCCCCTCCTGCCCCTCAGGATCCATCTCGGCGTTGCCGTCGCCGCCCTCGCCGCCGTCCTCCTTGGCCGGCGGCGGCGGGCACACCGACAGGTAGGGCACCGCGAGGGAGAAGGACAGCCTCGCGTCGCCATCGGCCACGACGACGTCGAGGGGCTCAGCAGTCCCAAGCGCAGTGCTGACGGAATCCCCCTCCTTGGAGTTGACTCGAGCGCACCATGCCGGAACGCACAGGGCAGCGCCAATCTTCGTCGTGGACGGGTTCGGGATGATCCACGCGTTGTAGGTCAAATGATCGTCCGAGTCCATGTCGCTGCACACGATCGTCACCTGGCCTGCTGGCGCGCATACTTTGGCAGGAGGGTTCAGGCCAACTGTGAACACGACGTCCCCAATGAAGTGAAACCGCAAGTCGGCAACCCACTCAGCGTCTGCCTCGACCCACAACCGATCCTTCGTAGTCCCTCCACGGTTGGTTTGCTTGCACAGCCTGTTCTCGCCGTAGTCGGCAAGTGACGTCGTGGGCTCGCCCGACGCGTCCAAGACGCCCAAGACGTCCTGAAGGCCAGACGCGGGGGCGGCCACCAGCGCAAGCGGTGCAAACGATCCAGGTCGCTCCTGAGGCGCAGGAGGCTCAGGAGTCCCAGGAGCCCCACCAGCGGCAGGCTGAGCAGCTGATGCCTCAGGAGCCCACCCAGCAGCAGCAGCACACTTACCAAGCTGATGATGCTGATCAGGCGGAGCAGTTGGATCAGCAGCTGGCTCGGTGGGCGTCTGTGAGTCCACGAGGGCGCTGTTGGCGCCCTGTGACTGCGACTTCCCCGCCTCGTTGGGATCCCCCGCGACGGCGCCGCTGGCGGGGCCAGCAGCGGTGGCCGCAGCAGGCGCGCCAGCGCCGGCAGCCGCGCTGGTCTGTGTGCTGTCGAAGTTCGTGATGGCCAGCGGCGTCGACACCTGCGCGCCAGCCTGGGCGCCGCCGCCAGCGACTGCACCCTCGATGGGCGCTGCGACCTCCTGGTCGGCCGGCTGACAGAGCGCTGGCCGTGGGGGCAGCGCAAAACCCTTGCGCCATGCCCGCATCACGGCCACGGTGGCCGCCTGCTCGCAGAGCCACACCCTGTAGGCGGCAAGCGACGTCGCCGACTTGCCGTGGCGAGCGATGCAGGACACGTACTTGGTCCCATCGGAGTTGGAGTGCATGACGTTGAAGTCCTCGAGCTCGGCCAAGATGCCCGCCACTGTGGAGTCTTGCTCGGTGCCCGCGTCGGGCCCCCCCTCGACCATTGCCCCCAGGGTAGTGTCCACTCGCGCTCTCCACTCGCCCACGAGCGCCTTCTCTGCCGCTTGGGCTCGTTCGACCTCAGTGCGAACAGCAACTTGAATCAAGGAGGGCTTCGTCATCTTTGCGGCGACATCGGTGGGCACGCCGCCGAACTCGACGACCTGCTAGGCGGCCGCAAGCAAGGGCGGCGGAGCAAAGGGCGGCCCTTCCCTTCTTGCCCCCTCCCCGCCTGCATCCCGTGATCGGGTCCGACCCGATCGTGGAGCGCGGGGTGCGAGTGGGGAGGGGGCAGGAAGAAAAGGGCCGCCAGACCAGATGGCCAGATACAGACTTACAGATTCCTCCCTCCTCCTCCTCTCCTCCTCCTCCATCGTGGGAGGAGTAGGGAACCGATGAACAATCCGATGCCATGATTACCCGACTCCCAACGGTGCCTTGATACGCAGGTCCTGGATCTTGGCCTTGCCCGCCTTGGCGCGCTCGGCCTGCTCGAACACCTTCCACTCCTGGCTGGTCCGCGCCTGGGTGCCGCCGCCCTCCATGAGCTCGGTCCCGCGCCCGACGATCTTGGCCCACATCGCCGCGCACTCGTCGGTCGTGGTGTTCATGCAGTCGGTCTTCATGATCGACGCCGTGGCACGCGTGCTGAAGCTGACAGCGGCCTCGAGGCACGGCAACGTGCGCTCGCCGTCGCCCAGCGCACGAGGTTGGCCCCCCGTTCCCGACTCGGCCCGACTCGGCCGCCAGCGGCCCTTCAGAGACCGCCCGCTGGGCGGGGGGGGGCACATAGGCACATACAGAGTTGGGGTGGGGGTTCTTGAGTCGGGGGCGGAGGGCCAAGGATGGCCCGGGCGACGGCGCGGCCTGTAGCTTGGCCACAGCAGAGTCCGATATCCACCCGAATGAGCCGTTCAGGCGGCCCTCGACGAGGCAGCGCAGCAGCTTCTCAAGCATGTGAATGGTGTACGAGGCCCGCATCGCCATGAAGCAATTCAACTTCGCCTGGCTCTCCCAGAGAGTCCCGAAGATGTCGTGCAGCGCGCGCCCATGCTCCTACGCGGACAGCGCATACAGAAAGTGGCGGGGGGGGCACCGATAAAACGAGGGTCGGGTCGAGGGGTGTTGGGGGGAAGAGGCGGCAGCAGGAGGAGAGGCAGCGCGGGGCGAGGAGGACGAGGAGGATTGGATTGACGAGGAGAGGGGGGCACCAGGAGGGAGGGCATGGAGGAGGTAGAGGTGGTGGAAGAGTGCGGGGGACCAGGGGGAAGGTAAGAGGAGGCGAAGAGGCGAAGAGGAGGAACAGAGGAAGAGGCGGAGGAGGAGAGGAGGATGAGAGGACAGGAGAAGCGCAAAGGAATGCTGACTTGTTCGGCCCGCGAGTCCAAGAGGACGTCGCCGGGGTACCCCGACGGCGGCGGCGCCTTAATTTCCCTATTGTTTGTTATTTTTTTTTTTTTGTTTCATGTTTTTTTTTTAGTTTTTTTTTTTTTGGTTTCTTTTCCATTTGGAAGCTTCTCTTTATTTTTTCTTTTTCTTTTTTTTATTTTTTATAATTTTTTTTTGGTTTTGTGTTTGTTATCTAGTTGTTTTCTTTTTTATTCTGTTGTGCTTTTTGTTTTATTTTCCGCATCTTCTGTTTTCAAACTTTACTGTTATTCTTTTTTCCTACGTATTGATTGTTTTTCTTTTCTTCTTCCTTTTTTTTTTTTTTTGTTTTGCGGTTTTTTTTTTGTTGATTTTTTTTATATATTCTTGTTTTATTTCTCTTTTTTTTGCGCCTTCCCCATCTGCATAACGTCGTTGATCAAGATGGCTGCGGTCACGCACTGCGTGGGCCAGAACTGGCCCACCACGTCCGTGGCGATGTTGATCATGGAGCGCACGTGGACGAACGAGTCCAGGCCGCCATCTTCGAGCACGGTCATCATGTCAGTGTCCCTGTTCGTGTCGTGCAGCTTCGTCTGGAGCGCTGCGGTCATGGACGCCACGGCGAGATGGGCGTCGAGGTCGAGATGAAACGGGTTGTCCTTCATCATGTTGGCAATCCTGGTCGCAATGTCAGGCATGCCTCTGACGATCGCTCGCAGCTGCGTGATCTCATCAAGGTCGTGATTGACAACGGCATCATCATCATCATCATCCGGATCGTCGGGCTCCTCTGGCTCGGGGACGTTGTACTTCGAGCGCAGCTGGCGGCGCATCCATGCCCTGAGCTTGCTGTACTGCTTGATCACCACGCCGTCGCCCTCACCGCTATCAGGCGGCACCTTGACCGACTCGTAAACGACGTACTGCACCAGCAACGACAGCAGCGTGAGGCCGAAACGCTCATCAATCTCCTCATCAGCCGCAGCGGGTCTCTGATCGGTGATGTCGGTCATCGCATTCAGGATGTCCGTGGCCATGATGACGGAGCTGGAGCTGTGTGCGATGCTGGCGTCGGCGGGCTCGAGCTCCGTGCTGCCTGCGGTGGCCTTTGCCTTGCCCTTTGCTTTGGCCTTTGCTTTTCCTTTAGCTCTACCCTTGGCCTTGGCCTTGGGCCTGACCTCCGCGTCGGCGGTGTCCGAGCCACGGGCCGCTCTGAACAACGCAGACTGAGCCATGTCTGCAGTCAGCCTCCGCGCCTTTGCAAAGTCATTCGGGTTCTTGAACAGCCAGGGGAAGTCATCGTTGTGATCGCCAGGCAGCGTCATCATGAGCAGCGTTTGGACCACCTCCTTGTGCTCCGTGCCCGACAGCATCAACATGATTTTGTTCTGGCAGGCGAATACCTTCGTACTGTCAAGATCCTTATGGGAGAAGTCGACGTTGTCCTCTCCGAACTGCAGAAGCCACTGGTCGAGATGCGCCTCTTTCAGCTTTGTCCACGCCGACCTGCAGCGGCGAAAGTCGGTGAACGAGTCCCAGAAGCCATCGAACCTTGGCCCCCCCGAACGGGAGCCTCGATCGATCGCGATCGTTGGCCGAGATAGTCGAGGTCGGCGTCGAATCGTTCGAATCGGCACTGGAACGTCGGATCGGCGTCGAATCGTTCGAGTCGTGGAACGTCGGATCGGCAGACAGAACGTCGTTCGATTGCTGAGTGGGTCGGTTCATGATCGGTTCGATCGAGCGAGGCTCCCGAGCAAAGCGCTGGTCGGTCAGCCACTCTCCGTACCTGGTCTCATACCCTGCCTTGCCGGCGTCGGGGAGAGGGCGACCCGCCTTCTTCTCCGACTCCGCGAACGCGAGGAACTCCGACTGCACGTGCTCCAAGTGCTGGTACAGCTCGCCGTAGTTCCTCGGATTCCCAATGCGAAGCATGCTGTTCATCTCATCCTTCAGGTAGCGCAACACGCACAACGGCGTCTCCGGCTTGAGAAACAGCACGTTCTCCACGCCAGCAGCAACTGTCTTCGCCACTTGCTCGTTCTGCTTCTTGCTGCGCCTCATATCGTCCAAAGCCTTGTACACGGACTCGTTCAGCGTGGCCCCAGCGATGCAGTGCAAGGTCCACGTGTCAGGGTTCAGCGTAGACGGCACCACAATCACTCGCCCTGACCTGGCGTCCTTCACGATGCCATGCTTCTCAATGCCAGCCGCGTAGCGCTTCACCACTGCCTTGGACGAGCGCTGCTTGTTGTGCACGTGCCGCACGAAGATGCGGCGGCCGTCCTTCTCGTAGGGGACGGCGTTGATCCCCACGTTGGCTATGCCCCAGTCGTTCTCCACCTGGGCGGAGCGGGAGGAGGGAGGAGGGAGGATGGGGGCTGGGCAGGAGGTGGAGGAGGAAGGTTGATGATGAGGACGAGGAGGAGGGGAAGGGGGGGAGGAGGAGCCAGCGAGGAGGAGTGGAGGAGGAAGAGAGAGGGGGACGATAGAGGAGGAGGAGGAGGAGGAGGAGGAGGAGGAGGAGGAGGAGGAGGAGGAAGAGGAGGAGGAGGAGTCGAGGAGGAGGAGGAGGAGGAGGAGGAGGAGGAGGAGGGGGAGGAGGAGGAGGGGGAGGAGGGGAGGAGGAAGAAGAAGCGGGGTCAGTCCCGAAGAGGCGAGGAGGGCCGGAGGTGGGCGGCATTTGGCATGTGGCGGCCCGCCTGATCGCGCAGCACGCGCCCCGTCAGGCCAGGATAGAGCTTACTGATGTGGGACGGTTCCGTCGGAGCATGAGGCGCTCCAGCCGCTGGCATGGTCACCAGGCTCGTCTCGGAAGAACTGAAAGGATCCGAGGTGCGCGGAGGTGCCAGGCTGGCGGTGTGGAGCCACAAACGGCTGAGGACACGATGAAATGCCTCTGGGGATGTGCCTCGGGAACCACCATGAGATCTAGCTGCCCCCGCGGGGCCCCCCGCGCTCAGAAGGGGCATCGGCGGGCCTCGACGAGGGCCCCCTACAAAGCTCCAAGAGGTGCCCAAGAAGGCCCACGGCAGGGCCCAGCAAGGCGACCAGTGCTTGCACACATCGCCCGCCCTCTCGAAGCAGACTCGGCTTCCCTCATGGGGGCCCGCTCGGGGCCATAGGCCACTGTAGGATCCGCACAGGAGGGGGGCGAGGGAGGAAGAGGAAACAAGTAAGTGGGACGGGGCAAGTGAGGAAAAGGACTGACTGAGAAGAGGAGGGACCAGGGAGGAGCGAGGGGGAGGGTTGGGGAGATCAGGCGGGAGTGGAGAGAGGGAGAGAGATTCCCGTAACGGCCAGATTGTCTGTAGATCTCGTGCCGCCGTTCACACGCGCGGCATGTGCGCAGGTGCTGCTGCAGGCGCTCGCAAACGCACGCCGCGCAGATTGCCCGCGCGACCACCGGGATCAACAGACGAGGGAGGGAGGACGAGGGGTGTGGGGGTGTGGGGCTCCTTCTGAGTATCGGCAATTCGCCAAGAAGTCCACGGGTCCAGAGTCTGCTAGAGTTGGCCAAGAGGGCCCGGGCCCCGGATATGGCTCAATCGTGGCCCCACTGACTCCACTAAGGACGTGCTGTGCAGTGCTGTGCAGTGCTGTGCATCACCCCCCCCCCGCACGTTGGCCCATGCCAGGGCCTCGCAGGTGCCCGAGGGGGCGGGGGGTGGGGAGGGCTTCAGGGCGAGGAGGGGTGGATACACACGCGAGGGAGGAGCTAACGGGAATGAGAGAGGCGGAGTGGTCAGGGGGGAGGGTGGAGTGGGAATTGGGACGTGCATGGGAGGGGAAACGGCGGGCGAGGGCCGATCTTGCAGCATCTATCGAGCGCTGCAGCCGAAATGGCACAGCCTGACAGCCAGCCGAGAAGCTATGCTGGTACTGTAGAGCTGGCTAGATGCGGCTAGCTGGCTAGCTGGCTGCGCTGGTGCCTGATCCCGCACGGCGGAGGGCGCGGCGGCGGCGCGCCTGGGCCACATCGTGCCCGAAGCCGCCAAGGCCGCTGCCCAAGACCAGCTCGGGGGCGCGCTCTACAAGGCTCGCTGGGGACGGGCCCGCTGATGCGCTCGCAGTGCCACCAGCGGCGCCGGCGGCGGGCGGATGCTGCGTCTGCGTCGGGCCGTCAGCAGCACCGACGGCGCCCGCAGCAGGCCACGTGAGGTGCTGCTTGCCTCTGATGCGGATGCGCTTCTGATCGGGCTGCTGCTCGGGCTCCTGGGGCTCCTGGATCGGGATGGCGGTGGGCGGCCCGCCTTCACCGCTGCGAGCCTCGCACATGTCGAGGAAGGACGCCGCCTCCGCAACAACCTCGAGCTCCTCGGCGTTCACCGCGGCCGACACGTGGCATGGCCTGGAAAGCACCTCTGGAAAGCACAACAGGCCGCCCATGATGGCGGCCCCGATTGCGTTCACGTGCATACAGTTCCCGTTCTGACACAGCATGCTCGCACGGCTCCTAGTCGCAGGGGGGTCACAGCGCCTGCTGAAGCAGCAGTACCCGCCCGAGGCAGCAATCGACGCGTCATCGATGGGGAACCCCATGCTCGTCCACAGCTCCGATGTCGTCAGCCACCTGTTCAAGCGGTCCACCCACGTGATCCCCTGGCCTTTGATCAAGGTGTGAAGCGACTTGTCCCAGTTCGAAAAGATGGCGTGGTGCGGCTCCTGCCCCAAGTCGGCGGTGAAGTGCCCCGGGCCGCCTGCACGCATGGTGGGCGACTCTCGCCAAGCCTGTAGACGAAGGCGCTCGTTGTGGCTCAGAGCAGCAATGAACGTCCCTCGCGGATCCTGGCGGTTGAACGTTCTGATCTGGCTGCGCATGACCGAGTCCCCCAGGTTGGCCGCCCAGTTGCGGTCATACCGCTCCATCACCGAAGGCCGCTCTTGCGCCCACTGGCGCTCGGCCTCGCGCTCGTCCTCAGTGGAGATCAGGTACGCGTCCTGCGTCATCTCGCAGGGCCGCACGAACAAGTTCTTAACGACAGAGCTCGGCGAGTCGCAGGGCGACGGCGGTGAATGGGCTGCTGGGCGGTCCGTCAGGACTCCGATGACGAATTGCCGCGGCCTGCGCGACGGCCAGCCGAGCTCGACGGGGTCGATCTCCATGCGTTCGAATCTGTATATGTCGCCGAGGCATAACTCGAGCTCCTCGATGCCGAACTCCTTGACATTCTCTGAAATAATCACAGGCTCACACAGCTGCCGCCGATGCTGAGTCCAGCTGTAGAACTCGAGGTTGGAGGCGCCCTCCATGCCCTCCCGATTCCCGTACGAGCTGTGGTGGATGCACGGGTGCCCAGCCACGTGCACGTGCGCGCGACCAGGCTTGCACGAACGGCCGTGGCGGACGCACCACGCCTTCTTCAGCAGGGGCCTCTTACTGATGGCCGCGCGCCGGGCGTGGTGTGCTGAGGGCGGGAGCCGCTTGGCATCGCGTAGCGATTGCGTGGGTTATGAATCTTTTTTTTTTTGTTTTTATTTTTATTATTTTTTTAGTTTTTTTTTTCTGTTGTTGTATTTTGTATTATTTAGTTTTTATTTATTTAGTTTTTATCTTTTTTTACTTATTATAGTTTAGTCTATTTTTATTTACTTTTTTTAGTTTTTTTTAGGTATTTTTAGTCTTTTTTGCAACTTTTTAGTGTGATTTTTTGAGTGACGTCGTCGAAGACGCAACCTACGGGCACGCGCTGCCAATCGCGCGTGCACCCCAGGGCCGAGATGCCACCCGCCTGACCCAAGGGCGCCCCAGAACAGGGGATGGGGGCTGATACGCTGTTGGGTAACGGGCCCGGGTGGCATCGGGCA
Organism: Prorocentrum cordatum; assembly: GCA_963575745.1. Classification (NCBI taxonomy): domain Eukaryota; class Dinophyceae; order Prorocentrales; family Prorocentraceae; genus Prorocentrum; species Prorocentrum cordatum. Next base: position 54,033 of record CAUYUJ010004534.1, on the reverse strand, counting down.
TAGGGGCCACGTGCATTTGGTTCCATTTTGTCTGCTGTGTCTGCATCAAATCTTTGTTTTGTATCTTCCACGTGTGTTTTTTTTTTGCGACAGCATTTGCCTTTTATCGTTTCTCTTTTTTTTTTTTTTTTTTGTTGCGACGCCAACCTGGGCCGGGGTGACTGTGCAGCAGTTCTTCTTGACAAGACGGGTTATTCTCCACTGCGAACACGTTGTTGATGCGGAGCCCGAGAGCCGGCGGGGCGCCAGGGGCGGCATGCGAATCCGTGAAGTGCGTGAGGGCGGTGGCTATCATGCCAAGGCTCACCACTGGCGTGTCGATGCCGCTAAACGCCGTGCTCACGCGGAGCTCCGCTCCACGAGCCACAGCACTGGTCAGCGGCTTCAGGTGAGGCAGGCACTCGATCGGCATCCGCTCCAGGCCTGCCCGTGCCCAGCCCATTGCGTCCCCGAGCGAGCGCGTGGGGACTGCCATGCCCACTGGCATGGTCGCATATGCTGGGATGCTGGGCCCCCGATCGGCGATAGTTCAGCGCGGAACCTTAACACCTTAACGGCCAAAATGGCTACGGAGGGGACGGGGACGGGCAGTGAGCGGCGTGGGGCGGGGCGCCCAAAAACGCAGGAGAGCCCACAAACGCACTTGACTGAATGCCTGGTCTTTCAGGCCATGGTACACAGGGCGGGCCCCCCGAGGAGGAGGAGGAGGAGGAGGAGAAAGGACCCGATTGGGCCCCAAGAGAGGCACCCCAATAAAGTCCCTCAAGAGGCTGTCTTGAGTGACTTTTGCCTGAGCCCCTATTGTGCTTTTGTTGTGCCTGTTTCTTGCCCATTCCAGGGCCGTCTTGGAGGCCTCTAAGGGCCGTCTTGGAAGCCTCTGTGAGCCGTCTTGGAAGCCCCTTGGGCCGTGGAGACCGTATTCCCGAGGCCCCGCGAGCGGGTCAGCCCGGTCAGCCCTCGATTGGCGGTTGCTTGACATTCTCGGAGCTGTGCATATCACTTACATGCGCCTTATGCCACGTCGGGCCCCTCGACCCAGCGAGACCACGAGGGGGCCCCGCGCGGGACAGTGGCGGACACGTTGGGGGCCCGAGCGCGGAGCAGAGGCAGGCGCACGTTCGAGCCAACGTCGCGATACCGCGGGGCACCACTGGGGAGGGCAGCTGCGTACAAAACAGATGGGGTAGGGGACGTGCTATATTTATAATATCCCCCCCTCGTCGCGCCGCCCCCCCTGCCGGCTGCGACGACGCTCGCTGGGGATGGGTTTGAGGAGAGACGTTGGGGAGGACGAGGGGGAGAGGAGAACGGTGGCATGACGTCGCTGGGCTCAGCCCTGCTCACCCTCCTCCCCCCGCTGCGGCGGCGGCTCGGCAGCGCGCGGCCGCGCGCTGCTGCTGGGCGGTGCCTCGAGGTTGTCGACGACGGCCCAGGCGGCGCGGCGGGGGCGGGGGGCAGCGGAAGGGCAAGGACAGGGGATAGAGGGCGAGTTGAGACAACGATGGGCCCCATCGTCGCCGCGGCTGGGCACAGCTCGGATGACGGGTGCGATTGAGGGGCCCGAGGTCAGACGTTGATCCGCCCTCCTCGTCGTTGCAACTCGCCCTGGTCCGACAAGTGCACGGGCGAGCGAGCGCGAAGGCAGTGAGGGGCATGACTCCACGCTGCAAGTTTCTCACCGCACTGCCCCACCGAGCGCGTTGCATCACTCGGGCTCGCAGCGGCGACGACGCGGCTGGGTCGCCGCGCAGCCGCGCGCGCTCGTGCCAGCAACGCGCAGGCGTCCACCAGCACGAGAAGAAAAGCTGTGCAGCTGTACAGCTGCGGCAACGCGCCACCGCGCCGCCACGTGCACGCGTGCCAGCAAGGCGCAGGCGCTCACCAGCACCAGCACCCTAGTTGTCACGACACACACTCGTGAGTGCGCGAGTGTGTGTGTGGGGGGGTCACTGTAATGATAGGGGACACTGGGGCACTGTGCACGCTGCGGTGTGAACGCTCGTGGGGGCCGCACAAGCTATACATGCACATGCATGCGTTATCGGATACACCGCGGCTGGCACGCGACCTCGCGTGGTGTGGAACGTGCACGATGCAACCTCAAGTACCAAGGCATGACCATCGTGCGGGTGCGTCGTGCAGCAATCGCCCTCCTCACAACTTCCTGTTTGCCCGTGACAATTTGCCCGGAGGGGCCCGGGCCACCAGGGGCCGCTTCGGGCCCCATCTCGAGGCCCACGTCATCAGCAGCATCACCCCCAGATAGGGACATGGGGCATCATTGTGAACATCATGACTGGCAGCGAGTGGGTGGTTGGACAGCGCCGATGGCGCTAATCTAGCGCACAGTGGGACAGCGCGCACACGCTCAGTCGAGCAGCTGCACCCGCGCGTGGGCGCGTGGTGAACCGACGCAGCGCGCCCGACACAAGCTGAGTCGCGAGTGCAAGCCGACGTCGCGCGGCGCCATGCACGAGCGCGGGCAGCGATATCGCGCGTTGGGCCCAGCGCACGGGGGCGTATACATCGTCCACCGCATCGCCTGGAGAGAGTCGGCCCCAGCGCGCGGTTGGACCATGTCACCCGCATCAGCTGTTGGGGACATTGTCCCCATCATCATGTGATGGGGGCCCTGTCCCCAGCACCACACGCTGGGGACCCCATCCCCAGCGCCATGTGCTGGGGGGCCCGTCCCCAGCGTCATCCGATGGGGACCCCGTCCCCAGCACCATATACTGGGGACCACATCCCCAGCACCATCTGCTGGGGACCCCGTCCCCAGCATCATGGGCTGGGGACCCCGTCCCCAGTGCCAGCTGCTGGGGACCCCATCCCCAGCATCATGGGCTGGGGACCCGTCCCCAGCACCGACTGCTGGGGACCCCGTCCCCAGCACCATCGACTGGGGACCCCGTCCCCAGCACCGACTGCTGGGGACCCCGTCCCCCTCGTCCCCAGCACCGATGACTGCTATGGGGACCCCCGTCCCAGCCCGACTGCTGGGGACCCTCCCCAGCAGCACGACTGATCTACTGGGGACCCCGTCCCCAGCACCATATGTTGGGGACCCCGTCCCCAGCACCGACTGCTGGGGACCCCGTCCCCAGCACCATCTGCTGGGGACCCCGTCCCCAGCACCGACTGCTGGGGACCCCGTCCCCAGCACCATCTACTGGGGACCCCGTCCCCAGCACCGACTGCTGGGGACCCCGTCCCCAGCAACGACTGCTGGGGACCCCGTCCCCAGCACCATCTACTGGGGACCCCGTCCCCAGCACCGACTGCTGGGGACCCCATCCCCAGCACGATCTACTGGGGGTCCCGTCCCCAGCACCAAATGTTGGACCCCGTCCCCAGCACCGACGGCTCCCCATCACCGACTGCTGGGGGGCCCGTCTCCAGCACCATCTGCTGGGGGCCACGTCCCCAGCGCCATCTGCTGGGGGGCCCGTCCCCAGCATCATGCGCTGGGGACCCCGGCCCCACCGCCATCCGCTGGGGACCACGTCCCCAGCATCATGTGCTGGGGGGGCCGTCCCCCGCATCATATGCTGGGGACCTCGTCCCCAGCACCAGCTGATGGGGACTACGTCCCCAACATCATATGTTGGGGGCCATGCCCCCCAATATCATACACTGGTGACCCCGCCCCTAGCGCCATCTGCTGGGGAGGGAAGGCTCGACCACATCATCACATGATGGGGATCACGTCCCAGCGCACGCTGGGTAGGAGGGCGTCCCCAGCACGCGATGGAGACCTCGCCGCCAGCGTCCGATGTGGCGTGGGCGCGTTCCCATCACAATACGTTGGTCACGTCCTCAGAGCGTGGCGGTGGCCCGACCGCAGCGCCAGCTGGGGTGCCACCCCCCCGCCAGTCGCCGAGCGCTGCACCCCAAGCACGGTCGGTGGCATCGGCCCCGCCCGCGATCAGCCGCCTGGACGCAAGTCCTCAGCGCGAGGCGCGGTGCGCTGAAACGGCGGCTCACAGGGGCCGCACAGCCGCTCGTTCACATCATTCGCAGCATGCGAGTCCCCGACCACAACCATAATCATGATCATTGTCGTCATCAAGGTCAGCTTACTCATCATCATGAACGGCATCGTACTCAGCAGCGTCGGCATCGTCATCGTCATAATCATCACCATCGTACGCACCATCAGCCGCACCGTCCGCACCATCACCATTAGCATCATCATTGCAACCATCGTCATAACAATGCCTAGCATTACCATCTATGATATATTCATTGATCATCATCCTGGTCCCCCTCCACGGCCCGCCACCAGGCGGCGCGCGCACACAGCCAGCGCGCTGACTGGGCAGGCGCGGCACCATGGCACGGCTGGCACCGGTTGGCGGTTCACCCGCAAAACACGCTTATGCGAATCGTGCATGCTGCGCGGGGCGATCTCTTGCAGCCCCGAAAAGGAGCGTCGCCAGGGCACCTCGCGTGCCCATCAAGCGCGCGCACCACATGCACACATTGGCCCGCCGCTCAGTCCCTCCCAGCGCGGCCGACCACTCCTGGCGCGCCCGAGCAAGGCGCAGCACGGACGTCGTCGTGGGACAGCACACTGCAGGATGCGGAGATGTGGAGGAGGAGGATATGTGCACGGACGAAGAGGCGGAGGGGGAGATGCAAGGGGAGTTGGGCGAATAGGCAGGCACATGGGAGCAACGTCAAGAGGAACAGAGAGGAACAGTGAGCCAGGGGTGGTGGTGTCCGCGTTGAACCCGCCGGCGACGTCGGCGTAGTTCACGACGCGGCTGCCGCCAGGGGCCTCGGAGACGGCGCGGCACAGGATCTCCCGCAGAGCACCGGGTCCTATGCGCCGGCGCGCGGCACAGGCAGGGGGCGGAGAGGACTGGCTAGGTGGCGGAGGGCGGGCCACGACATATGTAGCCTTGGCCGCGGCCGCCCTGACGGTTTCGACCGAGACTTCCTCGCACTATGGCTTCCTCCTCCTCCGCCTCCGCCCCCTGGCATCCCCCTCCTCGCGTGCGACCAGACTGAGCCCCGCAGCATGAGAGGGGGGGGCAGTGAGCGAGCGAGCTCAGTGGGGGAGTGTGTAGACACTCATATGTGTGTATGTGCGGAAACATACATATATCTGTGTATATAGGTATATACATACGCATACAAGAGCGACGCGTGTGTGTGCGTGTGCATGTGTGCGCGCGCGCGCGGCATGCATTGGATGGCGCAATGGGCGCTCGGACACTCCCGCGACCAGTCTGCCAGACTCTGACGAACGCGGGACTTGGCCTGCAATCTGGCTTGAGACGATAGGAAGAGAGCTTGAGGGTTGGATTTGGAGGGCTCAAGTGGGTGAAATGGATGAGGGGGAGGGAGGAGGGAGGGAGGGGGAAGAGAGAGAGAGAGGGAGGGAACGATGAAGACGAGGTATGCGATACGAGTGCGACTGAGCCCGGCCCCGAGACGCGGCCGCTGTCCTGCTGCCGCCGGTGCAGCTGGCGCAGGCAGCCCCGCGGCCGCCGCCTGGATCTGGCACGCCTTCGCAGGGAGAGGAGCGAGGGAGGTTGGCGGAGTGGAGAGGGAGGCGGCGGGGCACCTGCCTCCCCCCATCCTTGCCTCCCCCGCATCCTTCCTCTTACCGCCACCGCCTCCTCCTCCTCCTTCTCCTCCTCCTCCTCCTCCTCCTCCTCCTCCTCCTCCAAGCATGGCGTGGCCGTTGAGACGACCACGCCATCCTCCTCCTCCTCCTCCTCCTCCTCCTGCTCCTCCAGACTCCTTCTCCTCCTCCTCCTCCTCCTCCTCCTCCTCCTCCTCCTCCTCCTCCTCCTGTCCTCCTCCTCCTCATCATCATCCTCCTCCAAGCACGACGACGACGACGAGACATGCCCTCGTCTTGTGAGGGCATGTCTCGTCGTCGTCGTCGTCGTTCATCGTCCATCGTCATGCCCGACGTCGTCGCCGTCGTCGCCGCCGTCGGCGCGCCTTGTGCCAGTGGGCGAGGCACACAGGGCAGGCGCGGCTGCGCTCTGGCGGAGGGTCCCCAGCGGCCCTCGCGGCAGCCTCTGCTGCTGGCCCGCCCAGCACGTTGTCGCGGCACCCAGCGCACGGCTCGACGTCCAGCGCCAGCGTGTCCACCGAGATCTCCGCGACGTGGTACAGCCGAAGGGCGCCCGCTGGCACGTGGGGGCGCAGGTCCGCCTTGGCCTTCACCATCTGGATGCCCACGTTGCCGATGATCGTGCGAGTGGCCGCCAACTCCAGGGCCGCCCGAGTCTGCGGGGGGCAGTACACGACGCGGCACTGCGCGTCCAGGCGAAGCATGCGCCCAACTGGGGCGGCCGGGTTCGCGACGTCGCAGTGCCAGAACCTGGGCCGCTCGACGTCGCACTCCGACGCGTCCACGTCGGCGTCGTCGTCGCCCTCACGAGCAGCTCCATGGGTGACCCCAACCAGCAGCGCCACGTGTTTGGCTGCGAAGGCGCGGCTGCCGAGGTGGTCCGTCGCGGCCTGCAGCGTCACGACGACTTCAGCGGCCCACTTGGCAAGCATGGCGTGGCCGTTGAGCTCCACGCCTGGCTGCAGTGGAATCGCCAAGGCCCTCGGGATGGCCAACTCCTCGGCCACGTGGAGCATCGCCTCCATCATGTACGCTGGCTCGTCCATCGCGAGGCCGCTGTGGCCGCCCTCGGCCTCGGGCTCAGCAGCCGCCGCGGCTGCCCCGGCCAGCTCGCCTCCTGAGGAACCGGAAACCGCACTCGACACGCCGCGTCGATCCCCCCTCGCCTCGCCTCAGGCCCCTCCTCCAGTGCCTTGCTCGCCTACCTTCCCTACCCCGTCTCCGCCTACCCCCCTCACTCCCCCTGCGCGCGCCCGTCTGGTCCCGAGAACTGCTGCTGACACTGATGGCATGGGGCATGGGGTGGGTCGGGTGTCGTGGTCGGGCAGAAGGTGGGGGGTGGGTTCGGGATTGGCCGAGTCCTCCAGCGTCGTCCGCCTGCTTTGCGGCACGCAGAGCCCGAGCTTCTTCGCGGGCGGCCTCGCGTGCAGCGACAGCAGCGTCGCCCGCCTCGGCGTCGGCGACGTCGTCGCCGACTTCCCCGTCAGCCTCGCTGGCCATCATGTTGGTGAACAGGTCATCCATCAAGTCGCGCTCGTAGGCGGCGTCGCCGTCGGTGCCGTCGTCGCCGCCATCGCTGTCGTCGTCGCCCTCGTCGGGGTCGCCAGCATCGCTCTCGTCGGCGCCCCTGGGGCGACGCCCTCGCCGCCTGTGAGCCTCCGTGAAGTCGAACACGGGCGCCGCGGACTGCGAGACGAGATGTGCCGACGCAAGGGTGGGGCCCTGCCAGTCAAGAGGCCTGCGCTCGATGGTGACTGTGGAGCCCGCGCGCCACCGGGCGACCAGGTCGTGCATCCTCGCTGTCAGCAGGCCGAAGTTCATGGGGCGCGTCACGGCGAAGGTAGCGTCGGTATAGTCGCTGCCGCCGTCGCACTTGACGCCGGCCACGGTCCAGACGCGGTTGGCGCCCCTGCCGAACTTCAGGGCGACGATCCAACCACCCCGCGCGACGTCGCCTGGGCTGGCGACCGCGAGGACGGGGGGGGGGCTGACGGCTCAGGGATTATAGTCGGGGGACAGCAAGGCAGCAAGGGTAAGCGACCGAGCGACCAACGATCAGGAGCGGTCGAGGTATCGATCTCGATCGATCAGGTTGTCTCAGAAATCACAAAAAGGGCGAAGGGTGAACTCATACCGCACCCGATGATCAAAAACTCAAACACCAGCAGTGGACGAAGGGGTTGGTGCCGTTGGTGCCCTCCCGTAGCCTGCTGGAGAGGTAACAGTCACGACAAAGGCCCAGTCGGCGCTCGGGTTGGCGACGGTGGCCCCGCCGAAGTGCTGCTTGAATCGGCCGAAGATGCGGGTCAGCGCCATCAGCTCAGCGTCGACTCCTGCAAGGGGGGGAGGGTGCGAGACTGCGCCCACCAGAGGGAGGGGCTTTGTGGCTTTGGGGGGGCGGGGGACTTGTGTAGAGGGGGAGGGGGAGAGGGCGGGGGAAGGATGAGAGGGGAACCTGGCTGCACTAAGATGGAGGCAGCGGCGTGGAGGAGTGCGAGGAGACAGAGATCAGGATGAAAGAGGAGGAAGAGCAGAAGAGCAGCAGCAGTGAAGCAGTAGCGGCAGCAGGTGGAACGGGAGGGTGGGCGTGTTGCTTCGGGCGCCGAGGGGCCTCGGCCCCGGGGCCTGCCCCTTTCCCCCCATGGAAACGTTGAGCCACCCACCGAATGTCCTGCTGCTGCCAGAGCGGCTGGGGCCCCTGCGGCAACGCCCCCCTCATCCTCGGGCTGGCCAAGGCTAAGCTCCCCCTCCTCCCGAGGCTGCCCAGCGGCAGCTGCAGGCGCGGGGGCTGCGGGCGCTGGCAGCGGCACTGGCGCCGCCGCAGGCGCCGCGGCCTCCTCTTCCTCGCTGGCGGGGGCGGGGGCGATAACACCGTCGCCGGCCAAGTAGGGGCGGAACGCCGCAGCTCTCGCTGAATCCTGGACGGGCGGAGGAGATGAGACATGATGTGGAGGATGAGCAGGAGGATGAGGAGGAGAAAGGAAGGAGGAGGCACGAGGCGGAGGAGGAGGAGGGAGAGGAGGGAGAGGAGAAGGGGGAGGAGGAACGTACGGATGAGAGGCCGTGCCATTATGACGATGGCGGTCGCGCTGACAATGACGATGACGAGGCCGAGGGAAGAGGAGGAGAAGGAGGAGGAGGAGGAGCAGGAGCAGGAGCAGGAGGCGGGGGAGTTCAGGAGGAGGAGGAGAGGAGACACAGAGTGAAGGATGAGAGAGGAAGGGGGAGGGGGAGGAAAGAAAGAGAGAGAGAGAGAGAGAGAGAGAGAGAGAGAGATTGGGAGAGAGAGGGAGAGAGAGAGGGAGAGATGGAGGAGGGAGGCGAGGGAGGGAATGGGAAAAAGGGAGGGGAGATGAGAGGGAGAGGCGGGAGAGGGTTCAGGGGGATAGGTAAAGGGCGGGAAATGCGCGGAGCAAGCGCCGAGTCCTGCAAGACCA
>CAUYUJ010004534.1:0-40000 GCA_963575745.1 Prorocentrum cordatum | reverse complement strand
AGGAGAGACTAGCAAGAGGAGGATGAGGATGAGGAGGGGGCGGAGGAGGAGAGGAGGAGGAACGAGGAGGGAGAAGGGGAGATGGGACGAGGTGCGAGGTGGATGGAGGCGGGAGTACCTGGGAAGACGAGAAGGAGGAGGGAACATGAGGAGGGTTGTGGAGGAGGGCGGAGGATGGAATGATGAGGGGGGGGAGGTGGATTGATAGATGAGGTGGGCGGTGGGAGGGGGGACGAATAGGCTGAGTAAGGCGGGGGAGGAAGGAGGAGGAGCAGGAAGAGGAGAGGGAGGGGGAGGAAGTACCAGTCGCATACCCTTCGGATTCAATCACCCCTGATTCCTCGTTATAGCTATCTTCCTCATCCGCCTCCTCCTGCTCCTCCTCCTCTTCCTTCTCCTTCTCCTCCTCATCATCCTGATCCTCCTCCTCCTCCTCCTCCTCCCTCCCCCCATCCTCCCCCTTTATGCATCTTTGCCCTCCTCATCCGTCCCCCATTCTCATCTACCTCGCCCTCCTCGCCCTCGTCCTACGCGCGGCACCTGCGCGTCGCGGGCCACCCGCGCCGCCGCGGCCTTCACCGCGCCAGCACTCTGGAGCACCACCCGTGGGCCGTCAGGGGCCGCAGGCTGCAGGACACCGTGGTCCAGCAGCGCTCGCGCGAGGGCTGCCGCGATCGACATCGCGAGCGCGCGCGCGCCGCTGGGCCCCCGCATCGGGGCACCCGGGGGCCCTCGAGGAGCCCGAACGTCTGAGTTGAGCGCCGAAAACGTGCTCGAAACCGCGACCCGCCCAGACGCCCGATCGTTTGAATCGAGCCGAGTCCAGCCGTGGCGACGAGCTCTCACCCTCTACCTGACCAACTCACGGCAAATCTAAATGGGGGTGAGCAGGGCGATCGACGTCCCGCGGCGAGTCGCGACGCTCCCGGCAGCGCACCGACGATCGAGTTAAGTAACCCACACTCTGAACATCGGGCGCGTGTTCCCCCCCCCCCGACTATTGTACACTCCTGACAAAAATCGTGAACTATGATCAAGATAGCTGCTGTCTCGCGAACAAACGGTTCACTATATGCAGATCCCCCGCTGGATTCGCGTCCGAGATGTTGATGCAGTGTTGTGTTGTCCTATGGTGTCATGTTAAGACCGCAAAAACCGTGACATATAAGGTGATACGACAACATGAGTTATCGATCGATTCGGGTAGCATTAGCATAATATCGGCACGCGAAACTTGCATGGATTATGTATATAACTTGAGCCGCCGACGTGATCTCAGCGAGCATAAGTTGATGATGGGGTCGATTTCGCCCCGTGCGTCCCCAGCATGTTGGTGCTGGGGTCGATTTCGCCCCGAGCGTCCCCAGGTGTTTCGGGCCACCTCACGAGCTCCTCACCACATCCCCGTCCTGGGAGATACGACGGCGCGTGCTTCCCTGGAGTTTCTTCCACCGCCGGTGCAGCCGTTAGCTGCCAACCTGGAGTCACTTCAGACGACGGCACGTCCTTCCCTGTAGTTTCTTCCAATGCCGGTGCAGCCGTTAGCTGCCGCACGCCCGGCAGGCTCAGGGGTCTTGGACGCGGCGATGGGGTCGAGAGCTCTGGGGTCCAGGGCGTTGGGATGGGGTCGAGAGCTCAGCGGTCCAGGGACGTTGCGGACGTGCATCCTGGAAGGGGCGGCGTTTCGTGCATCAGAGACAGGCAGACAGGCGTTCCTACAGCTCCTCTTTCCTATCAGCGTCAAGCGGTTGGGGTTCAACCTGTGGCGGCACGAGCTCAAGCTATCACTTTGCCAGTCGCCGGGGCTGTCAGCCACCGCCTCATGCCCCGTTGCCCCCCCCATGGCAACAGTATTGCGGCGACAGGTGGGAGTGCCGCTGAGGGAGCGCCCGTGGTTGGAGACCAGTTTCCTCCCGACAAGAGGTCCACGACGCCTCCCCGAGCGGATGGGGGAGTCTCGATAGGCATATCTCACAGCTTCAGAAAGGACGAGCCTTCAGCTCGAGAACCAGAGACTGACACATCGAGCAACCACAGAGGTGAAGAGCCTTCAGCTCGAGAATCGGAGGCGGCACCAATGGTTGTCGGGGGCGCCACTGGGCACGTGGCCACGAGCGGCGGCGGGGGTCGCCGCGCGCCCGCCGCCCTTCCTGGAGTTGACAGCGCTGCGCACGTAGAGAATGGGCCTTCAGCCCGAGGAGCTCCCAGCGAGCCAGCAGCTCTGAGCGATCCTGCAGCTTGGGGCGCCCCGAGCGGACTGTTCGGCGCCGACGGCGATGCAACGACCAGTCAACTCCCTGGACACTCCTGTAACCCCGAGGACTTTCGTCAGCGACCCGCCCCCCAGTTGGACAGTCGAGGTGCAGCTCCTCCTTCCCATCAGCGCGCGGCGCGAGCTCAAGCCATCACATTGCCAGTCGCCGGGGCGGTCGGCCACCACCTCACATCCCATTGCTCCTCCCCTGACAGCAGTATCTCCAGGGCGCTATCTGTCGATGCTCAAGCGGTCGGGGTTCAACCTGTGGCGGCACGAGCCCAAGCTATCGCATTGCCAGTCGCCGAGGCCGTCGGCCACCACCTCATTCTCCATTGCTCCCCCCATGGCAACAGTATTGCGGCGACAGGTGGGGGTGCTGCTGAGGGGGCGCCGGTGGTTGGAGACCAGTTTCCTCCCGACAAGAGGTCCACGGCGCCTCCCCGAGCGGATGGTGGAGTCTCCACAGGCATATCTCACAGCTTCAGAAAGGACGAGCTGGACCGGGCGCATTCCGCCCACGTCCCCGATCCACATCCCATTGGCTCACGCCCACACTCCGCCGACCACCCTCCCTGGGACGCGTCCAGTGCCGCTGGGCATGTGGCCACGAGAGGCGACGGGAGTCGCCGCGCGCCCACCGCCCTTCCTGGAGTTGACAGCACTTCGCGCGCAGAGAATGGGCCTTCAGCCCGAGGGGTTCCCAGCGAGACGGCAGCATCGAACGATCCTGCAGCTTGGGGCGCCCCAAGCGGACTGTTCGGCGCCGACGGCGATGCAACGACCAGTCAACTCCCTGGACATTCCTGCAACCCCGAAGACATTCGTCAGCCACCCGCCCCCCAGTCGGACAGTCGCGGATGTGACGAGCCTTCAGCTCGAGATACTCACGCGGAACGGGCCTTCAGCTCGAGGGTCCAAGGCGTATCCGGTAATCACAGAAGGGACGAGCCTTCAGCTCGAGATCCAGGTCCTGACGCCCCTGGAGAGACGATGACCGCGTCGCCAGTCGACGACTTTGGGGCCAGCGGACTGGCTGACTCAAGGCATGCTGACCCTGGATCACAGGGCACCATGCCGCCAGGGCAGCCGTCGCCCCTTGCCCCCTGGAACGGGAACGCTTCCGCCGACGCCACATGCACGCGAGAACCGTTGGCCTTCAGCCAAACGGGAGGAGGGGGTGATGCGTTCAACCCCGCGATGCACACTGATATTGCGACCGTCAGTCGCTTCCCTGGATTTGATAACGGCAGGCATGATGCCCTCCCGCCTAGCTTATCCCCCCCTCTCTCACCCCAACCCTTCCCATGCCCGTTGCTGGGCGCCCAATCTCCTTCTCTCCAGGCGGTGCTGGGCAGAGCTGGATCGCCTTCGGCGATGCCAGGATTACGGGGGGCGAGGGCCCCACTCCTGAACAAGCGACCCCCCCCCCCGCGGATCCAGGTCCGCGTGGTCCGCATACTGGCGATTGCCAGAGGGATGCCCTCGACGTTCGACCCAGGGTCCGTTGCGACGTGGAGGGGGGGACTATGGATTTGGCCCCCCCCCCCCCCCCAGGGGGTGTTCGCGAGGGCGTCGGGAGGGGAGACAGGCTGACGCCTGCCCTTGGTCCCGACTCGCTTTGCAGAGGCTTGCGCCTTCACTCCGCCGAACTTCCCCTCCTGGATGCTTCTGCGCTGAGTGAAGCAGCCTTCAGCTGCGAATTGAACATAGAAGATGGGCCTTCAGCCCTTGGAGCGACTTTTGACACAGTTGAGCGAGCCTTCAGCTCCAGGCGCCCAGGTACATCTAGCAACTTCAGAAATGAAGAGCCTTCAGCTCGAGAACCCGAGACGGCACTAATGATCTTCGGGAGCGCTGCTGGGCATGTGGCCACAAGCGGCGACAGGAGTCGCCACGTGCCCGCCTTCCCTGGAGTTGACAGCACTACTCGAACAGACAACGGGCCTTCAGCCCCAGGAGCCCCCAGCGAGACAGCAGCTTCGATCGACCCAGCAGCCTTGAGCGCCCCAAGCGGACGCTTCAGCGCCATGGTCGATCCTGCGACCAGTCAACTCCCTGGGCACTCCCTTAACCCCGAAGACTTTCGTCAGCCGCCCGCCCCCCACCCAGTCAGACAGGCGCGGGCGTGACGAGCCTTCAGCTCGAGATTCTCATACGGAGCGAGCCTTCAGCTCGAGGGTCCAAGACGCAGCGGGAGGTAGCATAATTTAATAGAAGATGGGCCTTCAGCCCTTGGAGCGACCTGTGACGCAGCAGGGCGGGCCTTCAGCTCGAGACTCCAAGGCGCGTCCAGCCACCTCAGAGGTGGCGAGCCTTCAGCTCGAGAATCGGGGGCGGCACCAAGGGCTGCCGAGAGTGCCGACTGGCATGTGGCCACGAGCGGCGACGGGGGGCGCTCCTCGCCCGCCGCCCCCCTTGGATTTGACAGGGCCGAACACGCAGAAAGCGGGCCTTCAGCCCGAGGAGCTTCCAGCGAGATCGTAGCCCATTGCTCCCCCCCTGGCAACAGTGTCGCGGCGACAGGTGGGACTGCGGCTGAGGGGGCGCCCGCGGTCGATGACCAGCCTCCTCCCGAGAAGAGTTCCACGACGCCTCCCCGAGCGGATGGTGGAGGTTATCCCGGGCCTCCTCGCAGCGTCGAGGGCGAGGAGTTCACGCCGGAGCGTGTGTGCGCGCGGGCCACGGGCGGGCACGTGTTTGCGATCGGCACCGACTCTCCAGCCAGCGCCTCCGAGGCCATCCCCGTGGCCGACGGTCGACACGGAGCCCACCGCTTGCACGGCTTGGGGCTGTCGACGCAGCTGGTTGGCGGCGGGGCCCAACAGCGCCCCGCTGGGACTCCGCCCGCCGCCGCCCCTGGCACTCTCGAAGACCCCTTGCCGGGTGACCGCGGACGCGCCTTGCAGAAGCAGGACGTCGAGGCCATCCGCCAGCTTGTCGAGAGAAGTCCCTTCGCGCCCATTCGCCCTCGCCCCCCTGTCAGCGAATCCGCCCGAACGGACAGCGAGCCGCAGCCACGCGCGCCCGAAGGCCGGACCACGCTGAGGAAGGCGACCCCCGTCCTGGCGAAAGAAACGGTGTCTGGCAACGTGCCTGGGCCAGGTGCGACCCGCAGCACTCCCGCACTTGACGAAAGTCACGCTGCGACAGACGGGGGCGCGCTCGTGGGCGAGGGCGGGCGCGGGTCTGATGGCGAGCGTCAACGGGAGGGGCCTGTCCCCGCTTATCACAGTGCAGCAGTCCTCTCAGCCCCAGCTGCTGGAGGCGACTCGGCCTTTACAGGGCGGCCAACCGTGCGGCCCGCGCCAGCCCGCAAGTCCCCGCCAGACTTCCGTGCACCAGTTGCCGCCGCGCCCCGCGAAGCCATAGACGATTCCGGCGGCGGGCCCAACCAGTCGGAACAGTCGCAGAGCAGCGTGCGTGAGCAGCGCGCGGAGCAGGAGCCGGAAGAGCCCGATGAGCAGGAGTTGCCGGCCGCCCACGGGGAGGGCGCGGAAGCGGCGCCAGCGCAGAAAAGGGAGCACGGGCAAGAACAGGAACAGACAACCACCCGCCGCCTCACTCCCCTGGCTGACACCACCTGCCCTGGCCCCTCCTTCCCAGGCAAGGGCGCGAGCTCGAGCGCCGAGGAGCGCCGGCAGTTCGGCCGGCACGTTCCCCCAGCGCGTCTTCGTGGCAGCGGGTGGACGCCCTGCCTAGCCTCTGTGACTGGCCACCCTCCAGTCTCCCCGCTGCCCCTGGGGCGAAACCTGGCCAGCGACGCCGACCGCGCTGGCGGGTCGGGTGGGCGGCAGACGGCAGGCGGCGGACGCAGCAGCAGCAGCAGCCGCAGAAGCAGCAGCAGGCGCCGCGCCGAGGACCAGCCGCTGACCACCCCGCCCCTGGTTGGGGGCCCCGCCGCGCGTCACTGTCCAGAACCTTCTTAGACCCAGACACGGAACAGCAGCTATATAAAACTAAGATCGGCGACATCCAGTGGGACCTCCCCGGGGAGACACCTGGCGAGACGATGAAGCGGCTTCAGGCCTCCGTGGGAGCGAGGTTCACAGGCGCCTGGCACGCGTTCGCCCGGCAGCACGCCTTGCCAAGCTGCTGTGGCGCGCTCGACCCGCGGCGGCGCGACCAGCAAACGTGCGTCAACTTCCTGTCGTTCTTCCGCTGCCATAACTGTGACGTGCGGGCCATGGGCGACGCACTGGGCCTCGGCGTTGACTGGGCGCAGGTGCGGCTTCGGTACCTGGGTGAAAGGGGCGGCGCGGGCAGGGGGCGCCAGGTGGCGAAGGGCCACGCTGTTCGCCGCGCACCCAAGATGGACCAGAAACAGCGGAAGGTCGTCACCTAAGCTGCGGGCGCGCCCGCCCTTGCTTCACCTCATTTCACTCTGGCCGCTCCTCCTTCCTATCGGCGCGTGGCATGAGCCCAAGCTATCACATTGCCAGTCGCCGGGGCTGTCGGCCACCACCTCTTTTCCCATTGCCCCCCCCCCTGGCGACCGTTTCCCCCCCATCTCTGCTTCAGAAAGGGCGAGCCGGACCGAGCGCATTCCGCCCGCGTCCCCGAGAGCTCCCAGCGAGACAGCAGCTTTGATCGACCCAGCAGCCTGGGACGCCCCAAGCGGACGCCTCAGCGCCGTGGTCGATGAAGCGACCAGTCAATTCCCTGGACACTAGCGGGATGCAGCAGAATGGATGTAGATGATGGACCTTCAGCCCTTGGAGCGACCAGTAATGCAGCAGAGCGAGCCTTCAGCTCGAGGCTCCAAGGCACAGCCAGCAACCTCAAAGGCGACGAGCCTTCAGCTCGAGATTCGGAGACGGCGCCGGCGGTCCTCTGGAGTGCTGCCGGGCGGGCGGGCACGAGTGGCGTCGGGAGTCGCCGCGCGCCTGCCGCCCTTCCTGGAGTTGACAGCATCGCGCGCGCAGAGAATGGGCCTTCAGCCCGAGGAGCTCCCAGAGAGACAGCAGCCTTGACCGACCCCGCAGCCTGGGATGCCCCAAGCGGGCCGCTCGGAGCCGAGGGCGATGCATCGAGCAGTCAACTCCCTGGACACACCTGGAATTCCGAAGACTTTCGTCAGACACCCGCCCCCCAGTCGGACAGTCGCGGAAGTGACGAGCCTTCAGCTCGAGATACTCGCTCTGAACGAGCCTTCAGCTCGAGAGCCCAAGGCGTATCGGGAGGCAGCAGAGCGGACATAGAAGACGGGCCTTCAGCCCTCGTAGCGACCTGTGATGCAGCAGAACGAGCCTTCAGCTCGAGGCTCCAAGGCACAGCCAGCAACCTTTGAGAAGAGGCCCTTCAGCTCGAGAATCGGAGACAGCCCCAATGGTCGTCGAGAGTGCCGCTGGGCAGGTGGCCGCGAGCGGCGACGGGAGGCGCCGCTCGCCTGCCGCCGTTCCTGGAGTTGACGATGCTGGGCACGCAGAGAATGGGCCTTCAGCCCGAGGAGCTCCCAGCGAGACAGCAGCTTTGATCGACCCAGCAGCCTGGGACGCCCCAAGCGGACGCCTCGGCGCCGGGGTCGATGCAACGACCAGTCAACTCCCTGGACGCGCCCGTAATCCCGAAGACTTTCGTCAGCCACCCGCCCCCCAGTCGGACAGTCACGGGCGTGACGAGCCTTCAGCTCGAGATTCCCGCGCTGAACGCGCCTTCAGCTCGAGGGCCCCGGGCGTTCTGGGCAACCGGAGAAGTGACGAGCCTTCAGCTCAGGATCCAGAAACAGTTCCAATGGACTTAGAAATTGGCGCCGAGGCCGTGACCACGAGGGGAGGCGACCTCGACCCTCCTGGGACTCCTGACGCCCTTCCCCCTGGAGGCACGGGCGCCGACGCCAGAGTCGCGCCCAGCCCCCGCGCAGCAAACCTCACAGAAGAGACTGGCCTTCAGCCAGGAGGAAGAGAGCGAGAGACGGGTGAGCCTGGCAGCAGTGGCCGCAGGGAGGCACGCTCTTCCATTGAAACGATCGATCGTAATCGACCTTCCCTGGGGACGACGCCTGGGTGTTCCACGGGACTGCCTCGCGCGCCCAGCGCTACCTGGTCCCCTGGTTGATCGGGGCTGGCCCCCTGGTTGATCGGGTCGATCTCGCCAGGTCTCCGATCGCCGCTGCTGGTTCGCCCCGTGCCTCCCCTCCCTCGCCCTCCTGCCCCTCTCCCCTTGCCTGCTTGCGGCTTTCTGCCGCCCCCCCTGGCACGCGCACTCCCTGCCTTTGGATGCAAGTGTGCGTGCCAGTAATATCGTCCACACGGCAATCTCGGTTGCGTGTGGACCCGGGGCCCTTGGCCTCACTGTAGTTGTTCTCACCTGCTAGGCCCAGCCTGGCGCGCGGTTGTGGGTGATCTGGCGGTTTTCGCCTGTCCATGGACTGCGCCACTCCCTGGATTCTACCAGCTTCCACGGCCTTCAGCCGTGCCCCCTGGAACGATGTGGCTGTGAGGGACGCGTCTTGGGTATGCGACGGCCCCGTCCCTCGGGCGCTACCATGCGTGGGCGTGTTGGCGGCGCTGGGTCGCATTGATCGGTGCACTTCTCAGCGACCAACGAGTTCTCACCGTGGGGCTTCGTGCACCTTGCTGCGTTCTGACCAGATCGCTGGTCCCTTGGGCGCAGGCGCATCTCAGCAGTGGAAGGTTCTTCCTCGGGCGATTTAGGCTTCTACTCCCTGGATGCGAGTTCTGACGTCGCGACGGTTCGCTGGCGCCGTCAGTTTACTTTTTCCGCTGGACTGCGTCACCAGTGTCAGTCTGCCCATGCCCGTCAGACTCCCTGGATTGACGTCCCGCACGGAAATCGCTCCCTACCTCTGTTCGTCCGTTTCGTTCACAGTGGGAACGCCTAGCGCGCCATTTTGGCTGCGCTCGGCTTTCCTCGGTGGCTGACCTCTCAGACTCCCTGGATGTGCCGTTGCACGTTCACCTCAGGGGCTGCCTGGCAGACTCCCTGGATTTGCACGCCCTGGCTTCTCAGACGCCCTGGGTTTCCGCTGCCCGCCGCCTGACCGCGGCCCCGCGCGCGCCCCCCCCCTCGTCGCGGCCGCAGCCCGACCGTGACCGCCGGCCGCTGGCGCTTCCGCATGCAGCTGTTTTTTTTTCTTCCCCACCAGCCCCAGAAACGACGCCTGGGCGAGTAAAGGGTCGTCCTGAAGGGCTTTTCGGCGTCTTGGGTGCCTCGGGGGGGGCCTCTTTGGGCCGTTCGGGATCCTCTTAGGGGCCTCCTGGGGGCCTCTCGGGGCCTCATGGGGCCATCTTGGGGCCTCTTGGGGGTCTCTTGGGGGGCCTCCTGGGGGCCTCTTGGGGGGCCTCTTGGGGCCATCCTGCGGCCTCTTGGGGCATCCTGGGGGCCGCTTGCGGCCATCGTGGAGGAAATCGATCATAGAAGAGGGGGGCCTTAATTAGCGTTGCCCCCTGAGAAGGCCAAAATGGGGCCAACGCCATAGTAAAATCAATGTGTTTGGCTTCCTCGCCGATGCCGTTTTGGGCGCTCAGACCGCCCCCCGCCCCTCCTGCCCAGGTCAGTGGGGAGGGGGTGGGGGAGGGGAGGGGGGTAAACCCTTCCCCGAAGGGGAAGAGGGAGGGGTGGAAGAGGAAACTCGTTAAACCACCGACGCCCAGAGGGCTGGTGGGATTCTAGACGCTTCGCGCACCCCCACCAGCCCGTCCAGAAACGACGCCCAGGCGAGTAGAGGGTCGTCCTGAGGGGCTTTTCGGCGTCTTGGGTGCCTCGGGGGGGCCTCTTTGGGCCGTTTGGGATCCTCTTGGGGGCCTCCTGGGGGCTTCTTGGGGCCATCTTGGGGCCATCTTGGGGCCTCTTGGTGCCTCCTGGGCGCTTCTCGGGGCCCTCTTGGAGGAAATCGATCAAAGAAGAGGGGAGCTTTAATTAGCGCTGCCCCCTCAGAAGGCCAAAATGGGGCCAAAACCTTGGTGCAATCAATGATTTTGGCTGCAAAGAAGAGGGGGGCTTTAATTAGCGCTGCCCCCTCAGAAGGCCAAAATGGAACCAACACCTTAGTGCAATCAATGACTTTGGCTTCAAAGAAGAGGGGGGCCTTAATTAGCGTTGCCCCCTTGAGAAGGCCAAAGTGGGGCCACAACCATAGTAAAATCAATGATTTTGGCTTCCTCGGCGAGGCCGTTTTGGGCGCTCTGACCGCCCCCCGCCCCCCCTGTCCAGGTCAGTGGGGAGGGGGTAGGGGGAGGGGGCAAACCCCTCCCCGAAGGGGAAGAAGGATGGGGTGGAAGAGGAAACTCGTTAAACCACCGACGCCCTAAAGGGCTGGTGGGATTCTCTCACCCCGCTTGTTCTCGTGAAGCGCTGTCTGCAGGAATGCGTCTGACACGTAGTTGTCCAAGATGGATCAGGAGGTGGATGCGAGTACCAACCGCCGATTTATTGACCATCAGACGTGGCAGACTGATGCGAGGTTCAGAGGTGCTGATGGTGGTTACATGGGTAGCCAATGATGTCTCAATAATGATGCGTCTCGACCCTAAGCAAGGTCAAAGAACAGGGACACAATGGATGTGTCAGAAAGCAGGTTAAAGTCTTGAAAGTTGTCGCACTGCAGTCAGCATGGCGTTGTCTGATGTTGTGTCGGATGGGCGCGGCAAGGGTTGACCCAAGGCTTGCGGGGCCTATGCGTGCACGCCTGCAGAGCTGCCAGGAAACAGGAACGCATCAGGCAGGCAATGAAAGGGAGCGTGTAAGTGTGTGTGTGTGTGCGTGTGCAGTTGGGTGCGGCAGTTCGGCCAAACCCTCCTGAAACCTTCGTGAGTAAGGTTTTAGGAAGGTTTTTTTTTCTGAAGGTTCCAAGAGTCCTGGAACCTTCCCGAGGAAGGTTCTAGGAAGGTTTTAGGAAGTTTTTTTCCTCACAGTCTTTTTAAAATCCTCAAAGCAATCTTCCAAAAACCTTCCAAAACCCGCATTCCGAACACCTTCCGAACACCTTCCTAAAACCTCCCAGCATTTAGCCAAACCGCCCAATACATGTAAATCACCTTTTCCGACAACCTTCCAAACAACCTGCTCAACAACCTTCCAAATTCCTTCCAAACAATCTTCCACGCAACCTTCCAAATAACCTCCCACACCGCCTTCGAAAAAAACCTTCCTCAGGATGGTTCCAGGAGGGATCTGCCCAACAACCTTCCAAAAACCTTCCGGAGGAAGGTTTGAGGAAGGTTTGTTGGGCGGTTCCAGGAATCCCAGCACCTTCCTGAGGCAGGTTTGAGGAACGTTTTTTTGGAAGGTTCCGGGGATCTTGGACGTTCCATGAGGGAGGTTTCCGGAAAGTGCCAGGAAGGTTTTTTTTCCCCCCCGAGAACCTTACAAACATCTTCCAACAAAAAGCCATCGCACAACCTTCCAAACAGACCTTCCAACAAACCTTCCAACCACCGTCCAAAACACCATCCAACAACCTTCCAAAAAACTTCCCAAACAAAAAACATTCTAACATCCTTCCAAAAACCTTCCCCAGGAAGGTTCCAGGAGGGGTTGGCCCAAAAACCTTCCAAAACGTTCCTGAGGACAGTTTTAGGCATTTTTATGTTTTGGAAGGGCCCAGGGATCCTGGGACCTTCCCGAGGAAGGTTTTAGGACAGCGTTGTTGGAAGGTCCCGGGAATCCTGGAACCCCCTTGAGAAAAAAAAAAAAAAAAAAAAAAAAAAAAAAAAAAAAAAAAAAAAAAAAAAAAAAAAAAAAAAAAAAAAAAAAAAAAAAAAAAAAAAAAAAAAATTCCCAAACAAGAAAACCTGCCCAAACAAAAAAAAAACATTCCAAACATATTTCCAAAACCGCCCCGCATCCCTCTCAACAACCCGCCAGGCACCTTCCTGGCATCTTCCAGCATTTAGCGAAGCCGCCCAATACATTCCGAACACCCTTCGAAAACCTTCCAAACAACCTTCCGCAAAAGCCGTCAAACAATCTTTCCGAACATAAAAAGAATAAGAACAAAAAAAACCTTCCAAACACCTTCAAAAAGAAAACCTTCCGAACAACCTTCCCACAACCTTCTCATCAGCAAGATTCCAGGAGGGGTTGGCCCAAAAACCTTTCAAAAACCTTCCAGGGGAAGGTTTTAGGAGGGTTTTTCGGAAGGTTCCAGGAACCTTCCCGAGGAAGGATTTAGGAAGGTTTCTGTTGAAGGTTCCGGGATTCCTGGAAGCTCCCTGAGGAAGGCCCCAGGAAGGTTTTGGGGATTTGTTTTTTTGTCGGAGGCGAGGGGGTGAGATCGAAGTGGAACGGAGAGCCCCCCTACCGGGAAATCGATTTCGGTTTCGCGTTCGCGCGTGCAGCGCGCGCGGGCGAGGCGAAGCCGCGTGGGCGGGCGAGAAGAAAGTCTCCTGTAGCAGAGGCGCGGCTGGACCAAATGATTCTGGACCGGCGCCCGGTGGCCCGCGGTGTCCCGCCAGTGTCCCGTCTCCGACTGAGGCGCGGCCGGACAAAATGATTCCGGACCAGCGTCCGGTGGCCCGCGGTGTCCCGCCGGCGCCCCGCCGGTGCACCGTCGGTGTCCCGGTGGTGACGATGATGATGATGATGATGCCGATGATGATGATGATGATGATGATGGTGATGGTGGTGATGATGATGGTGTCCCGATGATGATGAGGGTGATGTTGACGACGTTGATGATGATGGTGATGGTGTTGTTGATGATGCTGTCTTGATGATGACGTTGATGATTATATTGCTGGTGATGATGGTGCCCCGATGATGGTGATGATGCTGATGTTGATGACCTTGATGCGGTTGATGAAAATGAGGTGATGAGATGATGATGACGATGAAGATGATGATGATGGTTTTCCGATGATGATGATGATGATGAGGTTGGCGAACATGTTGTTGATGGTGGTGGTGATGCGGATGATGTTGTCCCGAAAATTGTGATGACGATGGCGATGATGATCATGACGATGATGGTGTCCCGATGGTGATGATGTTGATGACGACGATGATGATGAGGTGGTGATGGTAGTTTTGATGATGGTGGCCAGATGATGGTGAGGATGATGATGCCGATGTTGGTGATGGTGTCCCGATGATGATAATGATGGTGATGCTGATGATGGTGACGATGATGGTGGTGTCTGAATGATGATGATGATGTTGATGATGAGGATGTTGGTGATGATGATGTTGCTGGTGGTGTTCCGACGATGACAATATTGATGATGCTGTTCATGATGATGATGGGATGGTGATGATGATGATGCTGGTGGTGTTCCGCTGATGATGATAGTGCCCCGGTGATCATGATGCTGATGATGATGGTCATGGTGGCGATGATGGTGTCCCGATGATGATGGTGATGCTGATGATGTTGATGATGACGGTGATGAGTTGATGATGGGAATGGTGCCCCGATGATGATGATCATGTTGATGACGTGATGACGATTATGTTGTTGATGGTGATGTCGGTTGCGAGGTCGATTGTGATATCGATAGTGATGTGGATCGTGAGACAGAAGGTGAGTTCGGTTGTGAGATCGATCGTGAGATCGGTTGTGCGATCGATAGTCAGATCGATTGTGAGCTCGATCGAATGAAATAGATCGAGTGAGATCGATTGTGAGATCGATCGAGTGGGATCGATCGAGCGAGACCGATAATAGGAACGATAAAGATATCGATAGTGAGACCGGTCGAGTGACACGCTGCCCCCCCCCCCCCCCCCCGAACCTCCCTAATTGCCAGATGGGAGGTCGTATAGGTACATATATATATATAACCCTCCAAGCAACCTTCCGGATACCTTTCAAAAACTTAAAACACCACCCACCAAAACTTTCAATGACCTTCCAACAACCTTCTTGAAACCTTCCAGCACCTAGGGAAACCACCCCATGCACCCCAGAAGCCTCCCAGGTCACCTTCCATCAACCTTCCAAACACCTCCCAACACAAAGCTTCCAACCAACCTTTCAAACACCTTCCAACATAACCTTCCAAACAACCGCCCAAACAACCTTCCAGCAAACCTTCCGAAGACCTTCCTCAGGAAGGTTCCAGGAGGGGTTGGCCCAACAACCTTCCAAACACCTTCCTGAGGATGGTTGTAGGGCGGTTTTGTTGGACGATTCCAGGAATCCTGGAACCTTCATGAAGAAGGTTTTCAGGAAGTTGTTTTTAGAAGAATCGGGGGATCCCGGAACCTTCCCGAGGGAGGTTGTAGGACGTTTTTGTTGGGGTGAAGGTTCCAGGAATCCTGTGGCCTTCTTGAGGGCGGTTTGAGGGCTGTGTTTTTTTTTTTTCGGGGGGGGGGCAGGAATCCTGGGACCTTCCCGAGGAAGGTTTTAGGAAGGTGTTTGGGGAGGTTTCTCCAAACAGCCTTTTCAATAACCGCCCCCCCCCAAAAAAAAAAACAAAAAAAAACTCCGAACACCTTTCAATAAATCTTCCAACAACCTTCAAACACCTTGCTCAAACCTTCCAGCATTTAGCGAGACCGCCCAACACATTCCAAACGACTTCCCAACACATCTTCCGAAGCACCTTTATTCAACAAAAACCTTCCAACACCCTTCCAACACAAAACTTCCAAACACCTCCCAGAAATCTCCCAGGCAACCTTTCAAACGCCCCTCAAACAACTTCCAACGCAACCTTCGAATGACCTTCCTAAATCCATTCTCAAGCAGGGTCCAGGAGGGGTTGGCCCAAACAACCCGCCAAACACTTTCCAGGAATCGGGAAACCTTCCAGAGTGAGGTTTTAGGGATGTTTTTTGATGGTTCCAGGAACCCTGGAACTTCCCCGAGGCAGGTTTTAGGAAGGTTGTTTGGAAGGTTCCGGGAATCCTGGAACCTTTCCGAGGAGGGTTCTAGGAAGGTTTGTTGCAAGTCTCCAGGAGTCCTGGGACTTTCCTCAGGAGGAAGGTTTCAGGAAGGTGTTTGAGAAGGTTCCAGGAATCCTGGAATCTTCCCGAGGAAAGCTTTAGGACGTTAGCTTTGGAAGGTTCCAGGGATCCTGGAACCTTTCAGAGGAGGCTTTTGGAACGGTTTTGTCGTTGGAAGGTTTGAGGGGGGGGGGGGGGGGTCCAGGAATCCGGGAACCTTCTGAGGAAGGTTCTAGGCAGGTTTAGGACGGTGCTTGTTCCAGGAATGTCACAAACACTTTCCACCAAACCTTCCGAAAACCTTCCGAACACCTTCCAAACTTCCCAAAGACCTGCCTAAAACCTTCCAGCATGCAGCGAAACCGCCCAATACAATTCACCAGCCTTCCAAACACCGTCCAAACAACCTTCCGAACACCTTCCAAACACGTTCCAGATAACTTCCCAACAACCTTCCAAAAACCTTCCAAACAAGCTTCTAAACAACCTTCCAACAACCTGCCAACAAACCTTCAACCAACCTTCCTTGTTCCAGGAGGGGTTGGCCCAAAGACCTTCCAAATGCCTTCCTGAGGGAGGTTTTAGGAAGGAGGTAGGTTGTTTGGAATGTTCCAGGAGTCTTCGGCTTTTGCTGGAGGAGTGTTTTCGGATGAGTGTTTTGGAACGTTCCAGGAATACTGGATTCTTCCGGAGAAAAGTTTTAGGAAGGTTTTTTTGAAGGTTCCAGGAATCGTGGATCGTTGCTGAGGAAGTTTTTGGAAGGTGTTTCGGAAGGTCCCGGAAATCCTGGAACCTTCCTGAGGAAGGTTTTAGGAAAGTTTTTTCTGGAAGGTCCCAGACCTGGAATCTTCCGGAGGAGCGTTTTAAGAATGTTTTCAATTTGAATATTTTCGTAGAGGATCCCAATCGGAATCCTTGTGCACAGACTTTCAATCGGAATCCATGTGTATTGTCAACAAGACAACACTCTGTAGTCAACGGCCTCCGTCTCCAAGACAACGCCCTAAATTCAACAGGCTCCCGCTGCAAAAGGAAATCATTAAGGAGTTGATTAAGAGTCCCGACCGCCCGCCCGCCCGCCCGCCCGCTTTCTTTGTAGCATGCACCACCCTGTACTCAACTGCCTCCGTCTCCAAGACAACACCCTGTAGTCAACAGCCTCCGTCTCCAAGACAACACCCAGTATTCAACAGGCTCCCGCTGCAAGAGAAAATCGTTCAGGAGTCTATTAAAATCCCCGCCCGCCCGCCCGCCCGCCGCCCGCCCGCGGGCCCCCGCCCGCCCGACGGCACGCCTTTTTTGTAGCACGCACCACCCTGTACTCAAGCGTCTCCGTGTCCAAGACAACACCCTGTAGTCAACAACCTCCGTCTTCGAGACAACGCCCAGTGATCAACCCTATTGAAACCCAATGCGCATGATTTCCTACTGAGAGCCAGTGCGAAAGGATTCCTAGTGAGAGCCTCGACAAGAGGTTTCCTATTGAGAACCTCTACATAAGGTTTCCTATTGACGGCCAGTGCAAAAAGGATTCCTGGTGAGAGCCCCTACAAAAGTTTGTTACTGAAAGCCTCTACAGAGGGTTCCCTTTGGAAGCCAATACAAAAGGATTCCCATCGAGAGCCTTTACACAAGGATTCCCATTGAGAGCCTCCACACAAGGATTCCTATTGAGAGCCTCTACAGAAGGATTCCTATGTAGAGCCTCTACAAAAGGATTCCTATTGAAAGCCTTTGCCAACGGATTCCTATTGAGAATCTCTACAAAAAATGACTCTTACTGAAAGCCAATACATGAGGCTTCATATTGAAGCCCAAAACACATGTATTCCTACTGAGAGCCTGTGCAAAAGGATTCCTAGTGAGAGCCTCTACAAAAATATTCCTATTGAAAGCCTGTACACAAGGATTCCTATAGAAAGCCAAAACCAAATTATTCGACTTGAGAGCCCATACAAAAGGTTTCCCATTGAGAGCCTCTGCGACGGGATTCCTGGAACCTTCTATAAAACCTTCCTAAAGCATTCCTCAGGAAGGTTCCAGGATTTCTGGAGCCTTCCAAAAAAACATTCCTGAAACCTTTTTCAGGAAGGTTCCAGGATTCCTGGAACCGTCCAAGCAAACCTTCCTAAAACATACCTCAGGAAGAATCCAGGGTTCCTGGAAGCTTCCAAAAACACACTGTCCTAACGCTTTTATCGGGAAGGTTCCAGGATTCTTGGAACCTTCCAAAAAACCTTCCTGAAACCTTTCTCAGGCAGGTTCCGGGAACTGCCTCCGATTCCAAGACAACACTCTGTAGTCAACGGCTCCCGTCTCCAAGACAACACCCAGTATCCAACAGGAGTCTATTGAAATCCCCGCCCGCCCGCCCGCCGCCCGCCCGCCCGCCCGCCCGCCCGCCTTCTCTGTAGCACGCACCACCCTGTACTCAACTGTCTCCGTCTCCAAAACGACACTCTGTAGTCAACAGCCTCCGTCTCCAAGACAACGCCCAGTATTCAACAGGTTCCTGCTGCCAGAGAAAATTATTAAGGAGTCTATTAAAATCCCCGCCCGCCCGCCCGCAGCTCGCCCGCCGGCTCCCGCCCGCCCGCCGCCCGCCCGCCGGCTCGGTTTCTTTCTACTCACCTTCGCCTGTCTCCGTGTCCAAGACAACACCCTGTAGTCAACAGCCTCCGTCTTCGAGACAACGCCCAGGACTCAACCCGTATTGAAACCCAATACAAATGGTATCTTACTGAGAGCCAGTGCAAAAGGATTCCTAGTGAGAACCTCGACAAATGGATTCGTATTGAGAGCCTCTACATAAGGTTTCCTATTAAAGGCCAATGCAAAAGGATTCCAAGTGAGAGCCCCTACAAAAGTTTTCTTACTGAGAGCCTCTACAGAGGGATTCCCATTGGAAGCCAAAACAGAAGGATTTCCATCGAGAGCCTTTACAAAAGGATTCCCATTGAGTGCCTCCACACAAGGATTCCTATTGAGAGCCTCTACAGAAGGATTCCTATGTAGAGCCCCATACAAAAGGATTCCTATTGAAAGCTTTTGCAAAAGGATTCCTATTGAGAGTCTCTCCAAAAAAGGATTCTTATTGAAAGCCTCTACACAAGGATTCCCACTGAAACCGAATACACATGGATTCCTATTGAGAGCCTGTGTAAAAGGATTCCTATTGAGAGCCCCTACAAACATATTCCTATTGAAAGCCTCCACACAAGGATTCCCATTGAAAGCCAAAACAAAAGGATTCTTATTGAGAGTCCATACAAAACGTTTCCTATTGAGAGCCTCTTCAACAGGATTCCTGGAACCTTCCAAAAAAACCTCAGGCGGCCCAGGGTGGGCCACCGGTTGCCTCCGAGTGGGCTTCGATTCCTGGGGGGTCTCTGGGAGCCCGGGCTCCCAGGGTTCTTCACTGCGCTTCAAAGGGCGCTGCAAGATGTAGCCCAGGGTGGGCCTCCGAGAGGGCCGCCAGGGCGGGCGGGCCCGCGGGTGTCACACCGGGAGTGGTGGCGCCGATGGACGGGGAAGGAGCGGGTGGGTTCCCCACATCACGGGGCATCCGGCGTTTTGATTTTTTCACAGTATGGCTCCCCAGAGGTCTGGACCTCGTCCTAGGACCTGGCTTTTCATCTTGAGTCGTGTTTTGACGGTCGCGGGCCGTCTTGGGGCATCCTGGGGGCGTCTTGGTCGCCTCTTGGGCCGTTTCGGGGCCCTCTTGGGCCGTCGTGGGCCAGCAGGGCCCCCGGAAGCCGACAACTGCCGCAAACCAGCCTTTGCGTTTTTTCTCACATCGCGAACAGATCAGGGTCGGTCGGGCCTCTCGTGCCTCGAGCTGGCGTCCGAGGGTCGCAGTTCTTCCCTCGTCTGGCGCGAGAGGTGCGGCGCCGACCAGCGAGGACCCCTTGGAACAGTTCAGGGGCGGCAGCGCAGAGCAGGCAGCCGCATCTTGGCCTCGCTGTCCTCCCTCCTGCTGGCGCGCGCAACGGGGCGTGGCGAGAGGGCATCTTCCGAGGAGAACAGGTACTGATGCCGCTACCCTTCGATCGTTTTCGCCCTTTCGGGCTCCGTGGGATGCCCTCGTCTCCACGGCTGGATTCTTGTCGAAAGTCAAGCCAGAACGCACCCTCGGAGAGGTCTGGGGAGTAGCGGCATCGGTACCTGATGTCCCACCACATGTTTTTGAGAGGTCATTGAGCGCGGCGCGTTCAGAGAATCCAGAGGTCATGATTCTGACACCTTCAACATTTAGAATCTTTCATCGCTTCAATAGTTCCGCTGGCCCATGTATTCGCATAAGTGGACGATGCGGAGAAAGATGATGTTTCTCGGTAGTTTGGGGGGAACGCTTTAGACGAAATTGTGCCGTCGACAGGGCGGGTCTCTTGGAGACGTCGTGTTTTTTGGGGGGGAGGTCGTTGGGGAGCCTTTTCGGGGCTTCTTGGGCTAGCATTCTGGGCCTTCTGGTAGCTGCGTGGGGCCCTGCTGGCGGTTTCGTGAGGGATCTCGCGGAAAAGGGCCAGACATGGCAGCTCGGAGTACCGCTCTTCGGGTCTTCTGGGAGCCTCTGGAGCCGTCTTGAGGGGCCTTTTGGCCTGTCAATTAGCGCTCTGGGGCCGTCTTGGGCTCACCTTGTGGGCATGTTGGCCATGTTGGAGTGCTTTTGAGGGCCTCCTGAGCAGTTGCGAACGTTGTGAAAACTCATAGATGTCCATGCGACAGATGCACGTTGACCAAGGGGAATGGGACGATTTGTGCTTCTTGGGGCGGCTCTCTCGGGGCTTCTTGGGGGCCTCCAGGGCTGTCTGGAGGCCATCTTGGGCGTCTTGGAGCGATGTTTCGGCGATTCGGGGCCTCTTGGACCGTCTGGGGGGAGTCTGGGGCTCTCTGGGCGACCTTGCCCGGAGTTTGGCGTCAGTCTCCCGGGTTTCGGCCTGGGTATTTTTCGTTCCAGGATTCCCAGGGGCCGCCGCGCGCGTGCGCGAGCTAGAAGTTGTAAACGTGTAAACGATGATCTCAGCACGCCCCTGGCCTGTTGGGCCGGCGACTTAATGTCCCACACCTAGCTGCAGAAACAAGATGGCCGTTTGATACTTCAGAATTCCTGGAGCGTATTGTGAGCCAAACGCATGATGACATGATTCGCATCCGAGGCGTGGCGAGAGGTGATCTTTCAGAAAAGACATACAGGGCTCTTAGAGGGGATCGCCCCTTTCAGGGACAACGCTTTCGCGGGGTAGGCTCGGGGGGGATGCATCTCCCCCCGATCGTCCATTAATTGTCGATGGGGGGCAGATAGCACACCCCGCCCAGGAACGTGCGGTTTCGCTATCGGGGGCTTCTCGCCGATCTATGGGCGATGTATCGCCGATTCCAGGTGGATGTTCCCCTCCCTGAGCAAGTCCTCCATTCGCGTTCCCCCGCGGCAGTGTTCCTTGCATCCAGAGAGGCGTTCGGCTTTCCTGGCTCCTTGGCAGGGCTCGAGGAGAACAAAAAACACATTGTGTAAATGTACCCTCTCTTAGCTTCGCGCGGATTTCTCGGGTTGGCGCTGGGCCCCCTGGCGGCGCCTTCGCGCCGCCTCCGGCGCGCTCCGCGCGCCAGGGAGGGGGGGGGCCCGGCGCGTGCCCAAGAAATCCGCGCACAACTCCAACATTTGGTGTCGGTGCCGTCCATTGTTCCTCCACTTCGGTGGGATCGCCCCTGTTCACCGCAGTGTCCCCTGGCTGCAACCAGAGAGACGCGTGGCCCTCTTGGCATGGCGCATCCTTGGCGCGGGCCCCTGCCGCGCGACCCCGGCCCCACTGGTATCGTGTCGAGGGTTCGCAGCCGAACTTTCTCGGGAGTGCATCTCTCTCTCTCTCTCTCTCTCTCCCCCTTTTTTCGCGTGTCTCTCTCTCTCTCTCTCTCTCTCTCTCTCTATATATATATATATATATCGTGACCGAGCCATTGCCTGCGCGGCGATCTATTCCATCATCTGCAGCCAATGCGCTGAAACACAAGGACCAGTTTGGGTCTCTGGGGTGGCCCTGTTCTTCGGGCCGTTCCTCGGATCAGGGTCGGGTAGCGTAGCTCGGCGTGGCCAGAAGAGTCCCAGCGTGCCGAGGGCACGGCGGCCGATTGGCTGGCAAGAGGCAAATGTCCCGCTGATGCGTGCCAGCGTGGCCCCCCAAACAGGAAGTTGTTGCACTCTGGATTTGAAAGCTATGTGGTGCAGGCTGTGTCGCTCAAGCTGCGTGTGCAAGCTATGTGGTGCGAGCTATGCGGTGCGATGTGTACGGGGAAAGCTATGTGGTGCACGCTGTGGTGTAAGCCATGTGGTGCAATCAATGTGGTGCAGTCTTCGTGGTGTAACCTGTGTGGCCACCAAGTGCAAGGTGCGCCCACGAGGCGCCCACGACTGGGCACCAACTGGCAAGCGAGACCTGGCAAACCCACCCAGCGCAAGCGGCGCCCACAAGGCGCCGACCACGATCTGGCACCAGGCGAAACCTGGCAAACCCGATCCAGCGCAAATTGCGCCTACGAGGCGCCCACGACCGGGCACCAGGCGAAACCTTGGCAAACCCAATCAACTCTTCAGTCGAAGGAGAGACACTGACATGAACAGAAATGATACCGGGGAAAAAAACCCAATCAGGGCTATAGGGCTAGGGGGCTATAGGGCTATAGGGCTCTTGAGGTATGGGGCTATAGAGCTATAGGGCTATAGAGCTGTACGGCTATAGAGCTATTGGGCTATAGGGCACACCCGGGCACCCCCAGGCAGCCCCGGGCACGCCCGGGCACCCGGGCACCCGCGGGCACCCCCGGGCACCCGTGCACCCGGGCGTGCGTGCAGCGACAATCGGCGGCAAACCTAACCTAACCATATGAATATTGAGCTACAGGGCTATAGAGCTATAGGTCTATAGAGTTGTAGGGATATTGGGCTACAGAGCTATCGGGCTATAGGGCTATAGGGCACCCCCAGGCACCCCCGGGCACGCCCGGGCAGCGGGACACCCAGGCACCCGGGCACCCCCGGGCACCCCCGCTTAAAGGCTGGAGCTTCTTAGCCTAGTTGGGAGGTGTTTGTGGCTGGGCTGAAGTTACTTGTGTTCGGGCATATGTTTCGCAAGTGACTGAATTAAGAATTTTGCAAGGGTTGTAAGTAATTGCTGCGCGTTGTAAGTATATTCGGGGAACTTTTAAGTATGTGTCAGCCTTTGAGCACCGAATTAAGTTACTTAGTAAGTGCAGCTAAGTAACTTAGGTTTAGAAGAACTTAGTGACACCTATGCGGAACTTACAACTTTCCGACATCCCCTCCCCCCTTTCCCCCTCGCTTTCCCCCGCGCGCGCCCCTCCGCGCGGCAGGCGCGCCTCGCCGCGGGACGTGCGCAGCGGCGTGCCATGGGGGGGATGAGAAGGAGTGGAGATGAGATGCCGATGGCGATCGCTTGAGGGAGGTAGTGGGATGATGGAGGGTAGCGATTGCGATCGCTGGAAGGAGACAAGACCGAGAGCGATGGAGATCGCTTGATCGAGCGATGACGATCGCCCCAGTGGAACAATGGAGGGTAGCGATTGCGATCGCTTGAGAGAGGATGAGGGGAGGAACGCCGAGGGGGGAGATAGCGGTGTCGACCGCTTGAGCGAGGTATTGGGAGAACGGTTTGGAAGCGATTGTGATCGCTTGTGTGCTTGAAGGGGAGATGCGTTGAGGATGGGATTAGCGATGGCGATCGTCTGGAGGATGAAGTGGCAGTGGGGATAGCGGAGGGTTGCGATTGCGACCGCGCTTCGGGGGGGAAAGGGGTGGGAGCCCAACGAGGGCGATGGCGATTGGGATCGCTTGAGGGAGGAAGAGGAGGAAAGGAGGAGGGTGCTCATGAGGGAAAAAGCGATGGCGATCGCTCCAGGAAGGTAGTGGGATGATGCGGCGATTGCGATCGCTTGAGGGAGGAGGAGACGGACGGTGATGAGGGAGATAGCGATACCGATCGCTGGGAAGCGTTGGCGGGGCGATGAAGGGTAGCGATTGCGATCGCTCGCAGGAAGAATACGGGAGGATAGTTTAGGAGGCAACCAGCGGTCGCGATCGCTTTGGGAAGCTTGCGGGTTGAAGGAGGGGCGGCGGTGGCGACCGCTTGACGGCGCATGTAGCGATGGCGATCGCTTGGGGAGGTCGCGATATCGTTCGGGGGGGGGGGGGGGGTAGGGGGGGGGGCATAGTGGGGGCGAGTGCGATGGGGGCGCAGAGTGAAGATAAGGATGACACTGCAATATCTAGGACGAAGAATGATGGGGGGGGGGGGGGGGTCGCGAAGAGGGGGGAACTGGCAGCGACTGTGATCGCTCGAGTGCTCGGAGGGGCCGACTGTGGGAGGGCTCGACGTGTTTGCCGAGCGATCTCGATCGCAAGGCGGCTACCGCCTTCTGCGTGCAATCAGGGCGGCAGCCGCTGTGGCTTCGCGCGCGACGCGACGCGCGCTTCGCGCCGCGCGCGGGGCGCCACCTGGCGCCGTGGGGGCGGCGTGCCGCGCGATGACGGACGCCCAGGAGCTGCTTGAACAGCTGAGGTGCGCCGCCGCCTTCTTGTCCAAGCTGCAGCCTCGGAGCGAGCCATGAAAAGGGCTGCTCGACGCCCAGGCGACGCTGGCGACGACCATGCTGCAGTCATGGTCTTCCATTCCGTCCGAGGACTCGGCCGAGCTGTTGCAAGCCATCCCGGAGCTGCCATTCGGCACGAAGCAGCGTGGCGATCTCCTGCGGGCCGTCGCAACGCTCGCCGCTGCCTCGGCGCGCGCGCCGGTTGCCAACGCAGCTGCGCCCCAGAAGCTGCTGAGCAACTCTCGCGCCCCCCCAACAGGACTTCACGGCCACCGCGGCCTGCCTCACGGCGAGGCAGTGTGGGGCAATACTGGGCGAGGGCAACGACTTTCTGGGCCGCGCGGGGGTCGCGCTCCAGGCGTGCAAGACGCTCGGATGGAGGGCCATCCGCGAACCTGCAGTCCAGGCTGCCTGCTGCATCGCGCCGCAGGTAGATGGCGCCGACAAGGCGCTTCGACAATGTCCCGTGACCCTTGGGGGCTACTACAAGCGTGCGAAACATCACGCAAAGAAGCTGCTCCCTTGGAAGCTGCGCAAGCAGGTGGCGGAGTCCGACGGCGCCTTCGTTTCGGCGCTGCCCGCTTCCCCTGTGGACTACGCCCGGTTGCATGGCGAGATGTGCGCGCGCGCATCCCAAGAAGGGCCCAGCGGCTTTTCCGCTGGATTACGCGCAGTTCATGGCGCTGACGGACGGCGCCCCCCTGCGCGAGAGCAAGGCGCGGATTAAGGCGCTGGCGGCGCCAGGGCAATGCGACGCCAGGGCAGCGCCGCACAGGCGGTGCCAACCGTCGTCGCCGTTGCCGCTCGAGGATGACGGCGCCGTTTCGAGCACTGCCGCGCCAGCGCGTCGGGCATCAGGCCTGACGGCGCAGGGGGCCAGTGCAATATCCTCGAGGAGCTCATAGGCCGCAAGCCGAAGATGCCCCAGGATAGCGAGGACGAGGGCGACGGCGGCAGCGGCAGCGAGGAGACAGATGCCGAGGCGGCGGGCGACGCGGCGCGGGGTCACCCGCCACACGACATGGCCACGGTGCGCGCGGTAGATAGAGACACCCCCAACGGGGATGACATGTGGGTGACGAAGGGGGGGCAGTGGCGTAGATAGAACCAACCCGCCATGAAGAAGCCCGAAGAAGGCGCCGACGACTGCGCCGACTGCAGGCGGAAGGGGGAAGGGCAGGGTGGGTGAAGTGGAGCAGGGGCCAGGTCATGCGCAGGACAGGCAAGCGCGGGCCAGGCCAGTCGATGGCGCTCAAGTTCGCGAAGTTCGGTGGCGATAGCGATAAGGCGATCGCGGCGGCCAAGAGGGGGGTGGCCAAAGCGATCGCGGGCGGCGCGTGAGTCGCACCCGCGCTGCGCTCGCGCCGCAGGGGTGCTGGCGCGCCATCTGCGCGGCGCGGGGCCGCTGCCGCGCGTGGAGTTGGGGTACTTCGGCGCGGCGTGCGCGCAGACAATGCAAAAGGAATGCGGCCGATATGAATGACGAAAGGTGCGAGGCGTGATTGAGTAGCGCGGTCGACCGCTAGGAGGTGGATGGCGAGGGAGTGAGAAGGAGGGGGCAGGAGGAGGAGGAGGAGGGCGAGGGGAGGAAGCGGAGGAGGAGGAGGATGAAGGGGGAGGAGGAGGAGGAGGGGGGGGAGGGGGGGGAGGCGGATCGGGCGATGGCGATCGCTTGGGCGGAGGTGGCGACCGCTTGAGGGAGGTCGAGAGGCAGACCGAGGTTGATGACAATGATGATGAAGTTTTCGCATGGGGTTTGTAGCGATTGCGATCGCTTGGGTTCAAATATGGATTGCAGCGGGTGCGATCGCATGGGGGGGGGGGGGGAGGCATAGGGCCAACGTTGGGGAAGGAGGGGTGGTCGGACGGGTAGCGATTCCGATCGCTTGGGGTTGCGTGAGAGTGGGCGCGATCGTGGCAGCGATCAGTTTGCCATAGCGAGCCGTTTTGGCTCTGCGCGGTGCCACCCGCGGCAGCTGCGCGCCGCCCGCGGCGCCCGCGGCTCTGCGCGGCGCCGGCCGCGCTCGCGCGCGATGGCGGGAGTTCCTGTCCGCGGCGCAGGCGTTCGCGTCGCAGCTGGACGACCCTGGCGCCGAGGCCGAGCGCGACAGCCAGCGCGACGGCGAGCGCGACGGCGCGGGCGGCGAGCGCGACGGCGTGGGCGGCGAAGCTCTTGCACCAGTCACGGAGGATGACTACGCAGGAGAGGTGGCGTCGCCAGTGGACGTGCCACCGTCGCCGTCGCACCCGCCGCCGCAGAGCTACAGCAGCTATGCGGCGGAGAGCGGCGACAGCGCGCCGCTGCCGAAGCAGCGCCACCCGCTGCGCGCGCCCGTCGGCATCTACGCGCAGCCGCCCGAGCAGCCGCCGCCGAAGCGCCCGCGCCTATCGGCGGCCGCGTCTTCGGTGTCGGACGCCCTCGACGTGCTCGCGAGCGCCGTCGCGGCACCGATGGCGCCGCGCTCGAAGGCGGCGCCAAGGGCGCGCGCGCCGACGGCCGCGCCATGGCGGCCACGGCGGCAGCAGCAGATGCCGCGGCCACCAAAGTCATCGCCAGCAGCAGCGGCAGCTGCGACGGCAGCGCCAACGCCACCAGCAACAACGCCGCCTTGGCGCGCACCAGCATCAGTGCCACCAGCAGCAGAAGCGAGAGCAGCAGCACGCCCTTGGCCGAAGGCCCTTCGCCTAGGCCCAGCACCACCAGCAACGCCACCGCCTGCAGCAGCAGTAGCGAGAGCAGCGGCAGGCAACGCAGCTCCAGCAGCAGCTGCAGCAGCCGCAGCGCGGCGGCAGGCGAAGCAGCAAATGCAGACCAGGCAGCAGGCGCAGGCATCAGGCGCAGCAGCCCCAGCTCCAGAAGCAGCAACTGCAGACCTTGCTGCAGCACTGCAGGCCGCAGCCGCAGCGTGGGCGAGCGCGTGCGAGCAGCGGGCAAACAACTACACGCCCGAGCAGGTCATTGACCTTCAGGCGGAGTCGGCTGCGGCGAAGGCGCTGGGCCTGCGGCGGGGTCAGCGCGGCCCTGCGGGCCCGCATCAGGGCGGCCCCGACGCGTGGCGCGGGCAGCAGTGCCGCACCAACAGAGGTGTCTGGGCCAATCGGGGCGGTCGGAATCGCGAGTTCTTCAACGCGAAGTACGGCGGTGGCAAGAACAAGGGCAAGGGCAAGGGCTGCGGCAAGGACGTGGGCAGCGGCAAGGGCAAGGGCTGCGGCAACGCCACCGCCAGCAGCACCGCCGCCAGCAGCGCCGCCGCCAGCAGCCGCAGCCGTCAGCAGCAGATGCAGTTCTTGTGAGCAGCGGCGCAGCCCGCTGCACTTCGGCAGCTTCGGCGCTTCGCGGCAGCCGCTGCGCCGCCGCGCTCGCTGCCGCGCTCGCTGCTGCGCCGCTGCGCCCACTTCGCGGCAGCTGCGGCGCTTCGCTGCGGTCAGCTGCGGCAGCGCCGTGCTCGTGAGCGTCGCGGCGGCGGCGCTTCGCTTATAATCGCCTGACTTCGCGCTTGCGAGCGCGCGCGCAGAGACGGCTGCGCATGGTCGGCGGCGGCGGCGGCGAACGCGGCGACGGCGTTAGCGACGGTGAGCGGGTCTGGCGTTTGGGGGGTGGAATTGTTGGGCTGGCAGGTGCAAAAACGATTCCGATCGTTGAGGGGGGGGGGGGGGGGGGGGGCGAAGCGAACCGATCTTCGCGATGGTTGGCGACGAGCCATTTCGATCTTTCGGGGGGAAGGGTGGTCTGGATGAGTTGGTGACAGCGATTCTAATCGCGGCCTGAGAGGCTTGAGGGAGACGTCGGAGGGCGTCGTGGGCGATTCCGATCGCTTGGGTGTGGGATGCACGTGTATAGGATAGCGATTTCGATCGCTTCCGATGGGTGGGCATGGTTCGAACGCGCAGCATACCATTGCCGTTGTTGGCTCTGTCCCCGCGCGCGGCCTGCGGCGGGCGGCGTCGCGGCCCGCAGCGGGCGGCGGGCGACGTCGCGGCCGGCGGCGGGCGGCGCCAGCGGCGGCGGCGGCAGCGGCGGCGGCAGCCGCGGCAGCAGCAGCAGCAGCTGCCAACACCACCGTCGGCAGCACCGACATCGGCAGCAGCAGCAGCAGCAGCACCGCTGCAGCAGCAGCGACAGCAGCTCCAGCAGAAGCGCCATGTCGGCGCAGGTGGGCGAGCGGTACCGCCCCGGGTGCGCGGCCCCAGGCTGCGCAAAGAAGTGCTTCAAGCAGTCGCCGTGAGAGTGCTTCATCTGGTGCGAGGAGCACTTGAAGAACTCGACCGCTGAGAGCCATGTTTGCATCGACGAATGGCAGCGGACCGACATGGTCGGCCAGGCGACCGCCATTCCCGTCGACCCCGAGGACGTCGACGAGTGGCGCGCGCGGGGGGCCAGGAAGATGGCCGAGGCAGCGGGCGCAGCAGACGCAGCAGGCGCAGCAGCGGCAGCAGCAGCCACCTAGCCCACGCGCGAGTCGCGGCCGCGGTCGCGCAAGCGCCGCCGCCGCGCCATGCGCGGGGAGGCCAGCCCGCCGCCAGCGGCGCGCGCCCCGCGCTCGCCGAAGCGCAGGGGCGAGCCGACCTCGCTCGCCGCCGCCGCCCGCCGAGGCGTCGTCGCTGGCGGCGGCGGCCCCCGCGCCAAGTCGGCGTCCCCGGCGCCGCCGCCCGCCGCCGCCGCCGATCAGATCCGCCCCCTCCATGCGACTGCGGAGAGTCTCAAGGAGACGGTGGCGGCAGCGGCGAGCGCCGTGGCTGCTGGTCGTCGTCGGCGTCGGAAGCGGTCACCATCCTCAAGGAGACCATGGCGCCGATGGCGCCGCTGTCCGTGGGCGCGGCAACCGCGGCGCTGTCCATGGGCGCGGCCAAGCAGATCCTGGGCCGCATCAGGAGGGCCGAGAGCTGCGCGGAGACGGCGGCGGACGTGCGCAGCGAAGCCGCGGCCGCGTTCCAGCGCGAGGCGGCGAGCCTGGCGTCGGCGCGCGCCGACGTCGAGCAGGCGACGCGGCCGCGCGGCCTCTGAGGTTGCACCGCAGTTGGGGGCAGATCGATTAACTGATAGACACCGGGAAGCTGAATGGTTAGCTGGTGGTGGCACCAAGTTGCTATGGCCGTTCGGCATCCATGCACCCGGCAGATAGTCGCTCGGCCCTCAACTGTCACCAGGCTGCCTCCCCGCGCCGCCGCCCCGCAGCGCTGGCAGCGCTGCCGCCACCCGCCGCCCCGCCGCGCCCGTCGCAGCGGCGGGCGGCCCCTTGCGGCACCGCGCCGCTCCGCGCCCGCCGCCGCGGTGACGGTGGCCGCGCGGCCTATCGCTGGCAAAATGCGCTGCGAAAGGGGGGGGGGGGGAGGAAGGGGAGGGGGGTGAGGAGGGGGCGATGGCGATCGCTTTGATGTCGAGCGCGTGGGTCAGCGATGCCTATCGCTTGAGATAGCGATGCCGATCGCATGGTGTGTGTGTGTGTGTGTGCGTGTGTGTGTGTGTGTGTGTGTGTGTGTGTGTGTGTGTGTGTGTGTGTGTGCGTGTGCGTGCGTGTGTGTGTGTGTGTGTGTGTGCGTGTGCGTGTGTGTGTGTGTGTGTGTGCGCGTGTGTGCGTGTGTGTGTGTGCGTGTGTGCGTGCGCGCGCGCGCGCGTGGGGGCGCGCGGGGGCGGGGGCGGGGGGGGGGTAGCGATGCTGATCGGTTGCGTAAGCGATGGCAATCGCTTTGGGTAGCAATGCCCATCGCTTGGATCAGCGATGCCGATCGCTTTTTTTGTTTTTTTGGGGGGGGGCGTGGCGATGGATGTTGAGTGGGGGAGTGCGTAGCGATGCGCAACGCTTGGGCAAGCGATGACCGTCAATTGGGTTGGCGATGCCGATCCCTTTCTTGTTGTTGTTTTTTTATTGGCGGGGGGGGCGATGGCTGTTGAGTGGGGGGCGCGTAGCGATGCCGGTCGCTTGGGCAAGCGGTGACCTTCAAGTGGGTTAGCGATGTCGCTCGCTTGGGCGGGGCGGCGGTGAGGGATGCGGATGGGAGGGCGTAGCGATGCCGATCGCTTGAGAGGGGCGACGGTGAGGGATGTTGAGGGGGGATGGTGTGGCGATGACGGTCGCCCGCGGGCGTAAGCGATGGCGATCGCTCGTGGGAATGATGATGAGGTCGGGGGAACGAGATTGCGAGATGGCGGTGGTGGTGATCGGGGTAAGTGCACCTAGGGCCCTGGTAAGTACCGTAAGTATCAGAAGTTTCTCATAATGCTATTTGTTGTGTTTGTTTCTAGCTTGTGTTACCTTTGGTTATCCTGAATTTGTGGGTGCGTTGATAACAACACATGTGATATCATATCACCCGAAAAGATAGCATGTTACCTTATAAGATAGCACACCCATGATAACATGTTATATTATAGGATAGAATGTTGCCTTCGATGATAACCTGGTATATGGTGTAATTCTGGTGTCAGAAATTTCAGGATAACATAGGATACCAGAAGATAGCAAAACTATAACAACAGTATAACATCGTGGGAACTTATCGTACTTACCATACCCAGGCGTGGTAAGTTCTTTAGCGATGGCGATCGCTTGTGCATGGCGATCGTGGTTGTTGATGGGACGCCATTGCTGTTGTAGATCGAGCGGGCCAGCTTGGCGCTCGTCCTTGCGACGAGAACGCCCCCGCGGGCGCGGGGCTTGCGCGCCGCGCGCCGCTCTCGAGGCCCGCGCGTCATGTCCACCGCGACGGGCGCCGTCCAGGCCAAGGGCGAAAGCGACTGCGACTGCGAGGCGACGCTGAAGCTCGCGGGGCCGAACGATGATAGCTTGC
Source organism: Prorocentrum cordatum (assembly GCA_963575745.1). Taxonomy (NCBI): domain Eukaryota; class Dinophyceae; order Prorocentrales; family Prorocentraceae; genus Prorocentrum; species Prorocentrum cordatum. The sequence continues at coordinate 9,507 of CAUYUJ010004534.1, read as the reverse complement.
ACGCTGCTATGATCGCCGACCTCGGCTTGGGCAGCGGGCAGGCAAGTGACGCCGCGGCGGGCGGCGCCGAGGGGGGCGGCGCCGCGGCGGGCGGCGCCGAGGGGGGCGACGCAGCGGCTGGCGACGCCGAGGGGGGCGACGCCGCGGCGGCAGGCAGCGCGGGCGACGCCGCGGCGGCAGGCAGCGCGACGGGCGACGCCGCGGCGACAGGCTGCGCGGGCGATACCGCGGTCGACGCAGGCATCGTGGGCGACGCCGCGACGCCACCGACGGCGACGCCGAGTGCGCCCATGAAGGGGAAGCGGCCGCCGAAGAAGGCCAGGGAGAAGGCGAAGGCTGCAGACGCGGCGGCCCAGCACGCGGCGAAGGGCAAGGCTAAGGGCGCAGCCGTGTCGGCGCCGAAGCTACCATCCAAGAAGGCCACAGCCAAGGCGACGGACGCGGCAGCGTCTGTGCCACCCAGGGCCAAGTCGGCGAGTGCGGCAGCGCTTGTGCCCCCCAGGACCAAGTTGGCGAAAGCTGCAGCGCCTGTGACCAAGGCAGCAGTGGCGAGCGCGGCAGCACCTGCGCCCAAGGCCGCGGGCAAGGCCATGCATGGTGCCCGGCTCGGCGGGCAAGGGGGGCAGGCGCCCCGCGGGCGCCCCCCTCGAATTGCGAAACGGCGCGCGCGGACGAGAATTCTGGCGGAGAAAGGCAAAGCAGGCGGACCGTCTGTGGCGACGAACGTGCCACGTCGTGCTCTGCCATGCTACGCTTTGATCTTCAACGCCGTGCTATGCAATGTGATGTTCGGGGCCGCTGTGCGATGCCAAGCTTTGCGTTGCAAAGATCTGTGATGCAATTCTGCGCTGCGCCACGCCACGCCATGCTGTGACATACTACGCTGCGCGGTGCTCTTCAACGCCCTGCAACGCCGTTCTTTACAATGCATCGCGCGCACTTTCGGGATCATTGCCCTGCTCGACATCCAACTGTGCGAGTAGAGAGGGGATCTACGCCATGGTAAGGGATGGGAGGGGTAGGCTGTCATATATCACGCGGGCGCACCTAGCTTGCCCCCCCCCTCCTCCTCGCCCCCCCCTCCCCCCCCCCCTCCTCCTCCTCGCCCCCCGCCCCCCAATCGCCGCGGCCGTCCGCAAGGGCGACCGGCGGCGTCGTCCGCAAGGGCGAGGGTGATCGAGCGCCCCTCTTCGAAACCCCTTCCCTCGGTTCCCTGATTCCCCGCCCCCCTCGCGCCCCCCCCCCCGCGGACGCGGGTGATCGAGCGGGGTGAAGGGGGGTGATATATTATTTGGGGCGGTCGGTATATGTATATATAAGATCCGGCGGCTGAATTCCATTATCCGCCCCGCGCCGCACAATCATTTTGGCGGGTCCGGGGGTGGGTGGGGTGGGGTGGGGGGGGGGGGATTTGTTTAATCGTTTCCCTGCGTTGCCGAGACGGTCAACACGTTCCTCGAATAGGAGCCGAGCTTCTAGCTTCGGGATCTCCATTGATACATGCCGGGCCCAAGTCGATCGCGCGGCCAAATGGGCCTCTCCGCGACGAGAGATCGGCGGTCGGAAGTAGCACATGGCCACGCTGCGCAGGTCCATCGACTGCAACGTGCACCGCAACGCCACGACGGGGATCTACTGGCGGCTCTCCGGAGCGCATGCTATCTTGCACGTCGGGGCGAAGATGCGCCTCGTAGACATGGGCGAGCAGCAGGTCCACGACAGCCGTCTTGGCTTGTTCTCTGTGCGAGAATTATGGAACAGGTCTGCCAACAAGGATCGGACTGCCCCCCGCCAGGTTTCAAACGCAGTTTCCTTGGGCTGGACGCAGGTCTGCCAGGAAACCTGTGGTGACGCCTTTGATGATGATCTCGTGGGCTGCAGTATGTGTCTGAGCCCTGGAACCCGTGCAGTTCTCCCGAGCGCGGCATCGGCTGCGACCCCATTCTGGGAGACTGTCTCTCAGGTACTTCGAGAGGGCCTTTCCTCCAACCGTCAGGCCAGCTCCGAGATCGATGAGGACGCCCTTCAGGAAGAGGCGCAGTGCCGTCTGGAAGATCGCCCGGGCGCTGGCTCGGCGTCAGACGAGGCTGCCGATCCCGATCGCGAACAGCCTCATCGAGTCTCCAACATCGCCTGGCAGGCCGATCCCACTATGGAGATCAATCGCTCGCGTCCCCAGAGGCTCGGCAGGTCTTCGGCCGGTTCTGGTCGCGAGACCTGCGAATAATTTGTCGAAGATGGCGCGCTTGAAGACGCGCCAATCACGCGCCCCCGCGGCGCCCAATGCCGCCGTGGCCTCTCCTCTGACACCCTTGGCGGATACCATTGTGCTTGCAGTCGTTGCGCGTTGGCTTTCGGTGAGCGGGGTAACGCGGAGATGTCGTGCATGGCGGGTCTTGACGCTTGGGTCTGCGATAATCTCAACAGCGCACAGGTCGACGAACTCCGTCGGGCTAATGTTCGGATCTTCCTGTCCGGCAGCGGCTCCAACTATGGGCAGGGCGGGGGGGGTTGGCCTCGGAGGCTGGCGAAACGCGCGCTGGAAGGCAGAGTCTTTGGATCCTGACCGACCCCCCATCGGCGCGCGAATGCCGGGTCCCTGGCGGCCCGCGTCCGAAGACTTGGTATTTTCCATATGCCGATATCGTCGAACGCATCGCATAGGACCCGGCGTTCTACGCGCAGGCTGCAGCAACGTGCATCCAACGGGGCCAACGCGCGCTTATTCTTCAGGACATGTATCACGCTTGGTTTGGCTCAGGTTTGGCTCAGGTTTGGCTCAAGGTTCGGCTCAGGTTTGGCTCAAGGTTTGGCTCAGGTTTGGCTCAGGTTTGGCTCAAGGTTTGGCTCAGGTTTGGCTCAAGGTTCGGCTCAGGTTTGGCTCATTCATTACCACAAGCCATTCCGGTACCGCAACTGTTCCTTGAGCCTTTGGGGATCGGTTATTGGGTTCAATCAGTGGGATATCGCCTCAATTTGGTGAATTCGTGAATCTTTCTGGGTTTTGTCAATTCAGCGCTTCATTTCTATCTCAAATTTTGGGAAACTGGCTCTTGCTTCATCCTTTTGGCCATGCCGGCATTGCAGATTGGAGAAACCATGCAAAAGCTCTTATCATTGGACATCGATAAGCCGAAAAGACTGAGGGACGAAGCTCGGATGGTAGACGACGACAAAGAAAATCAGCAAGAAGCCTCGAAAGCTATGAGAACCTTGGCGGCCAAGGGAGCTGCTAAGGGTACTGGTTTGGGAGAAGATGGTTCGATTCCATCGGGGGCTGCCTCGACCGCCACCGGTGCCGACGGGTTTCTTGCCCAACTCGAGTCTCTCCTAGACAAAAAGATCGCTCCTATCAAAGATCGTATTGGTTCGTTACAATTCGATGTGTTGGGAACTCAAAAGGCGATGGCTCAGGAATTTTCAGTGGCCGTCACTCTGATCAATGACCATGAAGTAAAGCTTGCCAACCTTGAAGCGGGTGAAACCGAGGTGCAGAAAGCCTTCAACGAAAGGATTCTTGCCGTTGAGCTGGAGCAGAAGTCTCTGCGCGCGGAAATGGCGGCCAAACAGTTAGAAAGTCAGTCGAGCCAGGGTCCGTCGAGGAAAAAGGGTCCGCCGTGGGCTAGCACCCCAAGGGCAGATAGGGACATCTTCATTCTCACCAACCTGGGCTGGAATCTCAAGAAGCAGGAGGCCCTGGAGAAGGCACGGGCCGTCCTTCGCCGGGCGGATGTTCCCCAGCCCACGCATATTGTTGCACCATTTGGGTATGGGAGTTGTGTGGAGATTAAATGGAGTTCGATTGCAGTGGGACTTCAAGCGGCAGCTGCGATTCGTGATCTTAAGATCCCTGGGCACTTGGAACATACGATCTGGTGTGGCCAGATTAGTACGAAGGAGGAGCGTGGCCCAGCAAAATTGTTCAAGACCGTATCAGAAGCCCTGGAAAGGGCAATGGGAGATCGCACGGACAGTTACGTGGTTTGCTCTCGGACTCGAAAATTTTTCGTCTTGGACCGTCAGATAGGCGCTATCAAAGATGGGGAATTTCAGTGGCACGAGTCACTCAAGGAGATTCCCGACGAAGCGCTCCGTAAGACGCTCAAAGACACAATCGACGAAGCACTATCTCTTTGAGATGCTCACGTGAGGGGTCTCGTATGTGCACTCAATGTGCAGGGTAAATGGGCCGACGAGACTCAAATGCAAGCCAACCTAGATTTGCTCGAGCTGAAGTGCTGGGGCTTAATTTGTATCTTAGAGGCGGATTTTAAGGGCTGTCTTCAAAACGATGGGCTACTACGCCCTGTTTTCAATGGCCGCGCTTACTACCGCCATCACTCTGGCCCTGGGTGTAGGGCCATGGGCGTGCTTGTGCACAAATCTCTGAGAAAACGTGTGAAAGACATTGTCTGCGATTGGAGATCTATCCGTGTTGATCTTCGTCCCGACTGTCTCGATGGTTGCCACCATCATGCCAGATCTTTTCTCTTCTCTCATCTTGCCCACGATTTTTTCCATGATTCTCTCAACTGTGCCATCCAACTCGGTCGATCCCGCCCCGTGGGGTCTACTCTTTCTTGGTTGGGGGACATGAATGCCGATCAAGGTAACGGAGATCCGAAATTCCGATCATTCAGTGAAGCTTGTTCATGCCTCAATCTCCGTTGGTGTCCTCTCAGGTTCCAAGAGACCTCCATGCAATTCACTAGGAAGCCTGATGGTGATCAGGCGCTCTCTCAGGCCAACAGCGCGATCGATCACATAGCTCTCGCCAGGAGTGATCTCACTTTTGATTGTTTCGCCCGCTGGGCGGGCGTCCCAGGGGACCATGCTCTTGTTGGCTGTGATGTGCTGGCCTTTCACCAGCAGATGCGTAAGAGGAGACCTCTCATGTGGACTCCTACAAACATTTTGGAGGTTAGGAAGATCGCCCAAGGTCTGTTTCCCGAATCATCGGAACTTATTCGTTTAAATGACGAAGAACAGCCCGATTCATGTGCGGTCAGGTATCATGACCCAAGGGACCTCACCCTCTCCTTTGATTTCTGGGAAAACATGTTGGGCCATGTTTATGAAGCGACTCAGGCTCTCCCAAGGAGTTTTAGGAGATTTGCCGAAGAGCCATTTTGGGTCAAGAGTCTCAGGACACGGTTCAACTCCGAACTTAACGAAGCCACGAGGGTCTCATTGGGTCAGCTCCTCTTGAAAGCTTTCAAAATAACTAAACTTCAACGCGATTTGGCTCAGGTTGCGCTCAACGCCTCTCAAGGAAAACAGGTCTGGGCCTCCCGCAAGACACTCCTACCCATTTTGGGTTTCTGTGTAGATCAAGTCAAGATTTTTGAAGTGGACCGCTGTACCAAACTGGTGGCTGAAGAATACAGCGAGAGGTGGGGACTCTCAGAATCGGAGCGGCAAGAGGACTTCGCCTGGCTTCGCTCTCTGGGTTTCTTCAACTTCTACAACGACCCCATCATTCCTTCCCTGCTGGAAGACGCGCTGGACAACATCAAGGCACCCCGTAAGATCGACACAGAGTTCGCCTGTACGGCGGTAGTAAAAGCCTCGGGATGGTCCCAGAGGCTCACGGGGTGTATACAGGCCTGCTTAGGCGATCCCGAATTTTGGAATGATGTCACATTCGGGGGCCACCTGGGTAACAAGATCAAGGGTTTTGGAACCCCCTCTCAAACCAGAGTTGTCATTCCCCAGCCAGCAATTGCCAAGATCGGGCACGCATATGTGGCAAGGGCCATTCTGCCAGTTTTGGATTCATAGACTGATTCAAAAGGTCTCAAAGGTCTTATTTTTGGGCTCAGCAAAGGTGGACAATTACAAGAACTTCATACCAGTGTCTATCACATTTTAGAATACGGCCGAGATCATTTTAACAAAGGAATGGCTGGGATTACTGACATCAAAGCTCACCACGATCAGATTCGTTATGGATTAGTCCTGCGGAGTCTACTGGGACGGGGAGTCCCTCTTTTCTTAGCAGTTGGCTGCATCAGATTGCATAGGAACCCTCGAGTCTCCATCTCTCTTTTGGACTCAAACACTGGGATTATCCAGAGAGACCGTGGGTTGATGCAGGGAGCTGGGACTGCATGCATACTGGCGCGCGTTTCCGTAGAAGATTGCTTCGCCTCCCACCCTGGAGAAAATCACCCATTCTTCTTTGGGAATCTCTATCCGTTGTGAGCAGTTGGGCTTCGATTTCAGGATTGCCCTTCTCAGCTGGTCAGATAATATCTTCGTGGTGGCGTCCTCGGAACAGGACCTTGCAACTCTGACTGCACTGGTAGAGTCGGAGCTCTGGAATGAACATCGGCTCAAACTCAAAGACGATCGTGAAATCCTTCCGGCCTACCCCTATTTCTTTCAAGGATACAATTGGTCCGATCCCTTTGGGAAAACTTGGTCTGTTGTACCGGAGGCTAAGGTGTTGGGTCCGATTCTCTCTGCCACTGGATCCTGTCACGAAGATGTCAAGCAGGGTATTTCACAGATTAACAAAGCCTTTTGGGCTAACAGTAGGTTCTTGATCAACAAGCAGATCCCCATGTCAAAACGTCTCTCAAAACTTAACTGTATGGCGGGGGGGATTATCCGCTCCAGAGGTGCTGCCTGGGTCCCTTGTAAGACGACGGCGGATTTGATTACCAAGGCTCAAAATCAATGTATCAGGATCATGTTGAAACTCAAAAGGCTCCCTGGGGAATCTCCCGAACAGTTTAGTTTACGCAGAAATCGTAAAACCAAGGGGTACAAAGATGTTTCTTGGGCTATTTTTCATTTGGATTCAGCTATTAGTTGGGTTTCACACATGCAAAGACATCCAGAAGATTTTTCGTCGAGGCTGTTTCAATATTGCAAGCATTGGGTCATTCAGAATCGCTCCTTTGATAACTCTGGGGGCAGCCGTACCTTCTCTCGCTCGCATAGGGGATATGTTTTCAGGTATGACAAGGATGCTTGGACCACCTTATTCTCCCCTCAGGGCTCCCGGGGCAAAAAGTTTCGTTTGGGTCTTGCTCAAGAAATGCTTGATTGGGTTCGGCAACCGCTTCACCTTCGCCTTCAGTAGCCATTGGCTTTGTCTGGCGTGATCCAGACTCACATTTGTTACCGTACTGCGCCCAGCGGGGCTACCTTTCTTTTCACCACGGACACCTGTTACTCTCAGGATCTGGATTTGGTTGGGAATCAGATTCAGCCGACAGTTCCTCTTTTCTTTGGATTCGATCGCCACGCCTTGGATTGTTGGGCTCGGAAGCGTTTTGATAAGATGGAGCCGAAGCCCGTGTTTACCACGAATGAGAAGAAAGCCAAGCTGCAGAAGAAGCTCGAGCAGAAAAAGGAGGACCAAGCGAGGACGGTCGAGATCAGGAATCAGGGCCTCAAGGCCAAAGCATCGTCAGGTGCTGACTCTCGCGAGTCCAGGGTGCTCCCTACCCCGCCTCCAGCACCTGTGCACAGGGGTGACTCCTTTTCTCGGAGCCGATCACCGATTGCCAGGAAGATGCAGTTCTCAGGTGGGTCCAAGAAACAATTGCAGGGTGGTGCGTCGGTTTCCAAGCCAGATCCGGACGAGGCCTTGCCAGAGACACAGGACTACCGAGAGGAAGCGCCTGTCAGGCACTCCCCCCCGTCCTCGGGGGGCTCAGACACCAGGAGCTCTACCTCAGGATCTGAAGCGGAGGTCGACTCGCCTGACAGGAGGTCGCAACCAGCTCCCAAAAGCTGGGAACAGGACAAGAAGCCCTGGATCAGCAAGTTGGGCCCACCTGTGTTCAAGTCACAGTTGGAATACGACCACTCAGGCTGCCCAATATTCGCTCCGAAGGGCGGCACAGACCACACGAGCTCAAGGCGTTACATTATGGTTTTCGTACCTCAGCTTACGGGTTTGAATACCTTCAAGGCCAAGGTTGGAGAACATTTCCAAATCATCACAGTTCGTGAGCTGACGCCTTTCATCATTGATAATCAAGGTCCCTTGGTTTCAGACAGTATTCCAGTCTTGGGAGAGCACGGATACCTCACTACCAGGGATGTCACGAAGATTCTTTGGCACTTTGGGCTCCAAACATTTCGTTTCAAGGACAGTCATTTGTTCAATGCGCGCTTTTACACCAAAGAGGCCTTTATTGGCCCAGAGGTCTGCCCAAAGAAGGAGAGGCTCCATGACAAATCGCATATCTTTGCTGGCAGCTGCATTGTGGCCCTCCTCTTCATTAAGGATATGTTTGAAGATGTGGGAGATCTTATCACGGTGGAGTCTGGGAGTAACGGAGCCAATGTAAGGTGCCATTTGCTTTGCAAACCTCGCTTCCTGATGTGATCAAGGTCGTTCCGAAGATACGGCTCAAGTGTTTCATTCCAGTGGGCCCTCAGCTCATTTCTTGGTTCAATCTGGGAATATCTGGGATTACAAGTGCTTCATTTCATTGAGCACTCAGGTCATTTCTCTGGGGCTGGGATTACATCATGTTCTCCTCAATTCGATTGTCGGGGCCAAAGTAGTGGGGTCGATTCTTGCTCTTTTCCCACAGCCTCGACGTGACAAGTTTCAACTTGGGATTGCTTTGCGCTTAGTTTGATTCTACACTTCAGTTCTAAATGGGTCTGGCCTGGGATTGTTAATCTCACTACGTTGGCCAGGGCGGTGACTCTTGGTTCAATCTGGGAATATCTGGGATTACAAGTGCTTCATTTCATTGGGCCTTCAGGTCATTTCTCATGAGCTGGGATTACATCATGCTCTTCTCAATCCGATTGTCGGGGCCAAAGTAGTGGGGTCGGTTCTTGCTCTTTTCCCACAGCCTCGACGTGACCAGTTTCAACTTGGGGTTGCTTTGCGCTTAGTTTGCTTCTTTACTTCAGTTCAAAATGGGTTTGGCCTGGGATTGTTAATCTCACTACGTTGGCCAGGACGATGACTGCCGTCCGATCCCTGATAAAGTGTACCTCACACCCCTGTCTCCCCATCTCCTGGATCTCCATCTGTCGATTGTCTTGGTGTCCTGGTGCTTTTCTGTAGTCATTTTAGTTCAATCCGCCTTACCTCGTTTTGCTTCAACCTCTTCTCAAGTTATCTGGGAACACACTCTCATGCTTGCCCCTCAGAGGGTCGTCAGGCCATGGAATTCAAAATCTCTCCAGTGTTGTGTCTTCGAGGCATGGGCATCCGTCTGCTCACGTGCACTGGCAATTGAAAGTTCCGAGATCGTTCCTGTAAATTTGGGTGCATACAATGCACAGAAATGCGTCACACTCCACATGTATGAGAAGGGGCGTGAATTCGATATACCTCTCAGGCAGCTATGGAATCTCTTTGAGGAATTCTTCTCAAGTGAGGCATGCAAGAACCTTATTGGGATCGTGGGAATCGCAGTGCGCTCTATGTCTTTTGTACAGATCAAGACGATGTCATACAAAGGCGCAGTGTTCTACGACAATCGCTGGTCGGACCCTGGGAATTTCATTTACACAGTTTGGTGG
>CAUYUJ010004533.1:57399-69104 GCA_963575745.1 Prorocentrum cordatum | reverse complement strand
CCTCCTCCTCCGCCTCCTCCGCCTCCGCCTCCTCCTCCTTCTCCTCCTCCTCCTCCTCCTCCTCCTCCTCCGCACCTGCCGCTCGGGAGTCTGCCCCCTCCCGCCTTCTGCGAGGGCTCTCCGTGTGTGCCTCCAGCACATTCTCGAGAGGCTCGCGCCGTTCCTCGGAGGACGAGAGGGTACCCATCCCGCTGCCATTCCACCTCGTTTTCCCTCGTTTGGGCCTCCTGGGAGGCCCTCGTCGCCACCGCTGGGTTCGCCTCGAAATTCTGGTCAGAACGCACCCCAGGAGAGGTCTGGGGAGTAGCGGTATCGGTACCTTCTGGTTTCCCCACATTTGCTCAGGAGGTTTACGTCATTCCGCCGACCCCGAGGAGGAAAGAAGCCAGTGAGGTGGGCACTTTGAGACAGGAGCTGCCGAGGCTCCGTCTGGGGCGGGTTTGAAGGTTCTGCACAGCGCCCTGGCGCGACCGGGCCAACGACCCATGTCACAAGACACTCAATCGTTGACACGGTTAGCGGCCTCAAAGGTGAGCGCTTCATCGCAGGTTGCTCAAAGGCACCAGCTGGGAGGGGTCCGCCAGTTCTTCCTTGGAAGCCGTCCCTGGTGAGACCCAGGCATGCTGGCGCTGGTGGGAACATCACGATCTACGGCTGTTGGCCGTTCTCGGTCTCCGGGGGGCCCTCGCCAGGCTCCCGGGACCGTCAACGAAAAGACTCGGCATTGAAAAGGCCAGTCCCTGGTACCAGGTTGGACTTCGGGGATCTCGTATCCCAGACATCCGGCGCCACGATCTTTTCCAGACACGGGCCCCCGAACTCTCGACCACTTCCCAGGAAACGGTTTTTGATTCCGAGCCGATGTTTGACAGTCCCGAGGCCCTGCGAGGGCCAGTGCCCAGAGAGGCTGGAAACTATGAAACGCCGTCGTCCCGATGCTTTCGAGACGCCAGCTGCCTGGACCCCTGGGGACCAAGACCTCGTCGGCTGTCTGGGGAGGGGGCCGCCAGTTCCCTCCTGGGAGCACCGCCCCCCCCCCTGCCTGTGAGAGGGCCCCCCCTCGCCCGGCCCCCGCCAGTGGATCCGTCGGGGGCCGCCGGGGTTGCAGGGCGTGAGGGAGGATTGAACGTCCGCAGACGGTGTTGGCTGGATGGCTCGGCGTGCCTCGCAGCCCCCCCGCCGCGTGAAGAGAGGAGACTTTCGAGGGGGCCCAAGACCAAGATAACTCGTTACGGAGCTCTCGAGGCTGTTCTCAGAGCGTTCCGGAGCGCCTTGGACAGGCCGCGGCACCCATCCTCCAGAACCGCTGCATCTCAGAGATCCCCGACTTGTCTCAGTCCGGCCTAGTCCCCGGCCGGGCCTCGTCTCAGACATGCGCGTAGCTCTTCCTGCGAATGTGGTCGGCGTGCCGCTGCCCGATTCCGCAGAGGTCCCTCGGCGCTCTTGGTGCACCTCCGCCGCCGCCCGGCGCCGCGCGGTGCGGGCCGCCGCTGCTGCCCCTGGACTCTGCCCAGGCCAGGGGCGACGGCGGCGACGGCGACGGCGGCGGCGTCGACGACGACAACGATATCTCAGAGGAGGACAAGGTACCGATACCGGTACATTGGCCTCGTGTTCGGCTTTTTGAACCTCCTGGGAGGCCCTTATCGCCACCGCTGGATTCGCCTGGGAATTCTGGTTAGACAGCAAGGCCCCCCCAGGAGAGGTCTGGTGTGAGTACAACCATCAAACGTCGTAAGGAGAGACGTAAATTCTCGTGGGCTCCAGATTTCGTGTAAGAAGTCAGGAATCTGGACTGGGCCCTGGGCGTTTTCTTGAAGCTTCTTTTCTTTGTAGAATGCTTGTATTTCTGTACCTGGACTGCTGTTTAAGCAAACGCTTGGAGTGAAGGCCATTTTCTCAGCCTAGAGCCTTCTTAACTCTGAGCTGGGGTGTAGCAGTGTGTGTATGTTATTCCACATCGTAAGTGGGGTTCTTGTTTTCTCTGGACACCTCGCGCAGGAACAGTAACACCATATCCCTTCTCACTCACACACTCTCACACTCACACAGTCACAACATCATCATCATCATCATCATCATCATCATCATCATCACCATCATCACTATCATCATCAAAATCATCACCCTCCTCATCATCATCATCATCATCATCATCATCATCATCATCATCATCATCATCATCATCATCACCGCATCATCATCACTTACACACTCGCACACACTCTCAGTCTCCAACCCAGCCACTCACTCACAACTATTACTCATCACACCATCATCATCATCATCATCAGCATCATCATCATGATCATCGTCATCATCGTTATCACGACACCATCGTCAACACAGCCTCGACTGTGAGTGAATTGCGGGGAAGTCTCAGGCGGGAGCCCCCTCCCTATGGGGCCCGCCGCTCATGTTTTTGATTCGAGCGGGTCAGCGGAACCTTGCAATTGTCGTCAGTTTTGGGCCCCCGAGGCTTGAATACAGAGGAAGTATCAGGCGGGAGCCTCGTCTGCGAGTGACTTGCGAGGAAGTCACAGGTGGAAGCCCCCTCTCTGTGGGGCTCGCCGTTCTTGTTTTTAATTCGAGCTGTCGTCAATTTTTGGGCCCCTGAGGCCTGGATATGGAGGAAGTATCAGGCGGGAGCCTCCTCAGTGAGTGAATTGCGAGGAAGTCTCAGGCGGGACGCCCCTCTGTATGGGGCTCGCCGTTCATGTTTTTAAACCGAACGGGCCATCGGTATCTTGTTTCTGTCGTCACTTTTGGGCGCCTGAGGCCTGGATCTGGAGGAACTATCAGGCGGGAGCCTCGTGTGTGAGTGAATCGCGAGGAAGTCTCAGGCGGGAGCCCCCTCCCTATAGGGCCCGCCGCTCACGCTTTTAATCCGAGCGGGCCATCGGAACCTTTCAATGTCGTCACTTTTGGGCGCCTGAGGCCTGGATATGGAGTATATATCCAGCGGGAGCCTCGTGTGTGAGTGAATTGCGAGGAAGTCTCAGGCGGGAGCTCCCTCCCTATGGGGCCCGCCGCTCACGCTTTTAGTCCGAGCGGGACATCGGAACCTTTCAATGTCGTCACTTTTGGGCCCCCGAGGCTTGGATATGGAAGATATATCAGGCGGGAGCCTCGTGTGTGAGTGAATTGCGAGGAAGTCTCAGGCGGGAACCTTTTCTCTATGGGGCCCGTCGCTAACGCTTTCATTCCGAACGGGTCATCGGAACCTTTCAATGTCGTTTTTTTCCCTGAGGCTTAGAAATATCAGGCGGGAGCCTCGTGTGTAAGTGAATCGAGAGGAAGTCCCATGCGGGAGCCCCTTCCCTATGGGGCCCGCCGTTCACATGTTTAATCCGAGCGGGTCATCGGAACTATGTAGCTGTCGTCATTTTTGGGCTCGTGAGGCCTGGATATGGAGGAAGTATCAGGCGGGAGCCTCCCGAGTGAGTGAATTGCGAGGAAGTCTCAGGCGGGAGCCCCCTCCCTATGCCCGCCGCTCATGCTTTCAATCCGAGCGGGCCATCGGGATTTTGTAACTGTCGTCACTTTTCTTTTGGGCCCCTGAGGCCTGGATGTGGACGAGGCGGGTGGCGGCCGCGCTGTACATCGCGCTGGACTTTCGCTTGTGCCTCGGATGCAGTGACACGCACGACTTACCGGAATCCACGTACAAGCGGCCGCACCACGTCTTGGGGCGCGTCCCCATCGCGTTGCACCTGGGCGATTCCCTGCAGCTGAAGCCCACGGGCAGCATCGGCCTCCTGACGGACGCGAACGAGCTCCTGGACGACGGGTCCTGCAAGTACGCGGAGCCGCCGACGGTGGAGGTTCAGCACCCCATCGAGGTATTCTCTCAGATCCCCTGCGTCTTCGAGCTGAAAAGGCACGGAGTGCTTCGAGCCCGGGGGCCCTCTGATCACGTTCTTGGGCTACGTGCGCGAGGGCAAGCCCTTCCCGCCAGAGGTCTGGGCCGCCTCGGAAACAACGTTGGTCTCGGACAACCGCGGCGTCCTGGAACCTCGGCGCCAGAACGTTCGGTTCGGCTACGGCGTGGGCATCTACTGGGAGACGCTGGCGAGGTGGATCAACACGCGCGCTCGTCGCGACGTGCGGCGCCTGGGCGTGCCTTTCGTTTTCTTGCAGGCCGTGGGCGAGCGCAACGCGATTCAGGGCGATCCCGACGCGGGCCGGCGCCTCCTGAACGTCCTGAACATGCACGAGACGGGGGACATCCGCGGCGTCTTACCGGTCCACGTCGGCATGGAGGTGCGATCCACGGCAGTGCAGCAAATGCTGAAGAACAATACTAATACTATTAATAGTAACGATAAGAAGGAGTTGGGGCTCGTGCAGGGGCAACGAGCCACCGCCGTATCCTTCGAGTTTCACCCCGAGGACGAGCAGCGGTGCGAGGAGCGGTCGCAGGGCCAGCTCTTCCACCCCGGCTACCTACTGCAGGGGATCTGGCTGCAGGTGCACGGTTCAGGGAGTCCCCGGTCTACCATGAGGTCGCTGCGGCGCTGCTACAAGGCGCCGAAGGCGCCGACGACGACGGCGAGACCGAGGCGCGGGCGACAATCTTGCTCATGTTCAGGCCCAGCGAGCAGGAGCTCACGCGGCAAAGCTCGGGGCTGCACGCCGCGCGCCGCCCGGGGTTCACCGCGGCGCGCGCGTCGTGCCTCACCTCCGTGCTATCGCAGGGCCAGACGCTGCGCATGGGCGTCGCCGTCGACTGCGCGAAGGGCGAGAACGCTGGTCGCACGGGCGTGTCGGACGAGCAGCGGTGGCTGCGCCTCTACGTCATGTTCTCCCGCGCCACGCGCGCGCGGAACGCGCGGATCCTGCGGCCGCCGCCGCGAGAGTTCCTGGAGCGAGGGCCGCCGGCATCTTCGCGGAAGGCGCTCCTGGAGTCCGACGTCAGAGCGGAGAGCTCCAGGGCAGAGGCGGAGCAGCTCGCGGCGTGGGCTCGTGCTGCCCCCCGCCCGAGTGCGGCGGCGCCCCGCTCGGAGCCCGCGGGGTTGCCCCGACCGCTTTGTCTCGGGCGCCGGCGGCTCGCAGAATTGCCCCGACGGCCTGGCCCGCGGGGCTGTCCCCGGCGGCTGCGCGATTTCGCCGTCGGAGAACGCGCCCCTGCCAGGCGCGGCGGCGAGGGCGTCGAGGAAACTCTGCGCGCGCGCCTCTGCCAGGATGAAGGAGGGGCGCGCGAGGAGAACGAGCGGGGCGGCGACGAGGGGGGGGGAACAGGAGGAGGAGGAGGAGGAGGAGGAGGAGGAGGAGGAGGAGGAGGAGGAGAAGGAGGAGGAGGAGGAGGAGGAGCAGGAGGAGGAGGGGAGGAGGAGGAGGAGGAGGAGGAGGAGGAGGAGGAGGAGGAGGACTAGGGACTAGGAGGAGAAGGAGGAGGAGGAGGAGGAGGAGGAGGAGGAGGAGGAGGAGGAGGAGGAGGAGGAGGAGGAGGAGGAGGAGGACGGGGAGGAGGAGGAGGAGGAGGAGGAGGAGGAGGAGGAGGAGGAGGAGGAGGAGGAGGAGGAGGAGGAGGAGGAGGAGGAGGTCCGTAGCCATTTTGGCTCAAGCCATTTTGGCTCAAGTAAACCATTTCTCGAGGTGGTTTCAGTGACCAATACATCTTCGGGGGCCCCAGCAGACGGCTGCCCAGCCAGGGGCTCCCTCCTTTCCGTTCCCTTCAACTGGCTCAGCAGCCAGGTTGAAGGCCAATCTTATCACTCACGATTCTGTACATTCCATTTCTTCCGCCCTCCAGCTGTCTGCCGCAATGGGGAGCAGGGGCAAGGCGCCTCGCGACTTCTCTTGGACGTGCTCGGAGTGCCAGGCTACTACCGGTCGCAACCTCCACTGGTGCTGGAGGTGTGGCTCGCACTGGACGCACACGGCTACGGGATGGCAGCCTCGAAGCGGGGGGGACAGTCCCCGTGCGGCAGACGCCAAGGTCGGTGACGGCAAGGATGGCAGAAAGAAAGGCAAAGGCAAGAAAGGACGTGGCAAACGACAGAAAGGAGGCAAAGGTAGCGAGGAACGTGCCGACTCTCCTGGCGGTGGTCCTCTTCCTCCTGCTGCAGCTCGTGCCCCAGTCGACGGAGACCACGTTGATGTCAACATGGACAGGGAGCAGCGTAAGCCAGCAAATGTCGGCCAGGACATACAAGTATTGCAACGGGCATATGATGTGCTCATCAAGCAGGAAGGTGGACCAGACAGTGATGCAGCCAAGTCTTTGCAGCTCAAGCTTCACAGTCTTCGGCAGGTTCGTGACAGCGCCAAGTCGGAGAGCCAGCGCCTGCTGGTGGCCAGTGGGAAGCTCTCCAAGTTCGAGAAGCAAGTGGAGTCACATGCACAGTCGGTTGGACTTCTTGAGACTAAGGTTCAGAATGCGCAAGCTCATCTTCGAGTACAGGAGCGTGCCTTGGCGGAGGCAAAGGAGAACCTGGCGGAGGCGCAAAAGAAACGAGATGAGCTGGTCGTGGAGACACGCCGTGCCCAGGAGGCACAGGACGTGGCACAAGCAGCCGAGCGAGCCAGACCACGCAGCCCATCACCTACGCCAGAGCAGTTCTTCAACCTCATGCGCGCTGGTGACATGGAGGCCGCAGCGTTACAGAAGGCGAAGGACACGGGCCTGGACCCCAGTTCGGTGCAGAAGGCCCTCCAGGTACTCGGTCCTCTTTTCGGAGCAGGAGTGGCGCCATCACCTCCAGGGGCGCCAGATGCTGCAGCAGTCCGTGGAGATGTTCGTGGAGATGCCCCTGGGACCCCAGGCGGCGCCCAACATGAAGCAGGAGGGCAGCTGGCGTTGCCAGAAGGGCCCCCGCGCAGTGGGCCCGTGGTCGCCGCTCGTGGCCCTGCTGCTGCCGCTCCAGGTGGAGGAGAGGATCAACCACGTGGTGCTGGAGCCGCAGGTGAGTCTGAGCAGCAGAATCGAGCCTCTCGCAGCCCTCGCAGCCGCAGGGCAGCTAGAGGCCCAGCAGCTAGCGGGGGCGGTGCGAAAGACCCAAGGGATTCTTTTTAGCACACACTCGGAGGATGATCAGGCAGTCTCGCCCCGTCGTCCTCTCGATCCCCTACATCCTGTCTCGGGTGGCCCGTCTTTCCATTTTTGCACGGTTAACGCTTCGAGTTGGGGGCGGGCCCTCGAATACGCAAAGGCCTCCAGGGCCCATGTTATTTTCGTCCAGGAGCACAAGTTGTTCCGACCAAAGATTTTAGAGGCCAAGACCAAGGCCCGCAAACTAGGTTGGAATAGTTTCTGGGCACCAGCCCTTGCCACCGAGGCAGGATTCGCCTCGGGGGGAGTAGCTATACTTTTTAGAAGTTATCTTGATGTGTGGCAAGAGTCTGGCAAAGGTATTGTCGTCCCTGGTCGGGTCCTCCATGCCCTCTGTCGTACTCGCAGTTTTGGGTTGATTTCCCTCTACAGCAATTACTGGCACTCCGCGGTCGGCCTTGGGAAGAAGAACCTGGACGTCTGTCGGGAGCTGGGACGTCATATTCTTACACGAGGGCTGCCATTCGTGGCAGGCGGAGACTTCAATTTAACACCTGGTGAAGTCAACGTTGGACTGGAACCAGATCGCTTCGGTGGCGAGGCTGTTTTTGATCCATCCGTGCACACCTGCAGTGTTCAGGACACGCATAGGACATTGTACTATTTCATTTTGAGCAAGCCGCTGGTGAAGGCCTTTTTATCAGTGGCAGCAGATCTCTCGAACGACGTATACCCCCACAAGGCAGTGGATCTTCATCTCACCTCGGAAACGTTTTCCTTGAAAGTGAACAAGCTTGCCAAGTTCGAGAGTCTGCCAGTTGCTCTTCCTTGTGGACCATCGTTACCCCCACCTGGTTATGCGGACCTCGAGCTGCAGATAAATCAGGCCCTGGATATTTTTCAAAGCGACGATGATATGTTTAGAACCCCTACCCCCGTGGAAAAGCAGCCTCTGGCAAAACGGCTTTCAGGGATCTATGACGAGTGGTGCACCAGGTCCTGGGGTGAGCTCAAGGATGTGTACCACCAACCCGCCACCTCGGGGCGTCAAGGGGGTTTGCCTTATGAAGTTCAGGAAGTTGATTTACGTACCCTCCTCATTACCAAAGATAATCCTTGGCAGTCAGAATCTAGGTGTATAGGTTGGCTTGCCAGGCGTCTGCAGGAGTTGAAGCCCCTTCTGTCCAATCCCGAGAGCAGGTACCTTCGTGGTACGTATGATCTGCTGCGTCACACTCGCAGTGTCAAGAAGCGGGGTGGACCCTTCGCTAGGTTCTGGCCTGCTGGCAGAGCCTTCGCCCACGAGTTTGTGCAGCAGGCGCTAGGACCTTTCCTCGATTCGTATTGGGGTGGGGACGAAGGGATTTGGGACATGGAAGGTTTGGATTCATGCATCACCCATCTCTTTGAGTTGGAGAATGAATGTTTCAAGACAGAGAGGGTGCGCCAGAATGAAGGGTGGTCTAAATGGTGCGAGGAAGCTTTGAGTGGTGGCGCATCCCGCGCCCACCAGTTTTCTAGGCTTGCCCAGGAGTACAAGGATGACGTCGTCACTGAGGCTGACGGCACTGTCTCGGCGTCTTTCTTCAGCAGATTTTCTCACCAGATCACCACCTGGAAAGAGGCGTGGGGGGTCGGCCGTGAGGCCCCCCTCTCCCTGGAAGGTGAAGATTTAATTTTCGTCCCTGCGGGCCCAGGAGTGGAAGAGCTCAGAAGCTTATCGAGGAGTTTCAAAACGGCGACCATCTCTATAGATGGATTCCACCCACGTCATTTCGGTGTCCTTGGGGACGGGGCCCTTAGGGTGCTCTCGGGGGTGTTCGCGGCCATGAATGTTCTTGGGAATGCCCCTTTTTCGCTTCGACAGTTGATTGTGGCGTTGCATCGGAAACCCCTCGAAGGGCGTCGACCAATTGGCTTTTACCAGTCGGTGACTCGGCTGTATTCTAAGAGCATGGCCAATGCCTGCAGGAGGTGGGAATCTCGGTGTGCTGCCAGCCCCTTTTTCAATATGGCCCCACATAGGTCTACGACAGATGCGGTCTGGCGCCAGGCGGTGAGGAATGATCTTCACCACAATCAAGGCAAATTCGTTGGGGTCCTTCTTGCTGACCTCAAACAGTGCTATGAACACGTTCCTCACACCCTTTGGTGGGGGGGGGGGTGGGGGGGGCAGCAGTGCAATTTCCCTGCTCACGTGGTTCGGTTTACTTTGGCCAGCTACCGTTGGCCTCGTCGCCATTGACGACATCACGACCTCGGTGGCCATGCCGTCGGTCATGTCATGTTTGAATGCCTTGGCTCAGCTCGCTGGACAGATATTCGATATTATGACCAACAAGTTAGAGCTCCCTATTGCCCTCAAGAAAATGCTGTTCACCAGCAACTCCAGCGAGGTGGCCAGGCAGGCTCCTGTGGTGCTAGGAAAGGATGGACAGACAATTGCTGGCCATGTTACCAACCTTGGGGTCGATTTTACCCTCGGGCGGTGTCCCTCGGCTCCTGGGGCCAGGGCCAAATCCAAGGCCCGTTGGAAGGCTGGCCTCCAGAGGCTGCCCATGATCAAAAAGATGCGTGGGACCACGGCCAGCAAGGGAAATATTTTTGTCTGCGGCGTCAAGCCGAGCCTTACATATGGAGAAGAGATCCAGGGGCACCCGCCCAGTGAGATCCGTGCCCTTCGCCTTCTGACGGCAAAGAGCACGGGTTTATGGGGGGCGGGGGCCAACGTCGATCTCTGTTGGTGCCTCGCGCCAGACAAAGACCAGATTTTTCATGCTGCTGCCACCCTCCGCAGGTACAGTGCTGAGTGGTGGACTTGTACGGATGCCCAGTTGTGTGCTAAAGACAATCTGTCGGCTAGAGAGCTCAAGGAAGCTCACACCCTGGCCAAAGAAAAGTTCGATAAAGTCACCCCTGGACCGTGGCATCGTGTGGCGGCTAGCCCGATTCATGATATGTTTTTCTGGTGCAAGATTGCGGGGTGGGAGTTCGTTGACCCTGCTCACGTCAAAACGAGGTGTGGAAGGATTTGCAACCTCACCTTGCCCCCCCCCCCCCCGCGCAGCTCCAGAAAATGTTTGGTCAGGACCTCCAGCAGCATCAGCTGCATCGGGTTGTCGTCGCCAGGTTAGAAGATGTGGATTCGAGTAGAACTGACCAGATCCGTGCTAGAGGTCTTTGGACCCATCCTGTCAGCAGAGCGTGGAGCTCGAAGAAGCATTCTAGTTTTGCCAAGCAGATGCTGCGACAGGTTTTTACGGGGTGCTACTGCACTGGCACCGTCTTGCATCAAAGAGGGTATCAGGTGTCTCCTAAGTGCCAGCACTGTGGTGCACCAGACACCACCTTTCACCGTGTGTGGGAGTGCCCGTTTGGGGAGGATCGTCGTCGCGAGCTGGATCTTGAGCTTGTTGCCAGTGCCCTTGAGGCGGGCCCTGCGGACCCCCTCTTCAGTTGTCTCTGGATCCCTGTGCCCCCCATCACCACCCCCCCCCTTCCCCCCTCGAAGATGACAAGATAGAATACCTCGATCGAGGGGGGGAAATTGATAATTTTGTTTATTCTACCCCTGGGATGGAAATCTCTATCGATGGTTCGGTTGTCCACCCCACCGCCCCCCTTCTCGCGGGGGGGGGGATGGTGTGCTGCAGAAGTGACCGAAAATGGAGATCTCCAAAGGGCCATTCGAGGAGTTTTACCAGCCTATGTGCCGTGCAATGCCAACCTTGCTGAGCACCATGGCCTACTGCATGCTTGTGCCAATATGCATGTGGATGCGGACGAGGAGCCAGCAATTTTTTACCAGGACTGTGGTGCCGTTGTGTTTGGAGCCTTGTCTGCGGCACGGTCTCGTGATGGTAGGAAAGTCCAGTCAGGGCACTGGAGACAGATCAACCATCTCACGGGTATGAAGGGCTGGCGTATTCACAAAATCAAGGCTCATCAAGACCAATCTCGAGGAGACAGGACGTTGGAGGAGCATAGGAGGGTTCTCGGTAACATTTGGGCCGATACTCTTGCCAAAGAAATTGCCACCCGTCAGGTCTCACCCGAGGATGTCAAAGTTGTCGAAGCTGGGTACAAACTCTGGCTTGACGTTTTTTCCGCTTTCGCCGATCTTTTGGAACCCTGGGGTCGTGCCCGTGATGTTTTCGGCGAGCTGGAAAGGGTTCCCAGAGCCCCTCAGCGGAAGGTGGCCCGAGGGATCAACGGACCTCACAATTTCGTCTGGGGCCTGAACTCCTGGCAGTGTGTTGACTGTGGTAGATCCACGAACCAGCCGTGGAAATGTCGCAGAGGACCGTGCACACCTTTGCCTCGCTCCTTAGCTGCCGTGCTGCGCCCTACTGTCCCTGTGGCCCCTGCCCATGACCTGTGGGCAGGAAGGATTTGTGTCACTGGTGCGGCAGTCGTCTACTGTAACCGTTGTGGGTCGTACACCACTGGCAGGGCCGCGCACCTCGTGGAACCGTGTACGACCCACAAGGGTGCCCAGCTACGCATGCTCAGGAATGGAGTTCTGCCTTATCCCAAGGGATGCCGTTTTTCGAAACCTTGGAGAGTGGTCGAACAGTCGCCAAGGGAGCTTCTGTATGGGCCGAACGCTCCTGGGGATCTCTGTGTCATTTAATTGCCACTCGGGTTGAGCACCCTGCCTTTGGGTTCTCGGGTGCTCCCGCGGGTGGTCTTCATTTTATGTTCCTTTCCC
>CAUYUJ010004533.1:22399-54899 GCA_963575745.1 Prorocentrum cordatum | reverse complement strand
AGAGGCCCAGAAGTTTCGCGGGACCTTCTGACGGGGGCGTCTGGGAACCCCAGACGCAGGGGAACCCGTTTCTGTGGGGGGGGGCGGTGGGGGTGTCCAGACATACCGGATCAATCAAGATAGATGACACGGAATTTGTATATGTATATATATATATATATGTACATCTATATATGCATATGTATGTGCATATGTACATGTATAAATGCATGCATGTATGCACATTGTGTTAATTATGTTTTTGTGTATGTATAGTATTATGCATGTGGGTATGATTATGTATAGTATCTGTACATCATATGTATACATATATATATATATAGAGATGCGTATGTTTATACTTAAGTGTAGTTACACGTATATGTGTATATGTATGTAGGTATGTGTATGTGTACATGTATATGTAACTGTGTAGGTATGTAGGTCGGCAGATAGATCGGCTGACATGAAATGCAATGCAATGCAATCCAATGTGATTCAATACAACGCAATGCAACGCAAGGCAATGCAATGCGAGGCCATGCAATGCAATGAAAGTATGTATGCATGCATGCACGCACGCATGTATGCATGTATGTGTATTAGGATGTAGATGTTTGCATGCATGCATGCATGTATGCATGTTTGCATGTATGTATGTATGTATGTATGTATGCATGCATGTATGTATGTGTGTATGCATGCATGCATGCATGCATGCATGCATGCATGTATGTATGTATGTATGTATGTGTGTATGTATGTATGTATATATATATGTATGCGTGCGTGTATGTATGTATGTATGCATGTATGTATGTATGTATGTACGTATGTATGTATGGATGTATGTATATATACGTATGTAAGTATGTATGCATGCATGCCTGCATGAATGTAATATATATATATATATATATATATATATATTATATATATATATATGCATGTATGTATGTACACATGTATGCATGTGTGCATGCACGTACGTACGCATGTATGTCTGTATGCATGTATGGACGTGCAGCTGCATGTACTGTATGGATGTAGGCATGCATGTATGCATGTGTGCATGTATGTGTGCATGCATGTATGTGTGTGGGCAGACATGTATACATATATATATATATATATATAGATATACAGATACATTTGTTCATAATTCTTCACGCTTCGCGTATCCCCACCAGCCCATCTCAAAACAGCAACTCTTGCGAGGCATGCCGACAGTCGTGTTTTTCAGGCGTGTTTCCGCCTGCCCCCGCATATCTCCGGGCCTCTCGTCCTGGTGTGAGTCGTTCGGGCCCTTCTTCCTGGTGTGAGTCGTTCGGGCTCTTCGTCGTGGTTTGAGTCGTTCGGGCTCTTCGTCCTGGCGTGAGTCGTTCGGGCTTCTCGTGGTGTGAGTTGTTCGGGCCCTTCGTCCTGGTGTGAGTCGTTCGGGCTCCTCCTCCTGGTGTGAGTCGTTTGGGCTCCTCGTGGTGTGAGTCGTTCGGGGCTCTCGTCCTGGTGTGAGTCGTTCGGGCTCCTCGTGGTGTGAGTCGTTCGGGCGCCTCGTCCTGGTGTGAGTCGTTCGGGCCCCTCCTCCTGGTGTGAGTCGTTCGGGCTCTTCGTGGTGTGAGTCGTTCGGGCCCCTCGTCCGGGTGTGAGTCGTTCGGGCTCCTCCTCGTGGTGTGAGTCGTTCGAGGCCCGCGTCGTGGTGTGAGTCGTTCGGGCGCCTCGTCCTGGTGTGAGTCGTTCGGGCCCCTCCTTGTGGTGTGAGTCGTTCGGGCTCCTCGTGGTGTGAGTCGTTGGGGTCTCTCGTCCTGGTGTGAGTCGTTCGAGCTCCTCGTGGGGCCTGTTGGGGGCCTCTTGGAGCCTCTTGGGACGTCTTGGGGGCCTCTTGGGGGCCTCTTGGGGGCGTCTTGGGGGCCTCTTGGGGCCTCTTGGGGCCTCTGGGGGGCCTCTTGGGAGCCTCTTGGGGACCTCTTGGGGCCTCATGGGGGCCTCTTGGGGGCCTCCTGGAGGCCTCTTGGGAGCCTCCTGGGGGCCTCTTGGGTCCATCTTGGAGCCTCTTGCGACCTCCTCAGAAGCGCAAATGAGCGCTTCCCCCTGATTTGACCAAAATGAGCCCAAAACCTTAGTAAAATCAATGATTTTGCTATGAAGGAAGGGAAGCGCGGCCCCCTCAGAAGGCCAAAATGGGGCCAACACCGTAGTAAAATCAATGATTTTTGCTTCAAAGACGAGCTGAGGCACCAAACTCCCCCCCCCCCTCGGGGCCAGAATCATCGTGAGGGTCGTCGTTTTTTGGCCCTCCCAGACGTCGAAAAAGACCCCCCTGACGACCCGCGGAACTCCCTGTCCAGGTCCAGGGGGAGGGGGTAGGGGGAGGGGTAAACCCTTCCCCGAAGGGGAAGAAGGGGGGTTGAGGACAGAGAGAGCTCCCTAAACCACTCACGCCCAAAGGGCTGGTGGGATTATATATATATATATATATATATACGTGTTGATCTTCGGGCGGCGATCGATGACTTGAACCTTGGCCATCGCGCCGCAGCTTTTTTCCCGAACCATTCTGTGTTGGGTCCTCAGTTGAAGCGACAGCGCCCCGCGTTCTCCTC
This sequence comes from Prorocentrum cordatum, assembly GCA_963575745.1. Lineage (NCBI taxonomy): Eukaryota > Dinophyceae > Prorocentrales > Prorocentraceae > Prorocentrum > Prorocentrum cordatum. The sequence continues at coordinate 52,320 of CAUYUJ010004533.1, read as the reverse complement.
TCGTCCTCCTCCCCCTCCTCCCTCCTCCAATGCGTGCCTCTGCCCTCCGCATGTCTATTCCGGCACCCTGCCCACCGCATGCCCATTTCGGCACACCCCTCACACGGTTCGCGGCCCCATAGGGAGCTCCACCGACGGACCCAGTGACTGCGTTCACATGCGTCCACCCCGTCCACCGCATGCCCATTTCGGCACACCTCTCACACGGTTCGTGGCCCCATCGGGAACTCCACCCAAGGTCCCAGTGGCCGCGTTCACATGCGTCCACCCCGCCTACCGCATGCCCATGTCGGTACACCCCTCACACGGTCTGTGGCCCCATAGGGGGCTCCACCCAAGGCCGCAGTGGCCGCGTCCACATGCGCCCACCCCGCCCACCGCATGCCCATTTCGGCACACCCCTCACACGGTCTGTGGACCCATAGGGAACTCCACCCAAGGCCCCAGTGGCCGCGTTCACATGCGTCCACCCCGCCCACCGCATGCCCATCTCGGCACACCACTCACACGGTCCGTGGCCCCGTAGGGAGCTCCACCGACGGCCCCAGTGGCCGCGTTCACATGCGTCCACCCCGCCCACCGCATGCCCATCTCGGCACACCCCTCACACGGTTCGTGGCCCCACAGGGGGAACTCCACCCAAGGCCGCAGTGGCCGCGTCCACATACGTCCAACCCGCCCACGGCATGCCCATTTCGGCACCCCCTTCACACGGTTCGTGGCCAAGGGGGCTCCACCCAAGGCCGCAGTGGCCGCGTTCACATGCGTTCACCCCGCCCACCGCTTGCCCATCTTTGCACACCCCTCACACGTTTCGTCACCCCGTAGGGAGCTTCACCCAAGGCCCCAGCGGCCGCATTCACATCCGTCCACCCCGCCCACAGTATGCCCATTTCGGCAATCCCCTCACACGGTTCGTGGCCCCGTAGGGAGCTCCGCCGAAGGCCCCAATGGCAGGGTTCGCTTGCGTCCCCCCGCCCATTCCGGCACACCCCTCACTTCGTTGCCCCATAGGGAGCTCCACCGAAGGCCCCAGTGGCAGGGTTCGCATGCGTCCCCCCGCTCATCTCGGCACACCCCACTCACGTTTCGTGGCCCCATAGGGAGCTCCGCCGAAGGCCCCAATGGCAGGGTTCGCATGCGTCCCCCCGCCCATTCCGGCACACCCCTCACACACTTCGTTGCCCCATAGGGAGCTCCACCGAATGCCCCAGTGGCAGGGTTCGCATGCGTCCCCCCGCCCATTCCGGCACACCCCTCACACACTTCGTTGCCCCATAGGGAGCTCCACCGAAGGCCCCTGTGGCAGGGTTCGCATGCGTCCCCCCACTCATATCGGCACACCCCTCACACGCTTCGCCCGTAGGGAGCTCCACCGCACCCAATTCGGCATACCCCTCACACGGTTCGTGGCCCTATAAGGAGCTTCACCGAAAGTGGTACCCACAATGCGGTATTCGCATCTGCATTTGGTTGGGTCTTTCGTCAGGCTAATTTGTGATGCGCATCCGATGCGTCCCGCCTCTCAGGTGCCTCGTACCTGACTTTGCCATCCCCCACCCCGCCTTCCCCCTCGTTAGCCTTGCACTTCTTTTCCTCGGACTCCTCCTTTCCCTTCTTGTCCTTCTCCCTGCCGTCCCCCTCAAGCCACTTGGGCTCGAGCACCAAGTCCCACGCCCCCGAGCGCTGGGCAAGTGCTTGCGGCCTTCCCTGTACTTCCACGTAGTGCTTGAGGGATTTTGCAGCAGGTGCGCCCCAACACCTGCTTGCATCAACGAAAGCAGGGAGAACGTAGCAATGTCGGCGGCACACAGGCCGTGGAGCAAGTGTCAGTTTTGCCAGACATGTGAATACAACGACAAGTTACTTCTCGTCGATCGTCGCTGCAGTAAATGTTCCAAGCAGGTACGATTGTTTCAGCCTCGCTCTCGCTCCAAGTCTGCTGACACCAAGAGCGTGCAGTTCGATGATCAGATAGAGTCAGGAGCCACTACACCACGTGGCAAACGCGGTGGCCTCAAGAAGAACCAGGATGTCTCGACTTTGCTCGAGCAGGTGCTGAAGGTCACTCGGGACGCCGAGTTGCAGCAGGTGCTGCAGCAACAGACGAAGCGGCTGGCCAGCCAGAACACGAGCGCCAAGAGCAGCGACATGGTCGATGCCGTCAAACGTGCAGATGGCGCTTGGAAGGCTGCCAGCAACCGCTATCAACAATTAGTGGATCAGGTCGTGAGGCTTCGTGGTCAGCTGGCCACCGCCGAGGGCAAGGAGAGCGAGGCTGCTCTCGAGCTCGCCAGTGCCGCGGCGGCCAAGGCAGCAGCTACGAAGGTTTTGGTGCAGGCCGAAGGAGTTGGCGATGCTGCCGAGTCCGTTGAGCCAGAGACCAAGCCCATGTTTGGTATTTCAATGAATATGGATGTGTTCAGTTCCTTCGAGTCTTGGGATTGTGAGGAGAATGACACGCAGCAGTTCCGAGCCCTGAAGGCGGAGCTCGAGCAGTACAAGTCGGCCATGGAAGAAAAGAGTGCGACATGGCAAGCATTTGTAGAGAGGGTGAAGTTGGCGCAGCAGCAGGTCAACGAGAGGATGGCCAAGAAGCGCAAGGGGAACGACGGCAGCACCCAGGCTCAGGAGAGCCAGGGTCAAGGCGCTACGGGAGCTGCCGCCTCTGAGGCAGCGGCGAGCGCGGGCAGTGCTGGCTCGGCCAGTGCACCCAGCGCCGCCCCAGCCCCAGCCGTCGACCCCGCGCGGGAGGAGGCCATCAAGCAGGAGGCGGCGAAGATCTCCCAGGCGAGGTTCAACGCCGCGGCGGCAGTCGACAAAGGGCAAGGGCCAGGCTGGCGGCAAGGGCGTGGGTGCGCCTCAGGCTGCAGACTCTGGTCAGGTCTCGAGTTGACTAGGGACCTCTACCACGACTACGCAGACTAAGAGTTCGTGCTGCGACCTCGGGGACTCCCAGTGCGTCTACTGGTACTCGTGCAGACAGTTCGGGTACTGCCACCTCTCTTCCAACTTCACCAACCTCGTCTTCTTCGGTGGGAGCTGCTGTCACTGGTTGTACCACAACTACGACGAGCAGCACAGAGTCAGTTTCATCCCTCTTTTTCTCTAGCATCACGTGTATGGGTGACAAAGCTTGGGGACATGTCCGCAAACTCGTGAAGGAGTGGTAATCAGATGTTAGCATGTGCGAGACACACACCAACCAGCAGTCGATCGGCTAGTGGAGGCGCAAAGCTCGAGATGGCAACCCCAAGTTGTACGCCAACGCAGCACGGTCAAAGAGCCAGTGGATCAATTCAGCAGGCAGGGAATATGCCAACGAGGGTGGCGAGTTCTTCTTGGTGGCCAGACACAAGCCAGCATGCATCCTGGATGAGGCACGAGCTGTTCCAGGCATTCGTTCAGAACGTGGCAGCTCGTTCGGCAGATTCGTGCCTGTGCTACTGGAACAAAACGGATATTCGATAGTCGTCATCACTTTTTACGGCCACTCTGCCATAGGTCTGAGAGATCAGACTGTTCCAAGATTTCGCAAGCTCGCCTCTCTCTTAGCCGCCCTTCAGCTTCCCTGGGTTGTTGTTGGAGATTGGAATTTCACTCCAGTCCCCCTCAGCAAGACTGGCTTTCTCGAGAAGACGGGGCCCCCACATTTTGTCCTTTGAGGCTGATTTCGCTTGCACCCCAGGGAGGGATCATAGGCCCTCTCATTTAGATTGCATGGTCGCAAGTGCCGCTGCGCGGCCGTACATTAGATCTGTGCATGCCGCGTGTGGCGTGCCGTGGCGGCCGCATATTGGGCTCCACGTGGGCCTCGTAGGCACCAGCAGTCATCTTTTTTTACTCGCGTTCTAGATCTGACCCCCAGGCTCCCCAGCGTGGCCCGTCCTGGGAAGCAGCCAGCAGAGGGTTCGAAACCGAGCCCCAGCGAAGCCCAGCGTGACAATGATCGCAAGCTTGCTTTAGAGAAGCGCAATTCGAGAATTCAGGAGTGGTTCGGAGATGTGCTCAGAACGGACAAACAGGCCGAGAGCGAAGGGGAGGCGTCGGGGTCTGAGGAGGTCGAGACCAGTGGCCCGCTGACACACATCGGCGACCTGGACGACTACGACTATGACCCGTGGGCCGACGAGCCCAACTTCGGCGACCCCGAGCCCGAGCACGCTCCCGCTGCAGCTCCTGTCTTTGTTGCTTCTCTCGCTCATTCGTTGCAGTCGGGCGCTGAGCCAGCTCGGACTAATTCGTTCCCCTCTAACCCCCAGAGCCCCGGTAAGCCCGACAACATGGTGGATGGCGCTGCCCGATCCCAGCAGGTGAGCTCCCAGGCCCAGGACCCTGACACCTCAGGCTCATGAGTATCTGTTACGTTCGAGGTGCCTGAGGAAGGGCGGAGCCAGGCCAGGAAAAACGTTGGGTTCTCTCCCAACTCATCCAATCTCCCTGCCCCTGCTGTTGCATCCTCCGTAGCGTTTCGGCTCGGAGCCCAGCCGCCTTTCTTTGCACGCATCAGTTCACATTATTGTAGCTGGATGCGGCCTGTTGAGTTGGCTATCTATTGCCACCATCAGCAGACCCCACCTGAGCTGAGTCGTGGACAGTCGGTGCAGTTTCGGGTGTGCGAGGTCCACCAGTCCAAGCCGCAGCGTGTTCAACCTTTGCGGGGTCGGGTCGCAGGCTGGCGGGCCCGAGTGTCAACCACCGTTCATAGTTACCTCAGTCATCGTCAGCGGCAAAACGGTGACAAGCAACAGCAGGTTCTCACAGCGGCTGCGCGTAACCTCTTGACGCAGTGCCCTGACGAGAGTCATAGGGTCGTTCGCAGAGGTGATCGTCTTAAGTGGTCTCAGTGGCACCTGACTCTAGGTCAGCTCACGGAGCTTGATTTGGAGGAGCTCAAGAGGCTCGACGCCGACGCCGCGCGCCTGGCCCGACGTAGTCAGCAACGTGCGGTGCAGCGGTCTTTGCATGAGTTTCGAGAGTGGGCAGAGACAGCACCTGCCGTAGGAGCTCTTCACAAGTCAATACGTGATCAGAAGATGTCTGAGGACACCCATGAGGTTGGCCCCAAGACGCTGATACATCCCAAAGATATTATGGATGCCAAGACACAGCATTGGGAACGCCTGTGGAGCCCGCAAGCAGGTGATGAATTTCAGCAGGTATCAGAGTTATTCGTAGACATTCGGCAGCGGATTCAAGGTGAGTCGCTCATGCCTCGGAAAGTTCAGGAGCTCCGAGAGGCGCCCAAGAGCATGAGGCCCAACGCAGCCATGGGTGTCGACCGTGTGGGGAGCCATGCTTTTGACAGGTTGCCTGATGCAGCTATCGCGGAGTTGGGCGAGATACTCACGCTCTGCGAGTTGCACCAGGTGTGGCCTCACCAGGTTCTTCTCGCGCTAGGTGCCCTTCTACCCAAGAAGGTGTCTGGCGACCGCGTGATCGGCTTGCTCTCGCACCTTGGCCGCACGTGGTCACGAGCGAGGGAAGCGCACGTCCGCACATGGACGGGCCAGTGCGAGGCGCACTGGGATGCAGCAGTGCGCGGCAATGCCGCGCTGCGAGAGGTTTTTCTTCGCGCAGTCGACGAAGAGCTTGCTGTCGGGCTCGGTGCTTCGGTCGGCAACGGCATGATCGACGCGGCGAGCTTTTATGATACAGTGGGCTGGTGCAGAATGGGCAAGGCGGCACTACGTCTTGCATTTCCCCTTGAAGTGTTAGGCCTCGAACTTCAGCAATGAATGGCAGCTCGATGTGTTCGCCAGTCAGGAGCATATGGGGCCGCGTTTGCACCGACGCGTTCCATAGTGCAGGGGCTGCGAGGTGGAACGCGTTTTGGTAAGTGTTCCACTTTTTATGTGCTGCAGCGTATCACGACAGTTCATGTCAACATGTCTCATCGGATATCGGTGGATGATCTGAGTCAGACCACACAAGGATCCAGAGCAGCAGTCCGCGCACGCCTGGTACCAGGTTTGGCCGGCACTTGCGCCGAGCTCGAGCGCCATGGTCTAGCAGTGTCGCCCAAGTCCGTTGCGCTTTGCACTCGCCTCGATGATGCGCGAGCTGTAGTTCGGAGGCCTGCGGCCAAAGGCTATCGCCGTAAGGTCGCCAGCCAAGCTGCCTACCTCGGCGGCGATCTTCCTGGGGGTAGACGGCACGGGAGAGCCACTCGACGTGCAAGAGCAGCCAAACATTCGGCTATGTCCGGGAAGATCGTGAGTTTCGCATGTGCCACTCGCAGGTATCGGGTTCCTCGACGCCTGGAGCTACAGGGGGCGCAACTTGCAGGCCTGTGCGGACATCAGTTGCACGGAGTATGGGGCGACCAGATGCAACAAGTACGTCGCAAGCTAGCCAGCGCAGTTGGGCCCATATTGACTGGGCGTTGTGTGACGACGATGCTGGATTTGAAAACCCATGGCCGCGACCCACAGTACAGGCTGCCGACGGACACGTTGCGTACGTGACTCGCCATGTGGTCCTCTCGCCCGTCAGTGCATGCAGGTGTGGAAATATCTTGGAAGCAGATCGCCAGCGAGTTCGCCAGCCTCACCCCAGCAGCTCGGTGCCGCAGGATTCGTGGTCCCCAAAGAGCTGTCATAGCCTACTTGCTGCAGGCGGGCTGGACACCTGATTCGCCTTCAGAGTGGACAGTACCAAGTGGCAAATCGGCGTGGCAATTCAAGTTCGACGATCTCACAGGCCGCTCCATCCCCGACGTGCCTGAGGCGTTCTTCCTTGAGTTCAGGCAGTCGGTGCAGGACCAGATGTGGCGGAAGGCGGCTCTACATCGCGGAGGGGCAGGCGTGGAGAACGGCGTCTGTAATTTCTCTACAGGAAGCTGCTGTCCCAGCTCGAGCAGGCGCCTGGCGGGCCCAGGCTCGCGCGCTTGCTGCTGGCGGCGGCGGCTGGCGCGAGCTGGCCGAGGACGGGTCGCCAGACGCGCTGCCGCCAGACTATCTCCGTTATTTGTCCTAGGTGCCTGTTGGTGCCTGAAACTGTTTTTTCACCGAAGTTAGGGGATGTAGTTCTCAGTTGCCCCATCCGATTTTTTTAAAACTTAGCGAGGATCTAGTTCCGAAGGCCTACGCTCAGGCTGAAGCGGAAGAGTGTTATTGGACCCGCGGTTTAATTCCCAGGGCTTTGATGGAGATACCCCCTCCGCTCGAGGCCGAAGCGTGGACGACAGTAGACGGTTGTATTTTCGATTCTCTAGGCTCTGGGACCTCCGACAGGCCTCTGTTTGTGTTTGGAGATGCGAGCGGGGGGAAGGACACCCACCACCCCCTGCTCCGCCCGCCGTTTAGGCATCGGAATAGTTTCGTGCCAGCAGCTAGACGAGCGAATGGAGATTTCTGTCGGTGCTTGGGGACCCCTCCCAGGCGTCAGACAGACTGTTGATCGAGGGGAGATGTGGTGCTTCCTCGCATGCCTGCAGCGTGCGTCTGGGCAATGTGTGTACACTGCAGATAACGATGCAATCAGTCCATGATGGTATCAGCGTAAGTGGATAGACCCCTCGGGCCCCGACGCCGATCTTTGGTGGCGAATTGGGCGAGCCCTGCAGGAGCGAGGGTCCCAGATTTATTGCATTGTTCTTTTCGTCCACTCCCACTTCGAGGGCGTTGACATAGTACGAGGAGTTGCACCCCGACTCCTTGTGCTAGGCAATACTATCGCAGATAGTTTCGCAGCGGCGGGTGCTAGTGTAGCTAGACTCGCCGAATCCGTTCGTGCACGCATACGTACTGTTGAGCAGCAAGCCTCCGCAATTCGCATGCGTATCCTACAAAGCACTCTCGAGGCCATTCAAGCCGAAGAGCGTATATTAACCGAGCAGGGTGGCAAGCGTAGGCTAGGCGTAGGCAGCAAGCTTCTGACATTGTAAGGCCTCCAGCGGCCAGTGTGTGTGTGTGTGTGTGTGTGCCCTGTTTAATAGTTTCCATATCGTAAAGGAAGATGCAAAGAGCTGTTCCAGGTGTCAGGGTTTTACGTCCTTGGCCCGCAATCGCCCTGCTTTTCCCTAATTAACGTCAACGGGATTCAATATAGGCCTCCTCCTGGGCAACGGGTGCATCTTGGGGGGAGGGGGGGTTCTCACGCGAATCACATGTTTTGAATTTTCACTCGGGTTTAAGCCTCTGGTTCTGCACTAAGTGTGGCTGCTTCGCTTCGCAACGGATCCGAGCGTTAGCCACCAAGTGTGAAGAGGTGATCGTGGGTAATCGGAAGGATTGCGTAGATAGAATTTCCCGAGGCCTCTGGCCCAAAGTTTTCAGTAAAGCCGAGCTGGCCAGCGGGAAGCGGCAGGGCCCGTAGCCGCTTCAGTCACAGTAGCCGACACTGTCGCCATACCCAGACCCCCAGAACTCCCTGCCGTCCCCCCGCTCCTGTGCTCGCGCTTGCGCGCTCCACCCTTCCCGCCCTCGATGAACGACGCGGCTGGCCTGAAGAGCCGCCGTTGCGCGCCGATCCTAGCTCCGCCACTGTCCGTTGGGGGGACAGAAATCGGGGGCCCCCAAACGGGGTGGTGACCACACTGTGCGGTGAGTCGGTGGGGATTCGGGGTCACCGCACGGTTTTGGGACTCGGGTCGTTCTCCGAGGACGTCGCGGGCGACTGGGGCCTCCGAGGTCCCAAGACCGTGCGGTGACGGACCTTGCGGTGAGGTCTTGGGGGATTTCGAGGTCACCGCACGGTCTGTCACCGCACCGCTTCGGGACCCCAAAGGGAAAGGAGGGGCCGCTGCTGCTCTGCTGCTGATGAAGCGGGATTAAGAGCGCGGGGTGGCCGCGGCCTTGCCGCCGTGTCGTCGGACACTGGCGGCGTGGCCCCGGGACGGCCACCGAGGCCACTCACTCCTCCTCCTCCTCCTCCTCCTCCTCCTCCTCCTCCTCCTCCTCCTCCTCCTAACTGGCTCACAGCCCAACGACACTGAGTCTCTCTGCCGCTTCTAGCGGAAGGATGCAAGGAAAAGGGGCGGCGGGCAAGAAAGAGCAGGAGGGGAGAAAGTGACACCGGCTCCTCCTCCTTTTCCTCCTTTTCCTCCTCCTCCTCCTCCTCCTCCTCCTCCCTTTGTCTCCCGTTCCCCCTTTTACTTCTCTCGTGTTACCCTTCCTCTCTTGGCCGCTTTCCCTCCCTCCCCTTCTCGGGCGCTCCTTTTGCAGTGTTTACTTCGCCATCAGTGGCCCTGGACTGACCGACCGACCAGCGCGCTCGCCGGACCCGCGACAGAAGTGCCTCCCTTCCTCTTAGGCTCTCCTTCGGGCGGCGGAGAGGCGCGGGCGCAATCGCGTGCTGTTGCTTGCTCCGCGTCCAGAGCCGCGGCAGGCGCGGCGAAGGGCGCGAGGCGCCGCAGGCAGACGCCCCAGAGCCATGCCGAGCCGATCGGTCCGATTCGATGTCGCTTTTGGCTGGCGCGATGCGACGTCACTGCCGATCCCGCCGGGGTTTTTGCCCTGCGCTGTTTTGCGCGTTCTGGCGTGGCCGACCCGATTTGGAATTCGGCTCCGGGCCGATGCGGCCCGACCCGGCGCACGTGCCAGCTCGATCCGGCTCCCCTCTTCGATGCTGACTTACAGTGAAGGCCCATGCCAAGAACTACCCTGCTTGCCACCAGGATGCCCTGGGCTTCTCGGGTTTCGAGGGTTTTGCCATGGACAGCGTGACGTTCCCACGCCAAACAGCAATGAACGTCCTGGGGACTCCGGGCTGGGTCTCGTGTGGAAGGCTTCTGGTGGACTGGTCTCCACTGTATCTTGCCGGGCAGCCGCAGGACACGAGCAGCTCGTTGCAAGGCCCTCTGCAGGAGGTCCCGGACGGCCGCGGCGCACCGTGCAGCCGCTGGGGCCTCGCCAGTCTTGGGGAGGCCCCCTGCGCTAGGCGTGCGCGGCTGCTGCGTGTGGCGTCCCGTGGTCGTGGTGGCCGGCCGTGCAGCGACACTAGCGGTCAAACGCTCGCGCGCGAGTTGGCGGCCCAGAGAGCGAGAGAGAGAGAGAGAGAGAGACAGAGAGACATGTGTGTATGTGTGTATGTATATATATATATACACATACACATAACCCTCGACAATGAAGAGCCAGCCCTGAGCGGCGCCGCCGTCCGTCGCAGGGACGTGTGCCCAGCGGCTTGCACTCAACAGGCACGGCGGGATCCGGGACCACGAGATCGCCGCGACGCCGGGAGCAGAAGCGCACGAGCTCAGCAGGTCGTCGCAGGGCACGGCAGCACGGGGCGCGGCGCAGCGAGCTCGGGAGCGTGCCGGCCGGTCCGCACGGGGCTCCTCGCAGCGTCCGTCCGCCACGACGCGCGCGCCAGCCCAGACATCCGACGGCGTCGTGACCATTCTCCGCAGCGTGGCTCTCGGGAGGGCTGGGCCCCTTCGCGGGGACCAGCTCGTCATGCCGCGCCGTGCCCTGACGGCCCCGGGGCTCTCGGCGAGGGTCTCCGAGGGCCGACCCATCGCCCAACGTCTCCCGGCGCGACGATGTTTCCACGATGCGACGATGCCAGTCGGCGGCGAGCGAGGGAGGGATGTGAGAGACGTGAGAAGGAGAAGGCCCTCTCAGAAGGCAGCGGGGCTTCTCAGAAGCCCTCCCGGCCTTCTGAGAAGTCTCCCGTGTCCTCGGGGAAGGCTCAGAAGACTGCTCAGAAGGCCAGGGGACTTCCGAGCCTTCTGAGGAGGCCCGCCCCCTCTCACTTCCCCCCAGCGGAGTCGCCGCCGATTCACGTCGCGAGGACCCTGAGATCTGACGTTGCTAACAATCGCAGCATCGCAGAAAATCACGACAGGAGCCCCGGACCCCATCTGTCGCATGCGTCACTCTTCGAGCCGGATCGATCTGTGAGACTGTTCCCAGGGCCCGAAACCGGGCGGAAGAGTCCAGGTCGAAAACTGGCAACGCTGGGGCCTCAGGGGATGTCAGTCACCAACCACCAAACCACCCCAACCCAACCCGAAGGCCTCAATTTGCCCTCCATTTCAAGTGTGAAAAAAGCGCAGATGGAGCCCGTAATTACTCCCCCAAATCCGAAATTCGGGTCTTCGGGTTGGGTTGGGGTGGCCTGGTGCCCAGACCCCCGACGCCATGATTTTTTCATAGCGCCGACCCTCGGGGGCCTCAACCCATTCCCCTGGACCGGTCTTTCATCCTGAGCCGAGGGCCTCATGGAGGCCGAGAAGACGAAAACACCTCCCGTGATGATTTTTTCATTGCCCGAGGGGGTCTGGGCCCCAGACATGCGACGTCCTGATTTTTTCAGGACGGCGTCCCCGCAAATCCCGACCCTTTCCCTGGGACCGCTTTTTCATCCTGAGTCGTTTTTGACGGTCCCGCGGCCTGGCGAGGGCCTCCAGAGGCCGAAAACGGCGAAAAGCCTTCGTCCTGCATTTTTTACGACGCGATCATGTCTGGGGCTGGTAGGTAGTCAGGCGGGGCGGGGCGGGAGCGCCAAGAGGGGGACCCGCCGCCGCGGCCTCCGCCCGAGCAGGCCGGCCCCCTGCCGCCGGCCAGGAGCCCCGCGCGCTTGGGGCCCCCGCCCCCGGCCCCGGACGCGGTGGGGCCTGGCCCGCCGCCGCCGCCGCAGTCGCCCGCGCGGCCAGGGCCTGCGCTGCCGGCGCCCGGGGGGCGACGTCACCGAGGGGGGTCTCGGAGGTCTGGAAGATGCCCCGAGGCTCAAGTCGGGCCTGTCCCTCAACAGGAGGGATATTCAAGAATAGTCTCAACAAATAGTCAGGGGACGTTTTTTTTGTGTTGTTTTTTTCTTATTATTTTGTCATATTCCCAGACCATTTGGGTGTATTTTCTGTCTGATGTTTTATATTATTTTTTGACCCAAATCCCCCTTTAGGGGGACATGCCCGACCTAACCCGACGCCCTGGCGCTGCGATTTTTTTCGAGCCGGGCTTGTCCGCCCGGTGTCGGGCCCGGGGACCCTCAGGGGTGATCGAGCCGGCTCGAAACATGACGCAGGAAGATCGGGTCCAGGGCTCCGGTCGTGAATTTCTGCGACTCTACAGTTTTTTCGCAACGCTGGATCTCAGGGCGTCTCCGCTCGAGCAGCCAAACACTTACACACCGGCGGCGCGCCAAGGGAGCAAATCAGGGGGAGAAGGGCCCTGTCAGAAGGTGGCGGCGGCGAGACGTGTTTGTTGCGTCTGCGGGGAAGGCTCGGACAACTTGTCAGAAGGCCGGAGGCCTTCCGAGCCTTCTGAGAGCTGGCCGCCCCGTCTCGCTTCCCCTCCCTGGGCTCGCCGTCGAACACAGCATAACCATTTTCGGGGCTCCGCGCTGATTTCTTCTTGGATCGGCACTGCCCGCCCTGGAGGCGCCTCTGGCGCCGCCCCTGGCGCGCTCCGCGCGCCAGGGAGGGGGGCCAGTGCCGATCCAAGAAGTCCGCACTGGCTTCCGAACATTTGTGTGTGTGTCGTTTGTCCTTGTGTGAGCGGGCGAAGAATGGTACACCACAACAGGTTTCGCCATTGGGGATGCTTGTACCAGGGCGGCTGGGAAGCTTACACCCGTACCATGGCATGTGGGGCTATAAACTTTCCAGCCGCCCTGGGACAGAAATCCCCGATCGCAGGACAGTTCATTTTATACCCTTTCTCGCCCGCGGAATGTCCTTCTTCCTTGGCGCCGTCGTACCGATTAGCGTGTCCAGTTTCTGGAATTAGGGCTACGTAGGGCTGCTGAAAGTAAACCGCCCGCGATGAAACATTCGTGTGTGGGTGTGCCTGGATTCGCCAACGCGCGTTTCCATCCTCTGCTTCCGCTCCCCTTCGTAAACGAACCAATTCGAGGCATTCGTATCCTGTTGCGTCGCTTCCGCGGTATGGATTCAGCCGCGCGCCGGAGGAAACAGCGTGTGCGTGTGTGTGTGTGTGTGTGTGTGTGTCCTTGTGTGTGTGTGTGTGTGGGTGTGCGTATGTGTGTGTGTGTGTGTGTGTGTGTGTGTGTGTGTGCGTGTGTATATGTGTGTGCATGTGTTTTCTCTTCCTCTACAATCGTCGGATGCTGGGATCTGTGCTTGTCCTCGCGCGTGCTGTTTTGGGCTGGCGTCGGTCTCAGAAGGGGGCGCCTGCAATGTAGCCAAACGTGTTTCCGAATGCAGTCAGGTCGGTGTTTTGGAGGCGCGCAGTTGCAGATGTTTGATTGGATGTGCCTTTACGCAGTGCTAAGGAAAGGTGTGAGGATCATGATACTGCCACCAATTGTCTCGAACACTGTACCCATGACGTTTCTAGTATGTATGCGTGCCAGGGTCGAGCACCGGCATCTGGTAACTCTTGCTGTAGGCGTCGCGCGTAGTCTTCTCGCGCGTCGTCGTTTCGTCCCTCGTAGTCGCCTCGTAGTGCGTCTGTTATGTTTTCCTCTCTGAAGGGGGTAATGAGAAGCTCAGTATGACATTTGAGGTGTTTCATTTTCTTATCTGGTTACTTCGTAGGTGCTATGGGTGCTTCTTTTTTTCTGCATGCGTATGCTCATGTGCAAACTCAGGCCTGGGCGTAGTATTCCGATTGTTTCGAAACCTCCTGCAGCACGTTTGCCATCTCCCTCTCTTTCATGATTGCCACATGCACGAAACGATACCTACCAAGCAATATCCGAAATGCTATCCTTTGGAGCTGTCTGGGTCAAGCTGATGCTTGATTCACGGGCACTCACTGCAACTGAGTGTTACCTTTTAGGTGGAGGGTCCCCCGATCCCAGAACATTCATTCATGAATGATGCTGCACTTCCACGGAGGTCGAATCAATAATCAGCCCTCGGCCCTGGTAGCTCTTTGGCGCAAATCTGCCCGTATCTGGCCAGATCAGGTACAAGTCGGCCTAGTCCAGTCGTCGCCAGCTTAACTCTGGGGTGCTATAGTGCATGGATCCAGCCTGACAGCTCCTTGATTCAACCTGCCAGGTCCTCACTGTGCCCGCGAGATCCTCCCAGGAGTTGCCACCTGACATGCAGCCGCCCGCGAGCACAGCACTCCTCCTCCTCCTCCTCCTCCTCCTCCTCCTCCTCCTCCTCCTCCCCCTCCCTCCTCTCTCCTCCTCCTCCTCCTCCTTCCTCCTCCTCCTCCCCTCCCTCCTGCCCCTCCTCCTCCTCCCTCCTCCTCCTCCTCCTCCTCCTCCTCCACCTCCTCCTCCTCCTCCTCCTCCTCCTCCATCTCCTCCTCCTCCTCCTCCTCCTCCTCCTCCTCCTCCTCCTCCTCCTCCTCCTCCTCCTCCTCCTCCTCCTCCTCCTCCCCCCCCCTCCTCGAACAGCCAGGCTCTGCCGACTTTGCTGCCCGCCTTGCCCCCGTCGCGCGCGTCTTCCCTGCGCGACCCCCCTTTGGCCCTCTCGCCGTCTCTCCTCAGGGCCTTCTTGGAGGGCCTCCCCGAGAGGGCGGGGGCCAAGGAGGGGAAGGGAGAGGGGTGAAGGCCAGCTGCAGTCTTCGGCCTGACCTGAGGAACGATACATGAGGAACGAAGCCCATTTCTTTCCAAGTAAGTGTACGAAGTCCGAAGGAACACCAGGGGGGCTCGCCGCCGAAAGGGTAGCGGAACGCATGCAAACCAAAGTAACGACCGAACCCTTTTTTTGAAAAGTAAGTGTTCCTTATTCGAGCCGGACCCAGCAAGCGCGCTTGCCCCATGTTTGCCATCCTGCACTCCATCCCTTCCCACTGCGCTGGCCTGCTCTCTATCCGCGGACGCGTGTCACAGCGGACCCCGAAATCCACGGTGCGTAATCGGGAATGCAGCAGCAGCAGCAGCAGCAGCAGCAGCAGCAGCACCACCACCAGGAACTGGAGTGTAAAGGGCAGGAGGAGCAGGAGGACCAGGGGAAGGCGGAGGAGGGAAAAAAGAGGGGGGCGACACCGATTACCAAGGACTTGGACTTGGTTCAGGAAAAGGGGGAGAGATGACCCCTGATGTGTGGTTGCTCGGGCATCGCGGCACAGCGTTCACGACCTCTGCGCTTTGCTGGCGATCCCCTGCTTAGCCCACTCTGTGATAGCGAAGCGCCTTCGGACGGCATTCTGCACATCCGCGTCCCGCAAGCCAGCGAGCGCTGCTCGCCCCCCTGGTGGTGGTTCTGGTGGCCAGGCTCCCTCCCCAGACCCCCGACGTCCAGATTTTCTTACGACAGTGATCTCCAGAGGTCTCGACCCATTCCCCGGGACAGAGTTTCCAACTTTAGTCGTTTCTTGGTGGTCCCGGGGCCCGGCGTTGGCCCACAGGGGCCGAAAATATCAGCAAGCCGTCCGTCATTTGTTTTACGACGCGAGGGGATCTGGGTCTCCAGGAGGTGCGGCAGAGGCCAAGGCTCGTGGGGTGGCGTGGCGTTGCGGAGCGAGGCTCGCTCGCGAACCCCCGCCGTCGCCGCTCCGAGCCGACACCCCTCCAAGGTGTGCGAGCCTGCGCAGACGGGTCCGCCGCTGCCGCCGAGATCTGCCGCGCGCCTCGGCCTCAGCGTCCTCCTCCGCCAGCGCGAGGCTGGAGTTTGACCGCCCACCAGACCACCCCAGCCTGGCTCGAAGGCTCAAGTTTACCTTGTGTTTCCAGTGAAGCGGGTGTCGGGGAGCACTGAAAAAGCACGTGCGGAGCCCGTCCTCCCCTCAACCCGAAACGTGGGTTTTCTGGTTAGGTTGGGGTGGTCTGGTTGGCAGTCAGAGTTCGCTCGCTTCCCGTCCTCCCTCGTCGGGCGGATGGCAACGGGGAGCAGCGGCCGTGGAGGAATCCATGATTGCAGGAAAGTGGCCCTGCAGTAAAACCCTTAGCGGCCCCTAAACTGAGACCGCGGGCCCAAGGTGTGCGCGAAAGGTGCACGTCTCTTGACCCCACGTGTATTGCCCCCCCTCCGGCCCCCCTCCCCGTTCCCTGAACAATCGGCCCGATTCCCTCTCCTCCTCCTCCTCCTCCTCCTCCTCCTCCTCCTCCTCCTCCTCCTCCGTAGCCATTTTGGCTCAAGGTTGAAACCTGCCCTGGGGCTTCAGCCTTGTTGCAGGCGACAGGGAGGCCCGAACCTTCCGAGGCCAGGACGCCTCTCTCTTACCTGTCGTGCGCCCCAGCACGCTCCCAGTTTTGGCTCCAACGACGTGCTCTGCGGCGCCATGGGCCCTGCCACCTGCGACCGCCCGCACCCTGCTGCACATCGTCTCGATGGTGGTGATGACGCTGATACGGAGCTCGCCTCCTCTGGTGGCCGTGATTCCTCTGAGGAGCCACGCCGCTCTGCCTCTCGGAGCGGTGGCAGCCGAGGAGCCCGTCGTGCCGCTCGCGCTCGGCCGTCCTCCCACGGCACCGCTGGACCTGCTCCTGAGCCTCCTCGCCGTGCTCGCCGTGCTGGCCGTACTCGTGGCTCTGGCTGGGACGTCCCACCTTCTCCTGGTGCTGCTGCCTCGCATCGGGGCCCCGACCCTGCAGCACAGGGCGCATCTCGGGGTGCTGCCTCCAGCCATGGGGCTCAGGCTATGCCCCACGAGGAGTGGGATGATGCCAAGCGGGCACAAGTGGCTGCAGACCTGGAGATGGTTGCTACCTTCCCGTCGCAGGAGATGCGCCCCGACCCGCACGCCACCCCGCATGGCCCCGCTGCTGGGCACTTCGACCCATGGGCCGCGGCGGCAGGGGCTGGCGTTCTCTCGCGGGCTCAGGCTGCTGCTGGTGGTGCTGCTGACTGGGGTGATGAGGAGGAGCAAGCCGCCTTCACTCGGGCCTTTTACCATGCCGACATCTCCGCGAGATTCCTGCAGCTGCGCAGTGAGTTCGACAACATCGTTACCACGGCCGTCACCAACTCCGTCCAGCAGTCGAACGCCCCTATCTTGGCCACGCTCGCCACATTGCAGAAGCAGCTCTCCTCGCAGCACACCTCCATCGATCAGCAGGTCATGGCCTCGGTGCGCCCACAGTTCGATGCTATGCAGCGCCAGTTTCAAGAGCAGCATGATGCCCTCAGCCGTCGGGTCGATTACACCGAGCGGGACATCGAGGCCCACGCCACTCAGCTGGCTGAGCTACAGAAGCAGGTCGAGGAGCTTCGCCGCCAGAATGAGCTGGACCGACAGCTACCTTCGCGGCCACCTGCCCCGCCTGGCTTCGACCGCGAGATCGATCCGTCGCAGGTCATTGTGGTCTCGTCCAAGCTCGTCGGTCTGGCTGGCGTCCGTGAGGTGGTCAACTCTTTCATGGGTGAGCTCAACTTCTCTGAGGGAGACTCGTACACGATCAAGGCCCTCACGCCGCTTCCCTCAAAAAAGTTTGCCGTCTGCTTTTCTGGGCCGATCGGACTTGCCTCCCGCCGGGTGCAAAAGGCCCTTGCTAACCTCAAGACGGACGGCGCCTGGCGGGTCTTCCAGTGCCCTGCTCAAGGTGCTGATCCAGCCCGTCTTCACTTCGGTCCCGACAAGTCGCCGAAACAAGTTCGTGGCGAGATGCTCCTTCGTAAGGTCCGCTCTTCCCTCATGGAGATTGACAGCCAGAGGAGGTGGTATGTCGATCGGGAGCGGAGCGTTCTCAAGTCTGACTACACCGACATCCTTCGTCTTGTTCCACGGCCAGGTGACGAACCTCCTGAGATCTCTTGGAACGACGTGGGGATCCGCGCCCTTGGCCTTGACCGTCGGGACCTTCAGGGAGCCATTCGAAACGTCACCGCTGCGCCGACGGCCACCCAGTGGTGTCTTTGACGCCATTACTAGTATGTTTGTGCTTCCAGTGGGGCAGGTCGGCGGAGAGATCACAGCCAGCCTCACATTCATGACCTGGAATGCACGTGCTCTTCTTCAATTTGGTGGGGCGAGGGCCTCGCCTAAGCTATCTTACCTAAGCAGACTGCAGCCTGGGCGATCCATCTTGGCTCTCCAAGAAGTGCATGCAGATCGGTTTGAGTTGAACGACTTTGTGACAAGGCTTTCTTCCACGGCCATTGTTCACAGTAGCTTTTGTGAAGATGATGATGGAGAGGTTGTCCGCGGCTCTGGGGGAGTTGCCGTCATTCTTCCACCTTTCTCATCTACTTCGGTCAGTAGCTGTGCGGTGCCTCTGGTCAGAGGCAGGGTGCTTCGTGTTGATGTGGCACTTGGGCATACACAGCTGGTGATCTTCAACGTTCACAATCACGGCTTGACCAAGGGTGAGGTACAATCTGTCTGTGAGCAGATCGGTTGTGCTCTGCGTCGCGCTGCTGATAACCCCCTCTCGTACTTTGTGGTTGTCTTGGGGGACCTCAACTACAGTTTTGATTCTTCTCTTATCTTTCACCGACCTACTGGTGTGCAGCGGCAGCAGACCCATGATCATAAGGTTCATGCTCCGCTTTGGGCTGCTACACTTGGCAAGATGATGGAAGTTAACTCGGAAGCGGCTACCCACTTCTGCAAGTTCACCAATTCCATCAACATCATCGACCGCTTCTTCTGCTCTGCCACAGGCTGGATGATGTGTCAGCTCATGACCGAGGTCAACGCGGTGGACACGCCAGAGCACCTGAGCTCCCAGGGCATCTCTGATCATGCTGCTCTTTCGGTTCGGCTGCGACTTCGTGGTGCGCGTCCTGCCTCTGAGCGGCCCATACCCAAGCACATCTTCACCTCTGTTGCCTTTCAGCGCCGACTCCGAGGAATGGTTGCTGTTAGTGATGAGGATTTGCTTCGATGGAGTCCACCTGTGGCCACAGAGCACTATAAGTACATGATGAAGGAGGCCGCCAGGGAGGCCCGCAACATCCTCTTCTATTCGGCCCCAGACTTGCCTGGGACGCTGCAGCTGGTTGCTCGTGGGATAGCGCGAGCTGTGTGGCGTCAAGATGCTGCCCTCGCCCTCAAGCTCATCGAGACCTCCCAGCACGCCGCCGACGCTCTGACGGTCGACGGCCAGGTCGTCTCGCTGCGCCACGCCCCGTCCTTCGAGCAGTGGGCTGCTGGAGTACATCGGCTGGTATATGAAAAAGAGCTTGCTGCTGCTGCTGCTGATCGTGCTCCCTCAGGCTCCTCCTCAGCTTGGCGGCCTAGTTCGGCCACGCTTTTGCGAGCTCTCGAGAGGAAGGCCTCCATATGGGCCCCGTTTTCGAAGCGCCTGATTCTGTCCGCGGTCAACGCCCCAGAGGGCCCCATCTCAGAGGTTCGGGAGCGCACTGCGGCCCTGGCGGCCTACTGGACCCCTGTCTTCTCCAGGAAAGAGCCCCACCCTGTCATGACCCAGATGTACCTCGACAGGTTCCTCACCAAGGCCTCCGACATAGACCTGCGCTGTCCTCTGACCTCAATGTTTCGGAAGGTTCTTCGGCGTGCCCGTCACTCTGCTCCTGGTGTCGACGGGCTGCCCTACGCGGCCTGGTCGGCGTGCGACTATGGCGCCCAGCACCTGGCCAGAATGTTCGGGTGGCTATGCCAAGGTCAGTCGTTGTTCGCCTCCGCCAGCGTCACCCTCCAGGCGTTTCTCCCCAAAGGTGTTGACGACTCAGATCAGCCGTCTGGGGTATGTTCTCGGTCTCCTGATAAGATACGGGTCCTGGGGCTGCGAAACACCGACGTTAAGATCCTGAGCTCGGTCATGAATCGGGTCCTCGAGCCTGTCGTCCAAGCCGTGGCACCCGCTTCCCAGAGAGGCTTCATCAGAGGACGGAATTTCTGCTATAACGTGCTTGAGCTCGATGCCCATGCTCGGCTTGCATCTCAACATCCCCTTGCTGAGCGCCGTTCCCCTGTCCTCGTCGGGTTCGACTACGGGCAGGCCTTTCCGAGCTTGTCGCAGGCCTTCCTGCTACAACTGTTAGGCTCTCTTGGGCTCCCCGCCGAGGTTCTTGCTTTCGTGGGATGGATGTATTTGGCAGTGGAAGGTGTGGTCCATGATGGGGGACGCTACGCGACCATCTTCTGGATCCGCTCGGGCATCATCCAGGGCTGTGGTCTCTCGGGGTCTTTATATGCTCTCGCCTCCTCTCCCATGCTGGCCGACCTCGAGCGGAGCATCGAGCATCGTCGGCTGGGGATATGCCGTGCTTGTGCCGATGATCTAGGCGCTGTCCTGTATGAGCTGGCCTCTCTGCGTATCCTGGTGCGGGTCCTTGGGGTCATGGAAAAGATTGCGGGCCTCAAGATTAAGATCAGCAAGTGCACCCTGGCCCCTCTCGTAGGCGGCATGACCGAAACCCTGAAAACTATGACCCAGGCCCAGCTGGCCTCGATCGCGGGTGCCTGGTCAGGCTTTGCTGTTGAGGGGTGGTTAATTTATCTTGGGATGATTTTGGGCCCTGATGCGACGGTCGACATGAACTGGAAGGGCCCGCTCATGAAGGCACGATCTCGCTCTCGGATGTTGGGACGTGGGGTTGCATCGGTCTGTACCAACTGTATCTTATACCGCACGCGTGTTTATCCTTGTTTGGCCTATGTGGCACAATTCCTTCCTATGCCTGAATGGTTTCTGCCCATTGAACGTGGTGCTATCGCCCAAGTTCTTCGAGCTCCCCTCGGCCTCTTTTCGAACGAATCGGTCCTGGAGCTCCCGGCCTGGGGTGGACCTCAGATCCCATCGTGGGCTGCCCATGCTACTGCTGCTCACCTTCGTGCTGCTATTCACACCTTCCAGGGCTATGAGAAATACCTGCGGCTGCTGCGGCAGACGGCTTCGCTTTGGCACAGAGAGGTCGTGGAGGGGAAGTTTGATGCTATCCCGTTGGGTTCTATGGATCGCTCTCGTGTTTATCCAGCTTTCTGGAAATCCCCTGCGTTCGTCGAACACCTTGAGCTGGTCCACGTGAGGTCTCAGGAGCCCCTGCTTGTTGCTGCTCGCTCGGCTATTCGTGAGGAAGCTGAGGTTACGACACGAAGACCCAAGCTGCAACGTGCGGCTGCTCGCTCACTGGGTCAGAATATGTGTATGCACAAACCTCTGCACGCTATGCTGATTCGCCACTTAACCCCGCTCTTCACGGCTTACCACCCCTTCCTCAACCAGATTCACTGGCCCGCTATTCAGGAGCTTCTGGCGTTGGTCCCGCAAAGCTGGGCTATGGCGGCCTTGCGGACTTGGGGGCATGGATGGCTGACGTCCTATAGGATTATCCACCCACGGGGTAAACTTCGTTGCCGTTTCGGATGCCCTGGCCCAGATCGGCAGCAGCATTATCTCCGCTGCCCTAAACTGTACCAGGCAGTCAGCAAGGGACTACAACGTGCCCTGCCTCGTCCCCTTGCTCAGCGTCTTGGCCTTACCCATCCCCACCCTGACCACTTCGAGGCTCTCTATGTCTATTATCAGGTCTTCAACCATGCTCGGCAGGGTGCGCTCGTGTCGACTCCTCGTCAGCTACGCGGTTATGTTGAGGCCGCCGTCCGCACCTCTCGTCTGGCCAGACCTTCGGACAAGTTGAAACGGTGGGAGCCTCCTCCCGATGTCCAGGCGATCCGCCGCAGGCAGCCTCAGTCGGATGTGCTCACTTCCTCGTCCACCACCAGTGTGAGCTCCGACGCCGCGGCCCCTATCCCTGGCCTGGTCCCACCCACTCCGTCTGACGACGATGTGTGGCCTAGTTATTCGGTGCGCGGTGGTGCTCTTTCGGGTTCTCCCACGGGCTCGGATGAAGACGGCCAACCTGCTCTCCAGCCAGAGTTCCCTGTGCCCTTGTCTGCTGGCGCTTTGGCTCAGTGCGAGGCCCTGCCCTCAGGGCAGGACGTGAACGTGCGGGCGCCCGTTCCCGCGGCAACCTCGCCGCAGCCTGCGGCATCCATGTTCTCGTGGCCGCTGACCGCCACCGTGGCGCTCTCCGCGGTCCGTGCAGCGACGCTGACTGTCCCAACCACATGTGAGGTGGATGTGGCACGGCTCGAGCGTGAATATCGAGCGACCATCAAGCGTGTCGACCGCCTTCGTGCTGGCGGGCTCCCTGTGCGAGAGGACCCTGCTCTTCCTGAACAGCTGATGTGCCCTAGCGCTGCCACCCCTCCGCTGTCGACGCCGTCACCTGGAACTCCTGTTCTGAATCTTGCTGGCCATCCACATTCTACCTCTGCGGAGGATGCCCCACCAGCTGTCTTTGCCGAAGGTATTGCCTCGAGGGCTACGCGCTGGGTCTTGCGCCTGGATGATCCCGAGGGTGGCCGTGCTGACTGGTGGCTGTGGTGCATCCCGTACGTGCGCGCCAAATTAGATGCGATGGAATGGGTGGATTCTTCTGGTTGGGATGGCACACTCGACGAACTCGCTCGTCATATTTGCACGGTTGCCTGGGACACTTCTCTTGAGGGGCGCCTCAACATTGTGGCATACCTTCGGTGGCTGAATGAGCCTCGCCACGCCTTGACTCGACACGAGCGATGGGAGGAGGCGGCTGATCGACATTACCAGGCACTTCGTGAGATACGCAGAGAGATGAGGCAATACATGGGACCCGCTGCGCCGCAACGTGTACGCGACTTCCTTGTGGACAGCGATGGAGACGAGGTCCTGCCCACCGTTACTGCCAACGGATCGGTCCACTACCATTCTTTACCTGTCTCAGCAATGGAATCTGAAGATAGTGATGACGCCGACGGAGATGGGGACGACGACCCTGCCTCTTTCCTTCTCCAGGTTTCTGCTGCAGGGTGCTCCTCGAGCCCTGCGGCCACTGGCGTTAGATCGCGGAGGTCGACCGCCTCTGATGGAAATAACGGCTCTGGAGTAAGTTGTGAGCCTTTGTCTCAAGTTCGGAGGTCGACCGCCTCTGATGGAAATAAGGGCTCAGGAGTAAGTTGTGAGATCACGTCTCTTGCACGGAGGTCGACCGCCTCTGATGGAAATAAGGGCTCAGGAGTAAGGAGTGAGCTGGTGTCTCAAGCACGGAGGTCGACCGCCTCTGATGGAAATAAGGGCTCAGGAGTGAATTGTGAGCTGGCGTCTCAAGCTGGTTCTGGGCGCGACCTCCCTGCAGCCACTTCGAGCTCGGCATTGTCTGCTTCGGGCACTGCGTCATCTTCGTGTTCGGCGGTCTTCTCTGGCCCTGGAGCGGCCCCGTCTGTGAACTTGCTTTACCCCTATGTTGCAGGCTGCTCGCCTCTATCCACTCGTACTGAGGTACCCGCTCGAAACCCCGACGATGCCTGTGCCTCTGGACTTGTCGCGGGACCCGTTGAGCTGCTCTTGGCTGACCGCTCTGAGCGATCGCTGGACCTCGGTAGCCCTGTTGCTGATCCTGGTGGTGTCCCTCCTCTGAAGCCATGTGTGGCTGCTGGTGGTGTGGGTCCCAGCCTCCCGAGCCTCGGTAGCCTTGCTAGCGCCTGTGTGAGCCCAGCGTTTCGGCCTGGAGGGCCCTTTTGCGGGGAGCGTCCAAACAGTGCTCGCACCCCGCGTGCTGCGCCGCCTCCTGCTCGTGCCGCCGCCGCGTTTCCCCGTGCTGGCCTGTTTGGGGTCTGCGCCTCTCGGGATACGCGTGAGAGTACCAACGCTGGTCGTCCCGACCTGTGGAGTGACCTCCCACCCGTAACAGGGGTCAGCGGACAGGACGGTGTGAGCGTGTGCGCCGAAAACAGTGTGCACGTCTGCCCGTCGCTGTCCCTCCTTCCCTCTTCCTTTGCTTCGATCCCTCCTGCTGCTGCTCCTTGTCCTCCGAATATAAAGACCGCTGCGCCCCCTGTGCAGATTGAAATAGGCTCTCGGATTGAAACGAATCTTCGCCCGTCGACGGCCGCGTCGACCACGAGTGCACCAGCTACAACAGCAGGTGTGCCCCGCTCGCCTGCACCCGAGGCGCGTCCGTTCGCTGCTGCTACCGCTGCTGCGTCCTTCGCTGCTGTCTCGTCTTCCTCCGCCACGGGCGTCGAGAAGCGCCAGGTGCCGAGGGGCTCCTAGGCGGGTGGATCGACCTTTGACTCCCTCTACGCTCGTCTCCTCCTCCTCCTCCTCCTCCTCCCCCTCCTCCTCCTCCTCCTCCTCCCTCCTCCCCCTCCCTCCCTTTCCCCCTCCCTCCCTCCCTCGCTCCCTCCCTCCCTCCCTCCCTCGCTCCCTCGGTCCCTCGGCTCCTCCATCCCTCACTCCCTCGTCCCCCCCTCCTTCCCTTCCCTCCCCAGCTTTCTGGTCCCCTCGCTCCCGCACTCCCTTCTCTCCGTCCCTTCTGCACTCTCCCTCCCACCTCCTTCGCGTCCTCCTTCCTGTGTCCTCACCCCTCCTCCCAGGCTCGAAGAAAAAAATAACGCCATAAACATAGACTTTTGGCGCTCCGCGCGGACTACTTGGATCTGCGCTGGGCCTCCCTCTGGCGCGCTCCGCGCGCCATATTAATGGCGTTTTTTTTGTGTTCTTCTTCTTCTTCTTCTTCTTCTTCTTCTACTGGCAGAGTCGGTGGAGACCACCAGGTGGCTCCCGCATGCCCCGAGATCTTGGTCGAGCCGGTGCCAGAGAGGGGCGGCCCGGGCGCTGAGCCGTGCCAGAGTCTGGAGGTGGCCCGCCGCTTGAGGCCGACCCGCGAGATGTGAAGCTTGTAGCGGTGTTGGAGTCGGCTGGGGTCTGAGGTGGCCCAGCAATGGTTCCAGCGAGCAGAACGGGCGGGCAGTTACGAGGTTCTGGGTTCGGGAAGTTTTGTTGTTGTGGTTTTTTGGTGGTGGGGGGGGGCATTTATCGGGCCCTTGGCGGCCGTTTTCGGGCCCCAGGGCCGTAAGGAACGGATCCGGGGCGAGAAACTGCACCAGATGGACCCCGCGAGGGGTCTGGAAACCGATTTTGAACGGATTGGGCTTCATCCCCCTTCTGTGCCGATTTTCTATGGCCGCAACCAGCTGAGACCCCCTGGCCACCTCCAACTGCGGAGGTCGAAGATCGCCCGTCGCGAGTTCCGTCGCGACACCTCACGAGGCAGGGCCCTCAAATGTCTTGTCAGCAGGACGGGCCAGAAGCTGCAATTTCCGACGGTCCGGGCACGCCCAGGAAGCTCCCAGCGAGGCGCCGCAGATGAGGGGGTGCGTGGCGGGCAGAGGGTGAAATCTGAAATGCCGTTTCGCCCAACACATCGCCACCCGTTCACTTCCCTCCCCCTCTCCCCCGCTTTCTCTTTCTTCGCTTCTTGCACCCCCCGCTTCCGCCTCCACCCCCATCATAGCCTCTGCCTCCTCCTGCACCTCGTCCTCCAAGGCTTATACTTCCCCTCCTCGGCCTCCCTCTCCCCCCGTCCCCCTCCACCCCCCCATCATCATCGTCCGCCCGCCCGCGCTAATCGCTAGTGGCAGCGGGGGGGTGACGCATCGCTTTTCTGGGATTCACGTGAACTCGGCTCATGACCGCGCCCGCGCCGTCGCCAGCACCTCACTTGGAGTCGCCCTCTCTCAATTCGGGCCCCTGTCTCCCATGTCGCCAAGCTGGAGCGCGGTGGCTCCGCAAACGTGCACATGGCTTCCTCCGAAGCCGGCTTGGGGCTCCAGTCGGGGCCACCCTGGCCGCCCCGCGATGAGCTCCCGAATCCCGACCCCCGCCGATTTTCCCACGCGCTCCCTGCCAAACAGCTGGAGGCGGTTCTAGAAAAGTGAAGCGAATACTATAACGAATAACGAATTTCTAGAACCGCAACGCGACTTGTAAAACAGCAAAAGTAGTTGTAGAACGCAAAACCAACTTTTATAATTCCACGCAGTATCAAGCGCAAGCAAGAGCAAGTTCTTCAATTGCCAAAAAAGCTCTGGAACGACGAAAGTAATTCTAGAACGCAAGAAAAGATTCTAGAACTCTGGGTTGACCTGTCGGGCGCAAGTCGCGAACACGTTCACCCGTCGGGTGCCAGTCGCGTGCTCGTGTACCTGCCGCCTGCCAGTCGCGTGCCCGTTCATCTGTCTGGCGCCAGTCGCATGCTCGGGGGCCCAGTGAGTCAGCCAGCCACGCAACCAGCCATCCATCCAACCATCCAGTCCAGCAGTCAATCCGCCTGCCAACCAACCAACCAGCGAGCCAACCAACCAATAGCGAACCACCCGGCCAATTTGGGACGGGGCGCCGGCAACAGAGGGAAGCACATTCAATGAAATGTCAAGAGAGTTCGCGCCCGCCTGCCATTCGCAGATGCGCTGAGCGTGGATTCGTCGAGGCACGAACAACCCGCGGGTGACATCGGCGGGGCGGCAGAGCCTTGTTTGAGAGATTGCCGGGTGCGAGTCATGAATGGTGCCTGGCCGCGCGCGGGCGCAATCGTGACGTCGTAGCATAAGCCAGGCGCTGCATGTCCACTAATTATGCACAGGCCGCTACACAGCGTGAGCTTCACCCTGACAGCCACCCAACCACGGGACGGATTGATTGTCGAGGTACAGGAGTCCATGTGCATTTCACCGAAAATGTTCAGTGCATTCGAAAGTATGTTTCTTCCCGATTCGGCTTCCCTACGGGGTCCTGTCGTCTTCTGTACAAGGGGGGCTGGTCGTAAAAATGACCAGCGACCTGGCTCCCTGTAGGGATGTCCCCCTTGGGGCAGTTAGGTTTCTCCCGCATGCCTCATCCGCAGCTCCTGGATGTGCCCCGTGGCTTGGTGTTGTCTTGGTCTGTGTTTGCTCGTTCGATGACATGGAACTTAGTTTGTGCCCATCATTCGCCTTGAACTCGCAATCGGGTTGCCCTTGGCTTGCAATCGCAGCGGGTCTTGTTCACCTTGCCTTTCGTTTACCTCTCGTTCGTCTTGCTGAGCTTGCCTCTAAATCCGAAGAATTGATATTGCATTTATCTTGGCCTTCGCATCCATTATCTTGCCTCTTGCTTGCGTTCGCATTGCCTTGCGCTTGTTCTAGCTTGCCGCTAGTTGTCATCCCGTGTGCTTTCGCAATGTGTTCCGCTTGCGTCCACTTTCCTTGCATCGTGTTTTCGTTTGGATTCTGGCTCGTCTACTTATGCCACTTCACTTGTGTTAATATGGGACATAGTGTAATTTTAGCTTACCTGTGCTTGCATGCTGTTTGCCGCTGACTTGCGTTGAGTCTGTTTCTGCATTCGGGACTCCCCAGGCAGTGTTTGCACTGTAGGGGTCCGAGCGGAGATTAAATGAGTAGGCGAAAATATCCTGCTGATTTTGGTGGGCGGCCAAATTCTCGGGTTCCTGGGCTCCTGAGACTTCGGTAGGTAGTCGGGTTCCCGGTTTCCGGGTCTCTTCAGATTGTAGGAGCGTTGCGAACATGCCACGCCGATTTCGGCGGGCGGCAACGTTCCTGGGTTCTTGGCGTTTTGTTTTCTTGTGTTGTCAGATGTGGCTACGTACCTGTGTTGTTTCTGCTGACAGTACTAGACAGGATAGCAGAGAGAGTAAAAATAGTAGAGAAGGAGGAAGAGAGAGAGACATACATAGATAGAGAAAGTTGTTGTGCTTTAAAATGGTAGCAGAGAGCAGAGCGAGTAGAGAGGTAGAGAGCAATTCAGGGCATGTATCCCTAAATTTGCAGGGAGAGCGGAGACAGCAAAGAGTAGAGAACATGTAGTAGAGAGTCAAATGTTCCCCAACCATTGCTTGCCATGACGGAAGGTGTCCGAGCGGAGATTGAAAGACCAGGCGATTATGTCCTGTCGATTTTGTTAGGCGGCCGGGTTTCTGGGCTCCCGAGATTTCGGTAGGTGGTCGGGTTCTCGGGTCGAGGGTGAAGCTGCGCCGACAAGGCAGGCTTCGGTCGGCCTGCAGCCAGGGCGGGCAAGCATGATACCTGCCAGAACTTCGGGGGAGACCGCTGACTGGGGTTTGCCTGGTGCCACTGCCTTCTGGCATCCCTTAGCTTCCTGTGATCTTGCCTTGCTCTCAGTCTCATCTCGTGTCTGAATCTTGCCTCCAGCTTGATTGCAGCTTATCCCCTCGGCGCCTTTATCACAAGGGAGGAGCCCAAATTGGAGCGGCACGAGTTTCGACACATGAGCGGCGAAAGAAATCGGGGTCGACTGCGCAGGCATTCGCGCGTGAGCTGCCCGCGTAAGGTCGCGCGTGAGCCCCCTCCCTTCCGATGTAGTGCGCCGCGCCGGCGGCCCGCGCAAGCCGCCGCGCAAGGTCGCTGCGGCATAGTGCGTATACGGCCAGTCTCTTTTCGCCGCCGTGGTGGGCTCCCCCAAACCCCGACCAACAATGCCCTGCCCCAGTGGGCCCAGGCTGTGCAGGGTGCTGGCGAGTTCGCTGTTCACCACTCACCAAGCCACCCCAAGCCAACCCGAAGGCCTCAACTTACCCTCCGTTTCTAGTGGGGGGGGGGTCGGGGAACCTTGAGAAAACACATCTGTGGAACCCGTACCCCCCAACCCGACATTCGGGCCTTCGGGTTGGCTTGGGGTGGTCTGGCAGGCAGTCCGCTGCGGCACCGTGCGCCAGGCCCGCTCCTCCTCGCCGCCCGCGTGCGCGGCGCCTCCGCCGAGGGACGCCTCGGCCTCGCCGCCGCTCGGCCCGCGCCCCCCCCCAGGCCTGGGCCCGCCCCCGGCCGCGCCCGGCCCCGCGCAGTGCGGCGCCCCGCCGCCGCCCCGCAGCCCCGCGCGCACGGGCGCCGCGCCCCCCGCGCCGGACCCGGCCAGGGCTCGCGAAGATCTCTCTGCTGGGAGGGCGGTGGCCCTCAGGTCCTGGCGTCGCAGCTTCTGGTCGAGCCGGGCGTTCCTTTCTTCCTTTTGTTCCCGACCCCGGGCCCTCGCAGATCGATCCGACTCGAAAAATGGCGCAGGAAGGTGGGGTCTAGGGCTCTGGGCGCGATTTTCACCGATGTCGCAGTTTTTCGCGCCGTCGGATCTCAGGGTCATGGGCGGTGGCCTAAATAGGGGGGGAGGAACATGGCCCTAAAAGGGGCCCTGTACTTCACCCCCCATCTAAGTCGCCCCCCATCACCACCATCCCGATCTTGCCGGCCCCTTTTCTCGCGTGCTGCTCTTGCTGATTCGGCGGCGCTCGACGTAGACGTAAGGGTGCAACTCTTGGGAGGTTGAGTTCAGAACCGGCGCTGGTATATCCCTAGCGCCAGATTGGCCCAATTCCGCTCCATCCGGCTTGATCCCGCTCAATCTGGCCTAATCCGGGTTAGTCTGGCTTGGTCCTGGGTTCAATCGGGTCTAATTTGGCTTTGGCCTGTCAATCGGGCTTAATAGCTGGGAGGAGCAATTAAGGACTCCCCACTTCTAGCGAAACGATAACGCACCAAGTACCCTGAAGCGTTATCCTGGCAGCAGGTGGAGGTGGAGGGAGGAGGAGGAGGAGGAGGAGGAGGAGGAGGAGGAGGAGGAGGAGGAGGAGGAGGAGGAGGAGGAGGAGGAGGAGGAGGAGGAGGAGGTTTTGTGCGGTGCTGAATATACCGCTCCGCTAAATCCGCCCCAAAGCGAATTATTGATTCTTAGGCTTACGCCACACCGCCGACCCCTTGTTTATGCCAATCTGGGGGTAGTAGAAGCTGCGAAGGGGTGAAAAGCGAGTTTTGGAGCCACTTGGGGGCCGTTTCGGAGCCTCTGGGGTGCTTCTTGGGGGTTCCTTGGGGCGTCTGGGCGGCCTCGTGAGGGCCTCTGGGGGCCTCTTGGGGCACTCTTGGGGCCCCCTGGGGCTCCTGGGGGCAGAAAGCTAGAGTTTCAACATGTTTGGTCGCCCTCTTGGGCCCCTCTTGGTGCCGTCTTGGAGCCCTCTTGGGCCGTCTTGGGGACCTCTTGGGCCGTGTTGGGGCCGTCTTGGGCCGTCTGGAGGCCGTCTTGGGGGCCTCTTGGGCCATCTTGGGGCTTTCTTGGGGGCCTCTTTGGCCGTCTTGGAGCGTCGGGAAGCCGAAAAGGCGGAAAAGCAAAAAACATCGAAAAACACTATGGAAAATCAACAATTTTAGACTCTTGGGGCCCTCTTGGGAGGCTTGTTTGGGACCTCGGGGGCCGTCTTGGAGACCTCTTGGCCCGTCTTGGGGCCATCTTGGGCGTCTTGGAGCGGTCGTTTGGCGTCTCGGGGCCTTCGTGGGCCGTCTTGGAGGCCTCTTGGGGGCTTCTTGGCCCGTCTTGAGGCC
>CAUYUJ010004533.1:0-22299 GCA_963575745.1 Prorocentrum cordatum | reverse complement strand
GGGGATGGACGGGCTCGCGTTGCCGAGGAGGCCGAGGCCGCCGACGACAGTCAGCGGAGGCGGGAGCCCGCTGTGCGGGCCGCTGCAGGGGGCGCAGCACGGAGTGGGCCTCGAGTGCTCTGCGGAGGTCTGTCCGGTGAGCAGTGCGGAGCCAGGGTCTGGGGGCGAGTCCAACTTGCCCCAGGATGTGAAACAAATGTCGCAATTCTTCTTGCCATCCAGGCTTCTGCGCGCGGGGTGCACCCTTGACCCTTCGCGTGGGTGGTAGGGGGCGACTGCCCGCGAGTGGTCACGGCTGGCCTCGATTTGCGGCGCGCTTGCGCTCGTGACGGCACCTCCATCTCCAGCCAGCGCTCAGCTGGCTTGGAGGCGAAACTCATCTTCATATGCTTGGGCGACTTAGCCCCTGCGCGACACTTGACCTTCCAGCGATCGCAGCACAGACTGTTTGGGGGCATGCCGTCATCATCGATTGTCCGGCCATCGTGAGATCATCTCCCACTGTTTGGAAAGCCTGTCCGATTCCACGTTTTTGGTTTTCTGCTCGTGCGTCGGCTAGCGAAGTTGGAGTCTGTTTTCTGGCGTCACTGGCCAACTTCTGCTGACAGATAGGGCATTTGTCGAGCTCGCTGCACGCCAGCGGCTCGGTGAACTTGCGAAACGCCCCCAATCTCGAAGATGCAGCCCTGGTCTTTGAGAAGATATGCGGACAGTGCCGCCTGGTGTTTGCGAGCGCTGCTTCTGCCTTGAGGCCATGCCTGGCCCCTGTTCTCCAGCTCCTCCGCGTCGGCCCCCCCCCCACTGGGCAAAGGGTGCCAGAGGGATTGAAGGAGGGGGGAGGAGTGCGGGAAGGGACGGGAGGGACGGGAGGGAAGGGGATGGAGGGTGGGACGGGGAGGAGGGGCGGAGAGGAGGGATGGATGAGGGGCAGCTCGGGCCCGAGAGGGAGTCGCTGGCAAGGCGGAGCGATCCTGCGGCCGAGTTGCAGCCGGCGGGGCCGAAGCCTCAGCCGCCCTGGCCCCCCCCCCAGGGGGGCCAGAGTCCACCCCGTCCTCGCGCGTCCCGGCCTGTGGTCTGCTGGCCCTCGGGCGGGACCCTCGTCGCCGCGGCCAGACGGGGCGTCAGGCGCCTGCCAGGGGGACGTCGGGGAGGGGTCGAGGGGACCAGCCGTGAGCAGACTTTTGAGCGGGGCGGGCACGAGCGGGCTCTTCAAGAGGCGCGGGGGGGGGGCTCTTGCCTCACACGCGCCTGCGCGCTTGCCCCGCCTGCTTCTGTGCAGCCCCTGCCGCCTGCCGTGCTGCTGTGGGACCCGTGCGGTCCCGGTGGGAATGATGTGCTGGGGTTCTGATGTTCCAACTTGCTTTAGCCTTGACCATCAGAAACAATGTCGAGCACCAAAACACGAACCGAAACTCGAGGGTTTTCACGTGTCGGGCCAGCCCTGGGAGACACTGTTTCGACACTGTTTCGACACTCTTTCGACACTTTTCCAGGTGCTCGAGATTATTTCTGGAATGTGGTCTTTAAGTGCGATGGGAGCAGCATAGTGCTGGGGGAGGCATGCACACCGTGGGCGGCACGCTGAGCGTGCTGAACACCAACGGCGTGACGCGGATGTACACCACGGAGGGTGGGGTCCCGATTGAAGGGGGTCGGGGAGGGCGATGGGCTCGAGGGTACGGTAGGTTCGCGTCGTGTCGACCAGCGGCGACCCCGCTGCCGGCGTTCAACGTTGAACGCCGCTGGCGACCCAGAGTCGGTCGGTGTTGAACGATGTGACGTTTCGAAAACGACCGATCGTTCCAGGTTGAACGATCCCCGCGGTGTCAGGAGTCAACGCCGGGGTCGACACGACACGAACCCGAGCTATCTGGGTATCTCGTTTGTGCTGCTGGAGGCTGGGGAAGTGGCATTGCGGAGTCGCGTCGGGGCCCTCGGCCCGGGGTGGCCAGCAGAGCCTGGTGCCGAGCTGGGCGTGCGGGTGTCCTGCTTCCGCTCTCGCCTCAGCGCGTCAGCGATCGAGGAGGAGGAGGAAGAGGAGGAGGAGGAGGAGGAGGAGGAGGAGGAGGAGGAAGAGGAAGAGGAAGAGGAAGAGGAAGAGGAAGAGGAGGAGGAGGAGGAGGAGGAGGAGGAGGAGGAGAAGGAGGAGGCGTGCCGCGCAGGGATGTCGGTCGCGATCCTTCTGGCGCGCTCCCTCGCACCCGGGTTCTCGACGCAGAGGGGGTTGGCGCTGCCCCCCAGCAGCCTCTTCCGGGCTTCGGGCTCTCGAGACTGGCGGGGGGCTGCTGCCAAGCAAGTCTGGGTGAGAGGGGAGGGGCCTTAGGTGATCTGAGTGGAGTGATCGACCTTAGATCTGTGATGCTCGCAGTACCGTGATTGAAATGGTCATTTCTCGGATCGGAGGCTGGGGGGTGAGATCGCAGCGGAACGGAGAGCCCCCACGGGGAAGTCGGTGCCGGTTTCGTGTTCGTGTCGTGCGTGCGGGCGAGGCGAAGCTGCATGGGCGCGCGAGAGGACTGACCCCGACGGCCCATCCGCCCCCTGTGGGCGTGCGGTGGCCCGGGGTATCCCGCCGTGGTGTCCTGTGGTGTCCAGTTGGTGCCCCGTTGGTGTCCCTTCGGTGTTCCGCTGGCGTTGGGCGGGCGGTGGCCGGGGGTGTCCCGCCTTGGTATCGATAGTGAAGTCGACAGTGAGATCGAAAATGTGATCACTAGGACTGGATGGATAGTGAGATCCAAAGTGAGATCGATAGTTAGGGCGATTGTGACGTTGGTTGTGAGATCGATCGTGAGATCGATAGTGAGATCGATCGAGGAGTCCATGGTGAGATCGGTCGTGAGATTAATAGTGGGATCGGTCGCTGAATCCATTGGTACTAAGACTGGTCGCGAGGTCGATAGTGGATCGATCAATGAGATCGAAAGCGGGGACGATCGTGACATTCCATCGCAGCGCAACATCATCATCACGCGCCGTCGCTAACTCGAGGGCGCGTCACCAGCATCGTCATCATCATACCCATCGCATTTGCCAGCAGTTGGTTCTGTCCCCCCACCCCGCAACCGCCTTATCACCCGAAGGGTGCTCGTCTTGGTGTGCAACCAGTGGCATCGCCACGGCTTTGCACGAGCGATCGCGTCGGTTGGCAGGAGCGCCGTAGCGGTCGTGCTGGCCGTACTTCGGCTGACGTAGTTTCTGTACCTCGTAGACCACCCTTCGGGTGACAAGGAGGTTGAGAGGGATGGGGGGATACCATCATCTGCCATTTGTCAGAGTGGACTCACAATTCATCTTGCGAGTGGACACGCGCTGGGATAACCATCGGGACCACCATCGGGACAACCTCGGAATATCCATCGGGACAACTAGCGGGACTGCCATCGGCCCTACCATCGGGACAACCATCGGAGCAACTGTCAAGACAAGCATCGGGAGAACCATCGGGACCACCATCAGGCCACCAGGGGCCGTGGCCATCGGGACAACCATCGGGACAACTATGCTTAACCAGAAGGGAACCTGGCAACCTGGGGCCATGGACCAGACGGGGGGCGCAGCATTATGGTGTCACTTGGCCCTTACCAGGGCAGGAATTCGCGCAGCTTCGTAACCCGCACGCGTCACGAACGAAACGAAACGATTTCCGGGCTGGGGGACCTCACGTTGCGCTTCGGCCTCAAACCCCAGCCTCCAATCGTCATGAGATGCCCTGACGCTGCACCGGTAGAGCAGCGAACCTGCCACTGCGCCACTCCTGAATCAACTCACTGCTGCGCCGTGTTCGTCGTTCAGCCATCATGGGATAGCGCACCGCAGTGCCATTCGTCCACTGTGTTATCCGTTGAACCGCTGGGCCAGCCGATGCATGGGGCGTGGAGTCGAGCGCTTTCCGCCGCAGGCGCCCCGTCTGGGCTCGCTTTTAGAGCCGCCTTGGAGGCGTCTTAGGCCATCTTGGAGGTCTCTGGGACTGTCTTGGGGCCCTCTTGGGCTTATCTTGGTGGCTTGTTGGGCCATCTTGGGGCGATCTTGGGGTCCTCTTGGGCACGTTTGGGCGCTGTGAGCCCCAGACGTCGTACATGCGGCACATGTACGTTTTCCCTAGGGAAAGGGACGATTTTGCTTGTTTGGAGCCCTCTTGGAGAGCCTCTTGAGGCTCTCTTGGGGCTTCTCGGCGGCCTCGAGGGACGTATGAAGACCATCTTGGGCGTCTTGGACCGCTCGTTCGGTGACTCGGAGCGCTTTTGGGCTGTCTTGGAGGCCTCTTGGGACCCTCTTGGCGCGCTCTGGGGGGCCTCAGAGACCGCACCCAGGAGGAAAACTATCTCTGAAAGGGTGGCCCGGCTGCGCCCGGGCGGCGGTCGGGGTACTTTTCGCCGGGGGACCCCCAGGGGCCGCCCCGCGCGCGCGAACCCGAAATATTGTTAACCAGTTATCGGAGATTTTTGTGCATTTTTCGGGTGTTTTGAATTTTTCCTCGAAAGCCACCCTGAAGGAGGACAGGTCCGACTTAACACTGAGCGCATGCCCCAGTTGCCAGTCTTGCAGGCCGGCTCTTCCCACGGGTCTCCGACCACCCCTCCGCGCAGCCACAGCCGGGTCGCCCCCCCCCGCAGTGCAAAACGAGTTGGAGTAAGGCAGTCCCCTTTCAATGCTGCCAGTCTCGCGCACTGTGCTTTTTTCTGATCGGCGTGATCTGGCATGGTGGAGGCCCATTCGCATCGGTTGGAAAGTTTGCAGTTTTCATCATCGGGTTGCGATCGTGATGGAGGGCGGGGGGAGACATGCAAAAAGTGAATATGTTGCGCAGGGTCCCCCTGCCCGCCCCCCCCCCTCTCCTCGTCAGCGCGGGGCCCTTGGGGTATAGTTGGCAGTAGCCGCGTGCGGGAGTGTCTGTTCAAATCGATCTGCGTGTATGCTGAGTGTGTCGGAGTGGCTGGAAGCTGCCTGGGATTGGCGTGCCGCGCGAGTGGTGCTTGCAACTTGAATCTAGCAGTATTGGCGCGCGACGTATACGGCGGATTATGAGGTTCTTGTGTGTGTGTGCTTGAAGTTTGCACATTGCAGAGGATATAAATTTCGCTTGCCCGCTGCGCTTGCGTTCCAGTTCTCCTCCGGTTCAGACCCCCCGTCGGCGCGACCGACGCACGGCTGGCGCTGAGACTATTTCACGATGCCGGGCGCCTTTGAAACCCTTCCTGGGCGGGAGGGTGGGACGACCGCGCCTCGCAGGACTCCGCGCTGCGCACCCGCAGCCGTCGGCCGATCGATCTCGCGGCGACGCACAACTGCGCGGAGCGCTGCTTGAGCGAGGGCGCGGCTCGAGTCGTCTTAGAGAGTGCCCGGGAGCCGTGCGTGAGTGTGTGCGTGAGTGCGTGAGTGTGTGTGTGTGTGTGTGTGTGTCGCCCCCTCCCCTACGTGCGTGCCGCCCGGGGCTGTTCTCGCCCCTCCCAGCATCGGCCTGGATGACGACCGCCTCGAGCTGGGCACGAGCAGCCCCCGCATCTACTGCGACCAGTGCGGGAGAGGCCCCTTCAAGAAAAAGAAGGGCAGTGGAGGAACACGGGTGGACGATGCGGCCAGGGACACGGTTGCCGCCAGCCGCCTGGAATTCCATGGCCGCGGGATTGACTGTCGCTGGCGCTGCGCCGGGTGCTGGCACACCAACCTGTCAGTTAATGGACTTCGTGCGCCAGATGACGGCAAAGTGCCAGCCCACCTAGTGACCCTCGGTCCGCAGCGAACTGGCCTGCGCTGCCCCCCTGGCCCCCTGCCGGGTGATCCGCCCGCATCACCCGTCCAGGGTACCACCTCATTGGCAGACCTCCTACTGGTCCCGAAGGGCTTGCATGACCCCGCTCACACGCGCACCACCATCCCTGTATTCCGCACTATAGACGACAGATTCGGCAGGAACCTCACTCGTGGCCTTTGGAAATGCCAGTGCGATCGCTGCCCAGGGGACGCTCCAATGAAGCAGTGGCTATGCGGAGACGCCCCTCGGAGCACGTTTATCTTCCGTCCTGGGAAGGAAGTGCAGCTGCAGCTACATGGCGGCATTCCCATGCCCAGTGAGCGCGCTCAAGTCTTTGCCAACATGCAGTGGGACGCCACCTGGTTCTGCGAGGACTGAATTATGAATCTGCGCGATGCCCGTTCCAGCCAGGTCCTGATCATCTTTGACAGGGACGGTCGTGACCTGTTCCTTCAGGAGATAATCGGAGGAAAGGAGGGAATGCATCCTCCTGGGCCCAGCACTCAAGCACCCAGGCGGTCCAGCAGTCCATCCTTTTCCCCAAGCTCATACCCACTAGGGGCCTGGGCCACCACGCCGAAGGCGGACCTCCAGCGAGTCGCAAGGGCTGCGGGCACCTCCGACCGCCGCACCTCCCCTCGGCAGCGTCCCCGCTCCTGGCCAGCCATGCGGCGGCCACGCGCCCCGGGGGCAGACGGGCCAGGCAACGTCGGCCCACCAAGGAACAGGTCCGCCACGGAATCCTAAACTTCATGCTCCCTTGACGACCGCAGGGCAACCTCGCGCATGCCCCCGACCGCCGGCAGCCGCGGCGCCTCGCAGCAAGCCTCCGCGCGGCGGGGCAGAACTATCTGGCGGCCGCCTCGAGGGTTCCCGCAGCCCCCTCTCGCGCGTCGTCAGCAGACCAGGTCGACCTCAGCACAAGGGGCGTGCGGCAGCCCACGGGTGGAGCCTACAGCCGACCCCGCGTCGCTCCCCCAAGCCTCCTTGGATGGCCTCCCAAGTGATAACCCCCCGACATGCCCCCGCCTGAAGGCGAGGGCCATCGCCGCTCTGCAGGCGGCCAGGCACATTAGTCCCGACCAAGCGCCCATGAGTGCCGACAACACCATCGCGCACGTCATGGTGACGTTTGTCCGAACTGTCTCCCTAGACGTCGACGAGCGCTGGAGGACATGAACGACGAGGAACGCCGACACCGCGCTGCGCCAGCCCAAGAGAGGCATGGGCCCCCTCTCGGACCCCAGAGCTTGGCCCGAGGCGTGCTGTCGGGAGCTCCTGGCCTCCATGCGTGGCGACTCCATCCCATCGTCTGGGATCCCGACGGGAGTCCGATGGGGCGGTGAGCGCGCCACCCTGGCCCTCCTGGTCAACCACCTGCACTGGCAGATCTCCCATGCCCCCGCCACCCCTCAGCCCTCCGCCAGCCCGCGCACGGGGCTAGACGAGTGGGATGCATACCGCAACAAGCACGACCTCAGAGCGTCCGGAAAGGAGCGAGACCCTGCATGGCGCAGCCAGGAAGTCTTGCTTGGCTACCTGGAGTCAGGGGGGATCACGTCGCTTCAGCACCCGCGCGTGCGGGACTCCCGTATAACCGCTGGTAAGACGATGCCAACCTGCACGGCAGCCCCCCCCAAGGCCCCCCCGCGGGCAGTTGCTGCCATCTCTTCAGACTCAGCGCCCAAGGGGGGGTCGGCAGCCCAACGCCCCAGCGGCAGCTCCCCGCATGCGGAGCAATCCTGACTGCCGCCCCTCCCCCCGGCGCCGCCCAGGCCAAGCGCGGAGCGGCGGGCCCGCGGCCAATCCCCCTGCGTCCTCTGGGCGTGGAACTGTACCAGCCCGCGCCAGTGGCAAGGCGGGCGCGTTGACTCGTCTGACGTCTCCCCTGAGGCTCGGCGGGGCAGGGCGGGGAGGAGCTCCAGCTCCCGCTCCGCCTCGCGAGCCCTCCCGCAAATCCCCCTTCGACTGGCGTGGAGGTGCTCCCCCGTGATCCTGCCAGCGGGCTTTTCGGGAGAAGGCGCAGCCCTGGCGACGCGGAGCTGAGCCCCCGCCGCCAGCGCAGCCAGATTTCAGCGCGTCGCCGACCGCGGAGGATGAGCCAGTGCGCTAACCCCCAGGACCAGCGAACAGCGCAGCCCTGGCGCCCCAAAGGTGGCGCGGCCGAGGCTCGGCGGAGACCGCCCCGCCCTGGAGACGGGAGGCGGCGCCGCGTCGCGCGCCCCCCCTTCGCGCTTCCCACGCCTCAGTCGGACAGGGATGACGGACTCCACGACGAGCCGAGGCCCCGGGTCACTTGGGCCCCTACCTGGAACCACCGAGACAACGCAGGGGAGGACTGGAGAACCGCCTCAATAAAGAATGTGGCCTCGTGCTCACCATTGGGTGGAACGCTGTTTGTGATCAGGGGTCCGGGCCCCGCTTCGCCAAAGACCCGCGCGTCGCAGCCCTGTATCTGCCGAGGCTTCTGTAGGGACCTCGGCGAGGTCAACTGCGACGCGCGCAGGCTCTTCTGGAAGAAAGGCACACGCGTCGACAGGCGGAGGCAGAGATCTGACCTCGCGAAAGGCAAATGGAAGGATGCCCAGCCCTACGGGGAAGGGAAGCGGTCAGCGGACCCCTCGCGGCCTAGTATCGACCCTTCCCGCCAGCGCGCGTGAGCTTCCAGCGGCCACCGCCGGTTGCTTCCAGCAGCCACCCTACGACCGCGCCCTGTACTGAGCGCGACGCCCCCGCCCTGGAAGTAGCCTCTCTAGCCGCTGCCCTCCCCTCCCTGCCCTCGTGGCTTCTCGCGTCGCGCACCTATCCGGTGCCCCCCCCCCCGCGGGCCCCCAACCGTTGCTCGGGGCCTGCCCACTGCCATTCCTCCTTGCACTCGCGGCTGCCCCCTATGGCGCGCCATTTCGGCGCCCCCCCGCGAGCTTCCCACGCTCGGGGTTTGCCTTCTTCTCGCGCTCATGCGCGGGGCTCGCCCGCGCCTGGGCCAGCGCGCGGCGCGGGTTGGCCCCGTCAGTGCTGGCTGGTCCTGCCGCCCGCTCGTGACCTGCGCGCCGCCCATCCAGCCTGCCCTGGGGTGTCCTGCTCTGCCGTCGCCCCCTGCATCTTGGGGCGTTGGTCTTCAGCAGGTTTTGTCCGGGCCCTGCCCGCCGCGCCCCTCGGCCCTTGCCGTGCTTCGCCGGCCGAGCGGCGTTCGCCCCCCCCCCCCCCCCCCCGCCCCTCCCCCCTCCCCTTTCTCTATTTTGGTTTTCTGGCCACCTCCAGCACCGGCTACGGGTGTCTGGCCGCTGTCGCTTCCATGTCACTTCGCTCGCGTCGGCTGCTGCTCACTTGGCCCCCTGCCTCTGGGTTCATCCGCTCGCTTTTGGCTTGCCGCCCTCCGTTGGGCGC
This sequence comes from Prorocentrum cordatum, assembly GCA_963575745.1. Lineage (NCBI taxonomy): Eukaryota > Dinophyceae > Prorocentrales > Prorocentraceae > Prorocentrum > Prorocentrum cordatum. The sequence continues at coordinate 13,160 of CAUYUJ010004533.1, read as the reverse complement.
GGCCCTCCTGCCCGCCGCCGGCTGGCGTCCAGGCTCGGCGCTCTCCCTCTCCCGCCAGGGCCCGCCGCTGCCCCGCTAGGCGGCGCCCCGCCCCCCTTGCCGCCCCGCACCCCTGGGCCGCCTTTTCTCGCCTGGTCTCGGCGCTCCCCGCCGTTGTCGATGTCGGGGTTCCCCCCCGCCGCTTCGGTCCGCTCTGCCTGGGCGGTGCCTCCCCGGCCGTCGCCCCCACGGCTGCGCTTCGCAGACCCACGGGTCTCGGCGCTTGGCTTTCTCTCTGGGCCAGGCCTCGGTCCGCTGGGTTGGGCGCCGCCCCCTCTGGTGCCTCTCTCTGCCCGACTCCGGGCTTCTCGCCTTCTGCTTCCGCCACCTCGCGCTCTGTGCCGCCCCGCGCCAGCCCCCTCGTGCCCGCTGCTCAGCGCCTGCTGCTGAGGTTGGCCCGCTTGGCCTCCTCTCTCCTTGCACTCATCTCGCAGGCCCGCTGGTCTCGGTGCTCCAGCCTTTCCCTGGGCTGTGCTCGGGCCAGGGTTGGGATCCGCTTCGTTTTCTCTTCGCCGCCAGCTGCAGCTCCTGGCTGCCCCCCCCAGATTCAGTTCAGCGCAGTTCAGTACAGCCTGTGCCGGCGCTGCTCCCCCCCCCCTGGCGCGGTCCATTGCCGCCGCCGGCAGCTCTGAGTGCTGCCTCTCCCCCCGTCGCGCCGGGGTTCCCCCTTCTCTTCCCGTGAATTGCGGTTTTAATTTGCGTACAGCGTGTCCCCTGTTGCCATTCCGCCAGAGCAGTCGACCTCTGCCCAGCCGCCGGCGCAAAAGTGTGTGTGTGTGTGTGCGTCCTCTGTGAGCGCCTCCCGTCTTGGTGGACTATTACCGCCGTTTGCACCCAATCGGCGCGCCGGAGGAGAAATTACGTGCGTGTGTGTGTGTGTGTGTGTGTGTGTGTGTGTGTGTGGGTGCGTGTGTGTGTGTGTGTGTGTGTGTGTGTGTGTGTGTGTGTGCGTGCGTGCGTGCGTGCGTGTGTGTGTGTGTGTGTGTGTGTATGTACGTGTACGTGTACGTGTACTTGTACGTGTACGTGTACGTGTACGTGTACGTGTATGTGTACATGTGTGTGTGTGTGTGTGCGTGCGTGTCCTGACCATTTCGCTTTTCGGTGCCCCCTTTTAGCTCCAGCGGTGGTGCAGCCAATTCCTGCTTTGCCGCCGACGAAAAAGTGTGTGTGTGTGTCCTGTCCCCAGATGAACCTCCCCCGCCCGCTCCGCCCGTTTTCCCGCCTCCCTTCGCCAACCACTTCTGCCACAGTTGGCAGCCGCCCGCGGAGCTTGCCCGAGCACTCCGCGCGTTTCGGCATCGGTCACGCAACACTGTCCGCGCATGTCGGAAAACGTGCGTGTTTGTGTATATTTGCTCTTCCAGTTCCCTGGCCGATTCGGGTTGCTCTTCTGCGTTCACCATTGGACCCGTCATCCTGTAGCGGCACGCCGACTGGGTGGCGCAGGATACGCCCCAACCTCCCTGGCCTACACGGCTGCTGCAGTTCGCACGATGGTTTTTGTCATCTGATATAATTTCGCTGCGTCGCCGAGACGACATAAAAAACGTAATAGTCCCACGCGGGGGACGGACTGCCAGAGCGCCCAGTCTGGCAGCCGATTTCCTCACAATTTACTCTGGAATCGTACTCTCGCCTGAATGCCTGCTACATGTTTGGCTTGGACGGCCACGACCCCTGGTACAAAATACACCAAGGTGCACATGGTCGTGCTCTCAGCCTAGTCCTGGTTGTATTTTTCTTATAGGAATTCCTATGGATACGTAGCAATGCGTGTTTTTATTCGCCGGCCTCCTGTTTCCCGACTCCGCATATTTTTTTGTTGATGCTATTCGGGTGTTTTGCTTGGGCATTTTCTGTTTGTTTTGTTTTCCCTAGTGGCCTCCTGGCGGCCGCCTTCACCGCGGCGCGGCCTCTGTGTAGTGGCGGCCCTGCTTGGCGAACAAAATCGCAAGCGTGCCGTGACTTAGACAGTAGCATCATTCACCACCCCTTGGCGTGCGTTCCTGGCCTTGCACCCGCCCGCTACAGTCTGGGCCTGGCTTGCTCGGCGCTCTTTCTTCGCCCGCTCGTCTGTCTTTCCTTGCAGGGTGCGCGCCTGCTGTTGTTTGGCCCAGCTCGCCCAGCGCAGCCATCGGCCTCCTCTTTCTGCACGCGACTCGCCCTGCGGAGTCCTCCCATCCGCAACGTCAGGTGGAGTTGGCGTTGAGCGTGGCCCGCTTTCTAGCTTCCGCCGCAGTGACGTCGCTCGGCCGCTGGAGCACAATTTGGCAGTGCCCGGCCTGTCTTGCTTCTTCGTGGCCCGTGAGCTCTGCGCCCGTGCGTGCCTTCAAGCCGCGGTGTCGGAGGAGCAGGCCTGCGTCTCTGCCGCCACTTCGGGTGCCCCTGGTGCGGCGCTCCGCCCTGCTCTTCCGAGGAAGAATAGGTGCCCATACTGCTACCTTCCTCTGTTTTCCCCTTTGGGGGGGGGCCTCCTGGGAGGCCCGGATCGCCACCGCTGGATTCGCCTCGAAATCCTGGTCACAATCCGCCCTGGGAGAGGTCCGGGGAGTAGCGGTATCGTTACCTTGTGGTTTCCCCAGCTGTTGGCTGCAGCTCCTTAGCTGGCGCCCAGGCGGTTGCACCTACGGCCCCCCCTCCTGCTGCTGCCGCCCCTACCCGCGGGGAAGCTAACCGCACCCACGACCTCTCGGTCGGGACCTCTCGGCCGCGAGTCCATGGACACCGGGCGGCGGCTCTGCGCGGACGCCCCGCGCGCGCGGAACCTACGCCCATGGGATCACGCCTCGGACGCGGACGCGCTCGTCGCTCGTGGCCTCTGCCTCCACACCCCCTTCGCGTTCCCCCTGCCCCCTGCGCCTGCCTGCCCCGCGGGCGGCTGGCAGCCGTCCTTCCCCTCCTGCTTCTCCGCCCCCCTCTTGCCTCCCCTCCCCCCCTCTGGCGCCCTCTGCGCTCGCGCTCGTGGCCACCCGGCCGGCTGCGCGCCTGGCCGCTTGAGTGGTCGTGCCCCCGCCCCCGTGCGCCCACTTCTCCTTCCCCTGCCTGCCTCCTCGCCTTCCTGGGCCTACAGGGTGCGCGCCCACGGCTCGCAGCCCTTGCGTCTCGCGCCCCTCTCTCCGCACGGCTCGCTGGTGCCCGCACCTCATCTGGGAACGGCGCGGGCGCGATCGCGTCGCAAAGCGTTTCTATTTCACTGGTTCCGCCAACACGCGCGCAACGGCGGAGGAGCACGCGTGGTCCTGTTGCCTGGCTACATGGCGACCGATCGCTGGGCTTCTCTTGCACCTCGTGGGATGCAAAACTGGTTGCTTCCGGTGCTCGTGGACCTCTGCCGTGCCCGCAGCTTCCTGGTCGACACGCACGCTCTCGAAAGTGTGTGCGTGTGAGTGTGCGCGTGTGGGTGTGCGCGCGTGTGTGTATGTGTGTGTGTGTGTGTGCGTCGTCGAGTCTTTTTTTCGTAGTGTGTCTCTGTGTACGTCGTGCTGTTCTCCTTGTGCTCGCCGTCCATGGGATTGGATTTCATGTGTTCCGCCTTTGCTGTTATCTCCAGATCTCAGCGGCGCCGCAGCCGCGGGCCAGGGCGCGGCGGATGGAGCCCGAGAGGAGGCTGGCGAATGTGGGCGACGATCCCTCCGTGGATGTGTGCCTGGCTCTGCGGAGGGGACAGGAGCCCGCGGGGCTTCCCGCGGTCAGCTATCTCTGCAGAGTGGACACCGATGCAGCCGCGCAGATGTTGGCGGACGCCGTCGCCAGAGATCTGGGCAGCTCGGGTGTCCGCTGCGACGCGGTGCTGCTGTACGCCGATGGCGCTCGCGGGCGCGCCCTGGACGGCAGTCGGGCTCTGTCGGACCAGACGGAGGCGGGCGTTGTGGTCCCGACCGCGAGGAGCAGGGCAGCGGGGAAGAAACTGCTGCTCGAGTTCGCTTTGGAGGGGTTCGTGGCGCCTGGCCCCTCGCTGCAACACGTGTCGTGGAGGCTCCCAGACCGTTATTTCCTCGAGCGGGAACTGGGCTGCGGCGCGTATGGGCAGGTCTGGCAGGCGCGCGACAAATTCAGTGACGATGTGGTAGCGGTCAAGCGCATCCCATGCGGGTTCGAGTGCTTGGTGGATGCAAAGAGGTTGCTACGCGAGATTAGGATCCTCCGCCGGGTTCATAGCAGATACATCGTGAAGCTGCGCAACATCTGCCTCGCCAAGGGTGACACCCCTGAAACTTTCCAGGTCGTTTTCTTGGTCTTCGACAAGTGCGATCGAGACCTCCAGAGTCTGATCGACGATCGCCTGAACAACGCTCTAGAGGAAACCAGAGCCGCCGAGCTCTTCAAGGGCATTATGGGCGGGCTTGCTTGCTTGCACAGCTTCAGAATCGTTCATCGGGACCTCAAGCCTGCCAACTGCCTGCTGAAGGACGGCCAGGTGCTCATCGGCGACCTGGGCCTGTCGCGGGAGTCACCCGCCGCGGCGCGTGCGGCGCACGGCGTCCAGCCAGGTGCTCAGACGCTGGCGGCCGCGGATTCATCCTTCACGCCGCCGCCGCCGCCGTCGCTGGTCCGAACGATCACGGGCCACGTTGTCACGCGGTGGTACCGGCCCCCAGAGGTGCTGGTGTCGGCCCAGTACGGTGAGCCCGTCGACATCTGGGCCGCGGGTTGCATCCTCGGCGAGCTGCTCCAGCTCGTGCCCTCGGGGGGACGCTCCCGGCCGCTGTTCCCAGGGACCGCCAGCGCACTGTCCCCCAGGAACCAGCGTGGTAAGGCTTCGGGTGGCGCACAGACAGCCTCCCCCCCCCATGTAGTTTTCTGCTGGCCTCAAAAGGCCCCCCGAGTAGTCCGGGGCGGTCTCCACACCCTGGCGCCGCATCTGTCGGCGCCCCTGGGGCGCTCCGCGCCCAAGGGTTGGGATGTTGACACCGCCCCAGAGTACTCGGGAGGCCTGTTGAGGCCAACTGTGACTACTCGGGAGGCCTGTTGAGGCCAGCCGGGGCTGCCTGGGAAGGCTGTCCGTGCGCCACCTCAAGCCTTATCAAACGAGCAGAGCCTGGACCCCGCCGGAGACATGCTGGCTGTCATCGTGCATGTCCTGAGCGATGCCGACGGCGGGCTGGGCGGAGGGGACCGAGAGAGGTTTATGGCAGCGTGCGGCTCTCTCAGCATAGCCGGGGCCGAGAGGTACGCGGAGCAGTCGTCCTGCCGCAAGCTGGATGCCCTCGTGCAGAACGCTTCCTGCGGCGCCAAGAGGCTGCTGCGCGAGCTGCTGGCGCTCGACCCCGCAAGCAGGCCAAGCGCCCAGCAGGCCCTTCAGCGCGCCGAGTCGCCGTGGCAGCTTCTGCTGGAGCCTGCGCTGGAGAGGGCCATGTCCGCGACCAATTCCACCAGTTTCGAGGCGCCGGACGAGGATCTGCTCGACCCGTCGAGGCGTGCCGAGTTTCTCGGTCCGCTGCGCAACTGCTTCAAGGAAGAGCTCGACGCTTGCATCGGGGGGTCGCGTTGAAATGGTGTGGCCAGTCGCGTCCTATCCTCTCCCTCCCCGTCTTCTTTTTCTTCCTCCTCCTCCTCTCCCTCTCCGCCTCCTCCTCCTCCTCCTCCTCCTCCTCCTGTGTTTCCTCTCGTTCTCATCCTTTCGACGTGCTGTGCTTGCGGGGCGGCGGCCATCGCCAAGGTTGCTAGGCGCGCGGCCATCGAACAAGCTCATGTGCGATTTATCGGCCGTGAAGCCTGTGATCCCCGTCCAGTCGATACCGCGTCTGCCGACCGTGCTGTCACTGTGGCAACTGCTGGGTCCAGTTTCTGCTCCCACCCTCGCCCGCCCTGCGCCTGTGCACACTGCCCGTGCTCGAGGAAGACGGCGGCTGCCTCCTCGGCCAGTGGGACTTCGACGAGACCACCGTCACGCTTCCCGTAGGCCCCTCCGCGCGCGTGGCACCCTGCCGCCGTCGGAGAGTGGGCAGAGGTGAGGGGTGTGCCTGGGTGTGCAGGAGGGCGCCCGCACGATGGGGATCCCTTTCAGCGCAGATTGCACGTCGAATGTTGCAGAGAGAGGGGGGCAGAGAGAGGGAGAGAGAAAGAGAGAGAGAGAGAAAAACAAAGAGAGAGAGAGAGAGAGAGACAAATATAGACATATATGTAGAGAGAGAGAGAGAGAGAGAGAGAGAGAGAGCGAGTCGTCGCTCTGGCACGAGGCCTGCGACGACCTTTGGAAACCACATGTGTCAGCTGCGCACGTCTTCCTAGCATATCCTCTTGTCCCTGCCGCGAGCACACTCGCAGCGTGCCACGCGTCTCTGCCTGGGGGGATCCAGGAGGCACACAGCTCACGCATGCGATGGAAACGAGCCCAGAAGTTTTGCACCTCATAGTACACATAGCTACCGACTTTCAGCCCGCTGAGATTGGAAAGGCGAAGCAAGTTCAATTGTTGACGCTTCGCGAATCCCCACCAGCCCATCCAGAAACGATGCCCAGAGGAATTGCCTCGATCAGGGAAGTGGGCAGCACACAGAGGAAGCCATTATGAGACATCTTGGGATATCTTGAGCCATCTTAGAGGTCATTTTGGGCTCTCCCAGTCGCTCTTGATCTCACTCAGTGCCCCCCCCCCAAGAGGCCAGCATGTGGCTAAAACCTTCGTAAAATCAATGATTTGACATTCTCGCCGAGGCCTCTTGGAGCATCTTGGGTGCCTCTGGGGGGTCTCTTGGGGCCTCTTGGGGGTCTCTTGGGGGCCTCCTGGGGGCCTCTTGGGGGCCCTTTGGGGCCATCTTGGGGCCATCTTGGGACCTCTTGGGGGCTCCTGGGCGCTTCTTGGGGCCATCTTGGAGGAGATCGATCAAACAAGAGGGGAGCATTAATTAGCGCCCCCCCCCCCAGGAGGCCGAAATGGAGCCAAAACCCTATTACAAAAAAAAACAATGATGTTGGCTTCCTCGCCGATGCCGGTCTGGCATTCTCGCCGAGGCCTCTTGGAGCATCTTGGGTGCCTCTGGGGGGTCTCTTGGGGGCTCTTGGGGGTCTCTTGAGGGCCTCCTGGGGGCCTCTTGGGGGCCATTTGGGGCCATCTTGGGGCCATCTTGGGACCTCTTGGGGCCTCCTGGGCGCTTCTTGGGGCCATCTTGGAGGAGATCGATCAAACAAAAGGGGAGCATTAATTGGCGTCTCCCCCCCAGGAGGCCAAAATGGGGCCACAACCCTACCAACAACCAATGATTTTGGCTTCCTCGCCGATGCCGTTTTGGCATTCTCGCCGAGGCCTCTTGGAGCATCTTGGGTGCCTCTGGGGGGTCTCTTGGGGGCTCTTGGGGGTCTCCTGGGGGCCTCTTGGGGGCCTCTTGGGACCATCTTGGGGCCATCTTGGGACCTCTTGGGGCCTCCTGGGCGCTTCTTGGGGCCATCTTGGAGGAGATCGATCAAACAAGAGGGGAGCTTCAATTTGGGTCCCCCCCTCAGGAGGCCAAAATGGGGCCACCACCATAGTAACATCAATGATTTGGGCTTCCTCGCCGAGGCCGTCTTGGACGCCCTGACACCTCGCGAGGCCCCCCCGTCCAGGTCCAGGTGAGGGGGTACGGGGAGGGGTCACGTTACCCCCTCCCCGCCCGCAAGCCGTCTCGCTCACTCCCACCCGCCCTCCCAACACATACGTATCACCCGAATATGGCCCGAGCCTGAGCATATCCAGCAGTCGTCTTCGGATGGGCAGCTACTGGGGGCCAATCCGCCGCCGCCGCCGCCTCCGCCGCCGCCGCCGCCCGCTGCGGCCGCCGCCGCCGCCGCCGCCGCCCGCTGCCCGCCGCCGCGCGCCGCCGCCGCCGCCGCCGCCGCCGCCTCAGCCGCCGCGGCCGCCGCCGCCGCCGACACCGCCGCCGCCGCCGCCGCCGCCCCCCCCCGCTGCCAAACCGCCGCCGCCGCCGCAGCCGCTGCCGCCACCGCCGCGCCGCCGCCGCCGCCGCCGCCCGCCGCCGCCCCCGCCGCCGCCGCCGCCGCCGCAGCCGCCGCAGCTGCCGCAGCCGCCGCCACCGCCGCCGCAGCCGCCGCAGCCGCCGCCGCCGCCGCCAAGTGTACTCTGTAGTGTTTTTTGAGAGGGATGGTGGTGGTGGGGGGGGCGCATCGGGTTGGCTGCGCATGTTCTGAATTTGGAGGCAGAGTGTGTTTTGTATTGTTTTTTTACAAGGGATGGTGTGGGGGGGTGGCATGGACCCTAGTTGGCCCCCAGTCGCATGGGGGAGGGGGCGTTTATTAATCGGGAACAGTGATAAACCCCTCCCAGAAGGGGAAGACGGAGGGGTGGACTATGAAATTGCTGACGCTTCGCGAACCCCCACCAGCCCATCCAGAAACGATGCCCAGAGGAATTGCCTCGATCAGGGAAGTGGGCAGCACACAGACAGAGGAAGCCATTATGAGACATCTTGGGGTATCTTGAGCCATCTTGGAGGTCAGTTTGGGTTCTCCCAGGCGCTCTTGATTTCAATCAGTGCCCCCCCAAGAGGCTAACACGTGGCTAAAACCTTCGTGATATCAATGACTTGGCATTCTCGCCGAGGCCTCTTGGAGCATCTTGGGTGGCTCTGGGGGGTCGCTTGGGGCCTCTTGGGGGTCTCCTGGGGGCCTCCTGGGGGCCTCTTGGGGGCCTCTTGGGGCCATCTTGGGGCCATGTTGGGGCCATCTTGGGGGCTCCTGGGCGCTTCTTGGGGCCATCTTGGAGGAGATCGATCAAACAAGAGGGGATCATTAATTAGCGCGCCCCCCTTCCCCCAGGAGGCCAAACTGGGGCCACAACCATAGTACAATTATCCCAGTGCGACCCTACCTAGGAGTTGGAGCCTCTAGGAAAGCAACATTAGTAGGAGCGGTAAACGCCGTCCTCCTCCCTCTTCCTCATCGTCGTAGTTGTAGCAGTAGCGGTAGTAGCAGCAGCAGCAGCAGCCGCAGCAGCAGTAGTAGTAGTAGTAGTAGTCGTCGTCGTCGTCGTCGTCGTCGTCGTCGTCGTCGTCGTCGTCGTCGTCGTCGTCGTCGTCGTCGTCGTCGTAGTCGTAGTCGTCGTAGGTCGTAGTTAGTCGTAGTAACAGTAGTAGTAGTAGTAGTAGTAGTAGTAGTAGTAGTAGTAGTAGTAGTAGTAGTAGTAGTAGTAGTAGTAGTAGTAGTAGGAGTAGGAGTAGGAGTAGAGTAGTAGCAGTAGCAGCAGTAGTAGTAGTAGTAGTAGTAGTAGTAGTAGTAGTAGTAGTAGTAGTAGTAGTGGTAGTAGTAGTAGTAGTAGTAGTAGTAGTAGTAGTAGTAGTAGTAGTAGTAGTAGCGCCAGAACCGCCGACGCCACGCCGTAAGTGAAGCAGCAGCAGAAGCAGGCAGCAAGTCGCCGAGACAGCAGCACAAGCAAGCAGGCACGGAGATGAGGGCGGGGCACTGGGGAGTTCTTTACATTTGCATCTATATCTACACCTACCTCTACATCGACACCTACATCTACATCGAGACCTACATCTACGTCTACATCTACAGCTACATCTACATCTACACCTGCATCTACATCTACATCTACATCATACATCTACATCTACATCTACATCTACATCTACATCTACATCTACATCTACATCTACATCTACATCTACATCTACATCTACATCTACATCTACATCTACATCTACATCTACATCTACATCTACATCTACATCTACATCTACATCTACATCTACATCTACATCTACATATACATCTACATCTACATCTACATCTACATCTACATCTACATCTCTACATCTACATCTACATCTACATCTACATCTACATCTACATCTACATCTACATCTACATCTACATCTACATCTACATCTACATCTACATCTACATCTACATCTACATCTACATCTACATCTACATCTACATCTACATCTACATCTACACCTACACCTACACCTACACCTACACCTACACCTACATCCACATCTACACCTACACCTACATCTAATCTACATCTACACTTTCGCATTTGTTTGCTTTTGCTTTGCATTGCCTTTGCTTTTGCTCTTGTCTTTGCTTTTGCCTTTGCCTTGGCTTTTGCTTTTGCTTTTGCTGTTGCTTTTGTTTTGCTTTTGCTTTTGCTTTTGCTTGGTTTTGCTTGTGCTTTGTCTGCGCACAGGCACACACACAGACGCATGTTTTTGCATTAGCTCACCGGGTGTGCTTGAGAATGCTCCGGATCCGGCCTACACCGCACGACTTAGCATTGAGCAAGGTTGTGCAACACTTGCTACACCGAACGTTCCTACGAAACTGTACAGCAGCAGCAACTCCCAGATCGGTGCAACAAGTTGTTCAGCACTGCTTGCACTGGGATCAGCACTGCTCGCGGCTCCTGCAAGAGCTGCACGCTGTTCAGCACTGCTTGCGGGGGCTCCGGTCTGGCCATCGAGGCTAGCTCGGAGCCTGCTGCCTTCGGTGATGACCGCCTGCTGCAACTCTGTGATCAAAGTCGCTAATGGTCGGCGGCGTCTCTGATCTTTCTGTCGCGCATTCCATGAAGAGCAGAGAGGGGACACCTCTTCCTGTCGAGGGTTGGGCGTCTTCGTGAGCACCGAAACTGCCGCACGCAGTTTTTGAAAGTCTGGTGTGTTACACGCAGCACCTTGCACAGTCAACCACCGATTCGCGGCCGCGATGGAACTGAACGTCTCTGCAGGTTGTTCAACACTGCTTGGAACATTGTTCTTTGCAGGATGCTCAACGCTGCTTGCTGGGTCTCGTGCCTCGCCATTCGAGGTCCGTAAAAATGCCCGCATGACGCAATGCACTGCTGCACGCGCTTGCGTGGCTCTGCGAGTCACGGAGTTGAGGCTGAACGGCAACGAGGATGAAAGGCATTACGGCGCGGTGCTGAACAAATACATGCACACGCACACGCACACACACATGCAGCGTTCCACATGGGTGGTATGTATATAACACATATATTTGCACATATAGAAATACATTTAGGACATGCGATCATACGTCGGGTCTCATGTTTCCCGGCCTGTACTATGTGCGAAACCTTCGTGAATCCCCAGGGCTCAAGCTGCCCCACTAAGGGCTCAAGATGGCCCGCAGACGGACAACATGCATGGACCATACGTGCGCACAGACACATATAAGTACATATATATATATGAATATATATATATATATATATATATATATATATATATATACATATACATGTATGTATATACATATATATAAATATTTCGCAGCAACAATCGTGGATGCTGTGCTGCGCTACGCTATGCTATGCTATGCTCTGCTATGTCATGCTATGCTATGCTATGCTATGCTATGCTATGCTGCGCAATGCTATGCTGGGCTAGGCTAGGCTAGGCTAGGCTATGCTATGCTATGCTATGCTGCGCTATGCTATGCTGCGCTATGTTATGATGTGCTATGCTGTGCTATGCCTTTGCTTTGCCTTCGCTTTTGCCTTCACGTTTGCCTTTGCTTTTGCTTTTGTTTGGCACCCAGGAAGCGCAACTGGGGGAACCGCGCGTTTGCTTTTACCTTTGCTGTTGCTTTTGCTTGGCCCCCAGGGGGCCGGGGGAACCGCCCGGGGCGGTTTACAGTGCCCAGCCCCTTTAAGCCAAGACAGTAAGAACCCTTCTAGGCAGAGCCTAGGTGGGGAACCGGTGATTTTGACCTCTTGGGGCCTCCTGGGCGCTTCTTGGGGCCATCTTGGAGGTGATGGATCAAACAAGAGGGGAGCTTAAGTAGGGTACCCCCCCTCAGGAGGCCAAAATGGGGCCAACACCATAGTAAAATCACGAATTGTGGTTTCCTCGCCGTGGCCGTCTTGGACGCCCTGACACCTCGCGAGACCCCCCCGTCCAGGTCCAGGGGAGGGGGTAGGGGGAGGGGTCAAGTTACCCCCTCCCCGCCCGCAAGCCGTCTCGCTCACTCCCACCCGCCCTCCCAACAGATACGTAGCACCCGAGTCTGGCCCGAGCCTGAGCTTATTCAGCAGTCGTTTTGGGATGGACAGCTACTCGGGGCCAATCTGCCGCCGCCGCCGCCACCGCCGCCGCCGCCGCCGCTGCCGCCGCCGCCCCCCGCTGCCAAACCGCCGCCGCCGCCGCAGCCACTGCCGCCACCGCTACCGCCGCCGCCGCCGCCGCCGCCGCCGCCGCCGCCCGCCGCCCGCCGCGCCGTCGCCGCCGCAGCCCGCTGCGCCGCCTGCCGCCGCAGTGCGCTGCCGCGCATACCGCCGCCGCCGCGCCGCCGCCGCCGCCGCCGCCGCCGCCGCCGCCCCCGCACCCACCGCCGCCGCAGCCGCCGCCGCCGCAGCCGCCGCAGCCGCCGCCACCGCCGCCGCAGCCGCCGCAGCCGCCGCCGTTGCCAACTGTATTATGTATTGGTTTTTGTACCTAACAGCGAAGACTGATAGGTTTCTAGTTGATTCAAAAGAGCTCACAGATCACTCCACAGGGGGGTCCGGGCGGGTGCCGGACAGGGTGCCGCAGAAATCGTTTTAAGCCAACAGTCACACACTTCGTGCTCTTCGACCTCCCAGAACTCCATTCCCGGGCCACATTCTGAATGCCCGGAGCCAACTGTAGGCCACTTCGTGCTCTTCGACTTCCCAGAACTCCATTCCCGGGCCGCATTTTGAATGCCCGGAGCCAACTGTAGGCCACTTCGTGGTCTTCGAGTCCCCAGAACTCCATTCCCGGGCCACATTTTGAATGCCCGGAGCCAACTGTAGGCCACTTCGTGCTCTTCGAGTTCCCAGACTTCGAGTTCCCAGAACTCCATTCCCGGCCACATTTTGAATGCCCGGAGCCAACTGTAGGCCACTTCGTGCTCTTCGAGTTCCCAGAACTCCATTCCCGGGCCACATTTTGAATGCCCGTAGCCAACTGTAGGCAACTTCGTGCTCTTCGACTTCCCAGAACTCTCATTCCTGGGCCACATTTTCAGCAGGGGCAAGAGCACGACGAGGAGGAGGACGAGCAAGACCAGGAGGACGAGGACGAGCAGGAGCAGGACGAGGAGCAGGAGGAGCAGGAGAAGAAGGACGAGCAGGAGGAGGAGTAGGACGAGCAGGAGGAGGAGGACGACCAGGAGGAGGAGGACGACCAGGAAGAGGAGGAGGAGGAGGA
>CAUYUJ010004532.1:0-69113 GCA_963575745.1 Prorocentrum cordatum | reverse complement strand
TATGTTATGTTGTGTGTAGAAATTTCCGCCCTACTTGTTCGGCTTCTTATAGGTGGATTTCCGACGCAATTTTACATGGGAATTTCCATGTGACGTACCCAACCCATTTGTGTCAATGGAAACGAGGAGTTGGCCGAAACTTGTATGGACAATCAACTTGATGTGTAAGCTACTTGGGGGGCGTCACGGTGCTGGGCCCCGCAAGCAGGCCTCGAAAGTGGCGACAGTTTCACAGATCGCAGCCCCATAGGGATGGCGAGGTCTAGTTTGAATCTGCGTGTGGCGTCACTGTGCTGGGCCCCCCAGCAGGCCTCGAAAGTGGCGACAGTTTCACAGATCGCAGCCCCCCAGGGATGGCGAGGTGTAATTTGAATCCGCCGTGGGTACCCACTGTGCTGGGCCCCCCAGCAGGCCTCGAAAGTGGCGACAGTTTCACAGATCGCAGCCCCCCAGGGATGGCGAGGTCTAATTTGGGTCCGCGCGTGGGTCACTGTGCTGGGCCCCCAAGCAGGCCTCGAAAGTGGCGACGTTTCACAGATCGCAGCCCCCCAGGGATGGCGAGGTCTAATTTGAATCTGCAGTGGGTACCCACTGTGCTGGGCCCCCCAGCAGGCCTCGAAAGTGGCGCCAGTTTCACAGATCGCAGCCCCAGGATGGCGAGGTCTAATTTGAATCTGCAGCGGGTACCCACTGTGCTGGGCCCCTCAGCAGGCCTCGAAAGTGGCGCCAGTTTCACAGATCGCAGCCCCCCAGGGATGGCGAGGTCTAAATTAAATCTGCGGTGGGTACCCACTGTGCTGGGCCCCCCAGCAGGCTTTGAAAGTGGCGACAGTTTCACAGATCGCAGCCCCCCAGGGATGGCGAGGTCCCATTTGAGTCCGCCGTGGGTACCCACTGTGCTGGGCCCCCCAGCAGGCCTCGAAAGTGGCGCCAGTTTCACAGATCGCAGCCCCCCAGGGATGGCGAGGTCACATTTGAGTCCGCCGTGGGTACCCACTGTGCTGGGCCCCCCAGCAGGCTTCGAAAGTGGCGACAGTGTCACAGATCGCAGCCCCCCAAGATGGCGAGGTTCAATTTGAATCTGCAGTGGGTACCCACTGCGCTGGGCCCCTCAGCGGCCCTCGAAAGTGGCGACAATTTCACAGATCGCAGCCCCCCAGGGATGGCGAGGTCTAATTTGAATCTGCGGTGGGTACCCACTGCGCTGGGCCCCCCAGCAGGCCGCGAAAGCGGCGACAGTTTCACAGATCGCAGCCCCCCAGGGATGGCGAGGTTTAATTTGAATCTGCAGCGGGTACCCACTGTGCTGGGCCCCCCAGCAGGCCTCGAAAGTGGCGCCAGTTTCACAGATCGCAGCCCCCCAGGGATGGCGAGGTCCCATTTGAGTCCGCCTTGTGTACCCACTGTGCTGGGCCCCTCAGCAGGCTTCGAAAGTGGCGACAGTTTCACAGATCGCAGCCCCCCAGGGATGGCGAGGTCTAGTTTGAACCCGCGGTGACTATCCACTGTGCTGGGCCCCCCAGCTGGCTTCGAAAGTGGCGACAGTTTCACAGATCGCAGCCCCCCAGGGATGGCGAGGTCTAATTTGAGTCCGCGGTGGGTACCCAGTGCGCTGAGCCCCCCAGCCGCCCTCGAAAGTGGCGACAATTTCACAGATCGCAGCCCCCCAGGGATGGCGAGGTCCCATTTGAGTCCGCCGTGTGTACCCACTATGCTGGGCCCCCCATCAGGCCTCGAAAGTGGCGCCAGTTTCACAGATTGCAGCCCCCCAGGGATGGCGAGGTGCCATTTGAGTCCGCCGTGTGTACCCACTGTGCTGGGCCCCCCATCAGGCCTCGAAAGTGGCGCCAGTTTCACAGATCGCAGCCCCCCAGGGATGGCGAGGTCCCATTTGAGTCCGCCGTGGGTATCCACTGTGCTGGGCCTCCCAGCAGCCCTCGAAAGTGGCGACAGTTTCACAGATCGCAGCCCCCCAGGGATGGCGAGGTCCTATTTGAGTCCGCATTGTGTACCCACTGTGCTGGGCCCCCCAGCAGGCTTTGAAAGTGGCGCCAGTTTCACAGATCGCAGCCCCCCTTGAGTCCGCCCTGGGTACCCACTGTGCTGGGCCCCTCAGCAGGCTTCGAAAGTGGCGACAGCTTCACAGATCGCAGCCCCCCAGGGATGGCGAGGTGTAATTTGAGTCCGCCGTGTGTGCCCACTGTGCTGGGCCCCCCAGCAGGCTTCGAAAGTGACGACAGTTTCACAGATCGCAGCCCCCCAGGGATGGCGAGGTCCCATTTGAGTCCGCCGTGTGTACCCACTGCGCTGGGCCCCCCAGCAGGCCTCGAAAGTGGCGACAGTTTCACAGATCGCAGCCCCCCAGGGATGGCGAGGTCCCATTCGACTCCGCCGTGTGTACCCACTGTGCTGGGCCCCCCAGCAGTCTTTGAAAGTGGCGACAGTTTCACAGATCGCAGCCCCCCAGGGATGGCGAGGTCCCATTTGAGTCCGCCGTGTGTACCCACTGTGCTGGGCCCCTCAGCAGGCCTCGAAAGTGGCGACAGTTTCACAGATCGCAGCCCCCCACGGATGGCGAGGTCACATTTGAGTCCGCCGTGTGTACCCACTGTGCTGGGCCCCCCAGCAGGCTTCGAAAGTGGCGACAGTTTCACAGATCGCAGCCCCCCAGCTGGCACGCAGCGACGAGCGAGGCAAAAGGCAAGGGGGAAGAGAGGGGCGGGAAGGAGGCAAGGCGACGCGCGAGCAGTGCTCTATTCAAAACGAGAACCCAACGCAGGAGGGTTGGGAAAAAACCAAAGTAGGGCGGATCTGGAGTCAGGGTCGAGGAGCACCTCTTTGCTCACTCCGCGACAAAGGCACGCAGGAGATCCCGAGCGATGGCGAGGGGGGGGGGGGCCACGGCACGGCCCGGCCGGAGCGGGCGGGGCCCCTGGCTGGGCCGGGGCCGGGCTGGGGCCCAGACGCCCGGAGATGGTCGTGTGACGTTTTCGTTCCCGGCCCTCCCTGGTTGGGTATAGCCAGGCCCAGACATCGGGCGCCTCGAAGAGATCGAGGCAGAGGTTTTTCACAGTTTTTGGCCTCTCGGGGCCCTTTTGCCGGGCCTCGGGGCCGTCCACAAAACGATTCAGGATGAAAAACCGGTTCCAAGGAACTGGTCGGGGAAAATCGAGACGTCGGATGTATGGGGACCCCCTCGCGCTGCGAGAAAGTCACGACCACGGGTTTTTCGCTAGGTTCGGCCTCCAGGAGCCCTTCCCGGGCCTCGGGGCCGTCGAAGAAGGACTCAGGACGGACAGCCGATCCCGGGGAAGAGGTCCAGACCTCTGGGGGTCGGCGCTGTGAAGCAATCACGACGTCAGGGGTCTGGGTATTCGTTTTGACTAGAGCACTGTGGTCTCCACCTCCTCCTCCTCCTTTTCCTCGTCCTTTTCGTCGTCCCTCCTCCCTCCGCCCGCCTACTCCTGCCCTTGCCTCTTCCTTTATTCCCAGCCCTCCCTTGGTTGGGCATTCGTTTTGACTAGAGCACTGCTCGCACCTCCTTCGCCCTTCCCGCCTCCCACTTCCAGACGTCGACGATGTTTTTTTTGTTGGGAATTTGTTTCCTCTTTTCTTTTTTATTTGTGTGTGTGTGTGTTTGTGTGTGTGTGGCTGTGTGTGTGTGTTTTTTGGGTCGCCGCGTTTTTCGTTGCCTCTCGCCCCCCACAGCCTCCGGGGGCTCTGGCCGGGCCGCGTGACCGCAGGAGAACGGCCTGGGACGAGGCGCGATCGTTCCAGGTCGAGGGGCCCGCGCCGTGTCGGAAGCGCGCGCGCCCGCCGTGGGCCTCACAGGCCAAGCCAGGGGGGGGGGGGGGGGGGGGCGCACACACGCAGGCAGCACGCACGCACGCACGCACGCACGCACGCACGCACGCACGCAGCGCGCGCGCGCGCGCGCGCACGCACGCACGCACGCACGCGCGCGCGCGCGCACGCACGCACGCACGCACGCACGCACGCACGCACACACACACACACACACCACACACACACACACACACACACACACACACACACACACACACACACACACACACACACACACACACACACACACACACACACACACACACACACACACACACACACACACACACACACACACACACACACACACACACACACACACACACACACACACACACACACACACACACACACACACACACACACACACACACACACACACACACACACGCACGCACGCACGCACGCACGCACGCACGCACGCACGCACGCACGCACGCACGCACGCACGCACGCACGCACGCACGCACACACCGATCCCCGGCCAGGGATCGGTGCGCGTGCGAGAGGCAGCCGCCTCGGCGCGAAGCAGGGAGGGCCCCATGAGGTCGGGCTGCGGCTCGGGCTGCGGCTGCGGCGGGTCAGGCCGCGGCTCGAGCTCGGGCATCGGGGCTCTGCCTCGGGCTCGGGCGCGGCCCGACAGCGGCGAGCAAGAACCGCTAGGCCCATGGCCCTCGGGGCCCGTGCGTTTCACGGCGGCTCCCTCCCCGCCAGGAGGACTCCAGGCGGGCGGCCGCTCAGGCGCTCGAGGCGGCCCTGGCCCTCCAAGAGGGCGGGGCCTCGCTCGAGGAGGCGAAGCGGGTGGCCGTCGAGGCTCTCGGCGCGGTCGCCGTCCTCGTCGTCGTCCTCGTCCTCGTCGTCCTCGTCCTCGTCGTCCTCATCGTCGTCCGCGTCGTCCGCGTCGTCCTCGTCGTCCGCGTCGTCCTCGTCGTCCGCGTCGTCCGCGTCGTCCTCATCGTCGTCCTCATCGTCGTCGCTGTCGTCGTCGTCGTCGTCGTCGTCCTCGCCGTCGTCGTCGTCGTCGTCGTCGTCGTCGTCGTCGTCGTCGTCCTCGTCGTCGTCGTCGTCGTCGTCGGCGGCGTCGTCGTCGTCGAGGCGCTGAGGGCGGCCCTGGACCTGCAGCAG
The DNA here is from genome assembly GCA_963575745.1 of Prorocentrum cordatum. Taxonomy (NCBI): domain Eukaryota; class Dinophyceae; order Prorocentrales; family Prorocentraceae; genus Prorocentrum; species Prorocentrum cordatum. The sequence goes on along the minus strand of CAUYUJ010004532.1, from coordinate 64,142 downwards.
GCCGCGCGGGGCGGCGAGGGCGGCGAGGGCCTCGAGGAGGCGAGGACGGCGGCCGCGGAGGCGCTGGAGGCGGCCCTCGGGGGGCTCGAGGACGCGAGGCGGGCGGTGGCCGAGGCCCACGGCGCGGCGGTCGCCGTCACCTTTGCCGTGGCCGTCGTCGTCGTCGTCGTCGTCGTCGTCGCCGTCGTCGTCGTCGTCGCCGTCGTCGTCGTCGTCGTCGTCGTCGTCGTCGTCGTCGCCGTCGTTTTCGTTTTCGTCGCCGTGGCCGTCCTCGTCGTCGTCGTCGCCGTCGTCGTCGTCGTCGTTTTCGTCTTCGTTTTCGTCGCCGTGGCCGTCGTCGTCGGCGCCGTCGCCGTCGTCTCCGCCGTCGTCGTCGAGGCGCTGGTGGCGGCCATTGACCTCCAGCAGACCCCCCAGGGCGAGGGTGGCGGCCAAGGGACGGAGCTCGAGGAGTCGGGGGGGAGGAAGACTTGGCGCGCCAGCTCCCGTCGTGCTGGTCGCTGTGGGGTATCGCGAAGGCCTTGCGGCCAGTGCCGCCGACCCTGAAGGGGGACGACGACGACGACGACGACGACGACGACGACGACGACGACGACGACGACGACGACGACGACGACGACCACGACGACGACGAGGACGACGACGACGACCACGACGACGACGGCAATGACGACGACGGCAACGACGAAGACGACGACGAAGACGACGACGACGACGGCGGCGGCGGCGACGGCGACGGCGACGGCGGCGGCGGCGACTACGACGACGATGGCGGTGGCGGTGGCGACGGCGACGACGACGGCGACGGCGACGGCGACGGCGACGGTGGCGACGGCGACGGCGACGACGACGACGGTGGCGGCGGCGACGCAAAACATTCGGGGGGAGAACGACTTGGTGTGCTGGCTCCCGTCGTGCGTGTCGCTGTGGTATCTCGAGGGAGGACAAGCTCTGCAGCGCGCCCGGGGGGCGAAGGCAGAGGGGGCGGGCCCTCGCAGAAGGCGCAGAGCAGGCCTCCAGCCTGCTAAGAGGCCTTCCAAGCCTTCTCCGAGACCTCCGCCCCTCTCTGAGAAGGCCTGACCCCTCTCGCTTGCCCCCTCGGCGCGCCGCCGATCGCCGGCGCTTCAAGGGCGACAGGCGGCATACGAGCGGTCGACGCTGGGGCCGCCCCGGCCGCGCGGAGGGGCGTCCAGCGCCAGTCCGAGCGGTCCGCGCGGACCTCCGACAGTTTCTGTCTGCAGGCAGCCTGCAGATGCAGTGAGGCCGAGAGCAGCTTCCCGAGGCTGCCCCTGCGTCCTCCCCCGCGGCCCGTCCTTGGCCGCGTTCGCCGCCCGCGCCCCGCCCCGCAGAGCGTCGGCATGGCCTTCCGGGGCGCTTGCACCCTTCTTCTGCGTCCTCATCGTACGGGCGGCCCGTGTGCCCCTTCGGGGTCCTTCTGGTGCGCGGCTGGTCGGGCCCTGTGCCGATGCCAGGCCCGCGGTGCTTACGGTGTGGGCACTGGGTAAGGAAGTCAAAGTGTATAAGCAGCGTCCCCCTCGAGCCTCTCCGTTCCGTTGCCGCCTGTGCTCAAGGCGGCCAGGCAGTGCTTCTTTTCTCGTACTGATGAGGATATTGGCGCCGCTGCGCCCGGTGGAAAAGGTGATTCTCCTTGTAGCTACTGCGTGGCTGACGCCGATCCGCTCATTCGACCTTGGTAGCGGAGCCTCGGTCCATCGGCCGAGGCTTCACCGCGCGCTTCGCTGTTGGACGACCAGTTCCAGTTCGGTCATATCGAAGCTGGAGCTGCCTCTTCTCCCTCCCGACCGCCGAGGACACAGTTGTGAGGAGCAGAGCCCTGTCTGTGATAATTGTACTATGGCTTCATATATGGCGGACACCCTCACGTATGCTGACCAGGCTCAGATTATGGCCTCAATGAAAGTACCACCGGCGTGGTCGCCAGAATGGAGTTCACGTTATCCGTTTCGACGATGGCTTAGAGATGTCACATTGTGGAGTATAGCGACGGAGATACCAGAATCTGCTCAGGGTGCTGCCGTGGTGCTGCGTCTCGGAGGCGCGGCGAGAGAGTTCGCTGATGAGTTGGACGCGCAGATTCTACAGCAAGGGCAGATACTGGACCTGCAGGACGGTCTGGGTCCACGCCAGGTGACGGGTTTGGCAGTGCTGCTGCGGGCTTTGGCTCGCAACTATGCTCTTGAAGCTGGAGAGGACGCGATCAGGGCCATGGCTGAGATGATGGCGTTCTCGGTCCAGCAACATGAGACCATCGATGTGGCTCTGAACCGGTTCCAGGTGCTCAAGTCCCGTGCGATTGATCATGGATTGAATCCTGGACCTTCCGGCTGGGCCTGGATGCTTATGACGGGCCTGCGAGTACAACCAGACGAGTGGCTACACTTGCTTGGTATGTTCGACAACAGGCTGCCGCAAGATGAAGAAGAGTTTAGTCGCTTGATTCAAAGTATACGCCGTCGTGGTCATGTTCTTATGCAGGATGGCATCATGAGAGCCGCTGAGAGGGCAGTGCGCATTCCTGGTGCAACGGCCCATCCAGCGCACGCCGACTTCGGCAAAGGCCGACATTTTATGACAAAGGATGCCGTCCAGGGTTTCTTCCCGACGTTTGGAGAGGTCAACCAGTGGGGAGGTTTCTTTCCCGCTTCAGCAGCGCCGCCGGCGGCATCGTGGTCATCTGCAGGTGCGGCTGCTGCATCGCCTGGAGTCCAGAACGTGTATTTTGATGATGATAATGCTTCGACCAGTGGCACCGACTACTTCGATGAGGGCCCTCAGGACCTAGCCGCTTACCTTGCTGACGTAGACCCAGAGATGCATGGTGATGTTCTACGTCATGAATATATCATGTCGAGACGACGTTGGAGGCAGTTCAGTGGACGACCCTCTCGATTCCATCGTCGCCATGGTCGAAAAGGTTCCAAGTATGGTGGCAAGAATCGTGGTCGGGGCTTGCTTGGCAAAGGTTTTCATTACGAACATGATCCGACCGCTGCTGTGGCAGCTTCCTCCGTGCCGAGTACTGCTCCCAGCTTCGTGGGCTCGGCATACCAGACAGGCAAGAAAGGAGGAAAGAGTTTCGGCGGGGGTGGAGGAGCTGGCACTAGCAAAGGCAATCCCCGTGATGCCCAGGGTAATGTGCTTCGTTGTCATGTGTGCAATAGCGATCAGCATCTCGCCAGAGAGTGCCCGCAGAAAGGAAAGGGCGCTCGCACCTTCGTCACTCACGAAGATGGTCGTGGCTACGACGGTGGCGGAGGCGGATACGGCGGGGTCTCACCTGGCAGTGCTGGGGGAGGCTGGTTCGCCACGGCGGCTGACGTGCACAAGCAGCTGGCGCTGGAGGACGAGACGTTCGACGGCTGCGAGGACTGTTCGGATAACTGGCACGAATACGACGGGGATGATGACTGCTACGACAACGAAGGTCTGCCCGGGGGCAAGAACCGCAAGGGCAAGGGCAAACGAGACATAGGCAAGGGCCCCGATCGACAGCGTGGTGGATCTCAGGCTCAGACCATGCAGCTGAGCAGCATATTGAGTTCGAAGATGTACCAGCGCCAGATCCATGCTGACGAGGAGGCCGCCTTGATTGTCAAGCGTGCAGCTGCAGTGGCAGCACCCAAGTCTTACATGCCGCCACCTCCTCACCAACCTCCAGAGTTGAGAGAAGTGGCGCCGATCGCACCTCCTCCTGCTCGTGATTCGTCGGTGCCGTTGGCGGCCAGTGCTGCAGCTGTCGTTTCGCCTTTCTTGCATAAGAATACAGGCAGACAAGGTTTGTTCTTCCCGACTCAGGAGCGCAGCCGTTCACTCACTCGACAGCGTCTTGGAGCCTGGCACGCTCGCACACGGTTGCCTGACGGCCGCGAGGCCTTGTTGGTGGACCCGGGGGCTCACGACAACTTGACTGGCAGTGAGTGGTTCAAGCGTGTTTCTGATATCTGGGCTCGCCGCGGTGTTGAGGTTGAGTTCAGGAAGATGGATAGGCCGATTGGAGTGGAGGGTGTTGGCAACAATGCTGATGCCTGTATCAATCGAGGTCGGGTTCCTCTTGCACTTGCTGGTGGTGAAGAAGGTAGCTACGACGCTCCCATCGTGCCGAACTCTTCAGTGCCGGCTTTGCTGGGCAACAAGGCCTTGCGTCGCAATCGAGCCATTGTGGACTGCTTCAACGGAATCTTGTACTTCATCGGTCCTGGTGATCACCAGCTTCTGCTCCCCCCCGGCTCAAAGGAATATCAGCTGGAGCTTTCGCAGTCAGGTCATTGGATGCTTCCAGTGACGGAGTTTGAGGACCAGAATATCGGCCAGATCAGCGCGAGCTCCAGGCCTGCTGACAACGCTGGTCTGCATCTACTCCATTCATCCTCTTCCTGACGGGGCGGCAGCGTGACTTCGAGCGCCGTAGACTCGGCACGGCGTTTGGATCCAGGTCGCGCAGCTGAAGTATTGCCGAGCAGAACTGGTACTCTTTCGACCTTGAGTGCAGCTACCCTTGCCAGTGGGTTACCTCGTGCGCTCCCTCCTCATCCCAGTCCAACGGCTGCGGCCGAAGTTGCACAATACCAGGTCGGGTCTGCGGATGCGGTCCGCAGTGATGGCGAGCCTGCTGAGTCTGAGCTTTCGACCTCGACTTTGGCGGCCTGGCCACGAAGTGTTCCTGGAGTCCGTGAGCTTCCATCCTCCGGTACTTCGGCACAGCCTTCGACGCTGCCTGCATCCCCTCTGGGTGTCACGTGTGGTCCTGACGTCGCCTGTCCTGTGGTCAAAGCACCTCCGGCGGCTTCGTTGGCATTTCAGTCTCGTGCACCTGTTGAGCATGGACCTCATCCTTTGGAGGTTCCCAATTTGAGTGCTGACTTGGCGCCCTTGCCGTCTGATGAGAATTTGGTATCCCATTTTGGTGTGCCTTCTGTCGTCACCTTGATGTTCGTCGACGATTCTGACGACCTGGTGCGGCAGCATACTTTGCATGAGAAGCTGGCTGCTGCTGGTATCGTGTCTACGGCAATGGCTTTAAGGTCTAAGGAGATGCTGACCACCGCCGCCATGGACCGAGCCAGCAAGACACTACGTGAACGGTGCCCTGCCTTGCTGTGGGTGACACCCAAGGGTACAGCGCTGGGCGGCCCTACTCGACATGATCGCCGGCGGAGCTATGCTGTGGCGTCTTTGGTCCAATGGCAGCTGAACGCCGAACGCCCGGTCATAGTCGAAGCCAGTGCAGCATCTTCTGTCTGGGAAGTTGGTGGCTGGGAGCAGATGTGCAACGATTGCCGCCTCAGCCGTCACACTGTCAGGTGGTGCCGATGTGGTATCACGAATTCTGCTTCTGGATTGCCAAGCCGTCGGGTTTCGAAGCTGCTATCCAATCTTGTCCTGTGTGCAGACTACGACACCTGCAACTGTCCTCAACATCATCACCCGCAGAATGGTCAATGCGAAGAGGCACGACATGAGCTGCGACAGTTTGTTCAGGTGATATCGGAGTTTGTGTTGAAGCCGATAGTGGGACTCAGTGGACGACCCCTGGAGACGGTGCCAGAGTCTGTTGCAGCAACTAGTGGTGCTAAGGTCCGACAGCACTACCCGACGGAGGCTCGCATCAAGCAGAAGCAGCGTGAGGCTGAATTCGGTAAGAAAACTCTTCCCAAGAAGATGGACGACTACGAGAAGCACTGGGATGATTGTGGCGATGATCTCAGTTCAATTTTAGTGGATGGTCCAGATTTGTGGTGTGATGACTACAGCTATGATGTGTATCGCGGTGCCTGTGTTGACGATGAGGAAGTCGACTTGCAGGCCTTGGAGCATGACGAGGAGGATCTCACCGTGCTTCGTCCTGACGGCATATTTCTCCTCGGCCAAGGTTCTGAACATCAGCCCTGGAGGTTTGTGGATTGCGCAGAGCAGGTCTACTACTACGACGATCTGAAGGCGTTGTATTTGGACTGGGGGCTGCCTGCAGATGAGCACTACTACTGTGACGTGCTGGAGATCTGCGGAGGCCAGGAGCGTACCACTCAGATCCTGGTTCGACGGTTGCATCGTGAAGGCTTCCAACGAGGACCATCGTGTGATCTACGCTGTGGTGTTGATCTCAGTCGCCGCTTTGATCTGCAATGGATATGGCAATATGTTACGCATTGCCAGCCTGTGGTTATTGTGCTTTCCACGCCGTGCACCGGCATGAGGGGCTGGCACCATCTCAACAGAGTTCTGAATCCGAGCACTTGGGAGGCCAGTCGTGCCAGGGCTTCTTATCTTGGATCGTGTGGTGCTGAGTTTGCCGGTCATCAACTTGCAGTGGGTAATCACTTTCTTAATGAGCAGCCTCTGGGCTCCGATGTCTACGAGCTCGAAGGCTGGCTTTCGCTGCGTGCTGACACTCGGGTGGTGTCGGCCGTGTTCCATCAGTGTCAGGTGGGTCTGGTGGAGGAGAAGTCACGGCTGCCAGTGAAGAAGGCTACCGAACTGATGGCCAGTGACGAACGACTTGTTCGACGCTTTCGCCGACTACTTTGCCGGGGCCACCGAGCCTGTCAACAACATGCGCATGCTGAGGGAAGTCATGTGACGCGCAAGTTGCAGGTGTGGCCGTGGCGCATGGCTACACTCATCGCCGATGGCATTGCTGACGTCCTTCGAGAGCGTTGGAGATCCAAGCCGCCTAGAGTGCACTGGATGAAATTCTCCACCGACGAGCGTGATGCGGAAGAGATCGGCCGTTTCCTCAGGAAGTGCAAGACAGGTCATCGTAGGTCCGTCCGGGACTCCGACTGTGCGCCGATGTTGTGCTCCACCAGTGTCTATCGTCACGTTCGCTATGGTAAGGGCACTGTCTCTCTCGCCAAGCAGTTGCTGAGTCGGATGGAGAGTTCAGTATGTGGGCGCGAACGTCCAGAAGAACGCCGACGACGAGCGAGAGCACCGAGATACAGTATTTTGGCTTTTCCGCTGAGGAATATCACGTGTGCCGCTTGTCTGGGCAGAGCTTCCCAGCATGACCCACGCCATACTCGTGATGATTCATGTCGGTATCCCCATGTTGCGTCCATGGGCACCGAGTGTCCAGGATGCCTTGCGGGAGCAGTTCGGTCAGACGCTCGACACCTTGATGATCCTCGATGTCGCTGGAAGTGGGTGGAGACGCGGGGTAGCGCAGTTGCCCGAGCGCTTGCTGGCCCATCCGCGGCGGCTCCGAGAGGCAGGCCTGCTGCTGGCGTTGCACCTGCTCGAGCCGCTGGAGCGCGCGTACCCGCTCATCGCGACTCCACCGCTGACGATCTTGGTGGTGGCGACTTGTCGCCTCTGGAAGCTGCTGCTGCGGCAGCTTCGTCATCTTCAGCGTCTGCCTCAGCGCCTGTCGTGCCCGTGCCAGCGACCCCAGCACCTGATGCGGTACCAGAGGTGGCAGCTGCACCGCCGCCGCCACCGCCGCCTGCCCGACCTCCAGGAGTGGATGCTGCGGTGGGAGCAGATCCGCCGTTGGATGATCCTACCAGAGTGCAGCCACCTGCTGCTCAACGTAGAGCTCGTGCAGCCAGGTCAGAGGTTGGTGTTCAGGCGAATGCCGAAGGGGCTGATTGGTCTGACTGGTCCATGGGGAGAGCGATGAAGCTGCTGCATAGCAAGAACAACATGGTCATCAGAAGGACTTTGCGCAAGCTGCACATCAGAATGTGGCATGCGCCTGCGCTGCGTCTCAAGGAGATGCTCATTGCAGCTGGAGCGCCTCAAGAGGCGATCGACTTGATTCAGATTGTGTGTGATACGTGCCCGGCCTGCCGTGCTTGGCATCGACCAGGCAAACGGCCTATAGCCACCAGCAGGGTGATCACTGACTTCAACCAGGACGTGCAGATCGACCTGCTGTTCTGGAAGACGAAGATTGTGATGCACATGTTGGACACCCTGGTGCGTTTCTCGGTCGCTGCCATCATCCCAGATCGCAACACGGGCACCATCATCGGTGCCGTCACGCATTATTGGTTCAGGCTGTTCGGAGCCCCGGCTGTACTCACCTCTGATCGCGAAGGGGCCCTCGACAGCGACGAAGCCAGATCCTGGGCCTCGCGCTGGCAGTGCAAGCTGAACCTGCGGCCGAGAGGAGCTCACGCTCGCATGGTAGAACGGCATCATGAGTTGTTGCGCCATCAGTTACATCTGGTTGATGAGCAGTGTACCCGTGATGGCACGCCTGTTCCCGACGAAGCCATCCTGGATGAGTGTGTGCTGGCCAAGAATTGTATGATCTCTATTTCTGGCAACATCACGCCCTATAAGGTTGTGTTCGGTCGCACGATTCCGATGCTTACAGATTTGGAACCAGCTTCTGCCACGGCGCTGGAGGACCAGGACGACGGCATCGACGGGATATCTCGCCATATACATCGGCTGCGTGAGGTAGCTATCGCGGCGGTAGTTGGAGCTTCCGCGCAGCAACGAATGGATCGTGCACTCCAGTCTCGCACTCGCCCGGCTGGTGAGTGTCAAAACTTGCAGCTAGGCGACTTGGTCGACATCTGGCGCGACCCGCCCAACAAGGATGTTTCGGGCTGGCGAGGCCCAGCTACCGTGGTGAACGTCAATCGCATACAGGAAGGCGTGGTTGACGTACAGTGGCAGTCGCGGACGCTCAGTTGCAGATTGGCTGATGTACGACACTCTCTCAGTATGGATGTGATGGTGGCCACAGAGCACTACCGGCAGTACTGGGAGTTGCCCTTGACTTTGGTGCAGGAGTTCGCCGAGAGCATTGAGAAGGGATCAGTGACTTTGGCGTGTGTGAACACTTCGACGGGTTGGAAGTTGTCTAGACACTGTGCCAAGTATCCCATCATTTTTCACGCGATGCTGCACGTTGCGTCGTGTGATCTCAGATTGCAAGGCTGTAGCGGTGGCCGTCTGGGTCACGGTGCCAAGGATCTCGAGTGCATGCCTGGTGTCGACGAGACGCTGTTTATCTTCTGGAAGGCAGGTCATCCGCTCGAGTGGCATTGGCAACAAGTTCTTGGCACAGTGAGGATTTCCCTTCCGACGCTGTTCGGAGACGAGTGGCAAGACACGGTTTTCTTGCAGTTCTTTATTGTTGCCTTGGAGGACATCGAGCTTGCTCGGCAGGCTGTCCCTGATGTGCCACATCTTGGCCGTATGTATGAGCAGGTCGACCCAGACGAGGGCAAGTTCCCACCGGGCACTCGTCTTCCAAGAGTAAGCCGACCCAGGAGCGAAGACGAGAACGACGAGCAGCTTAGCAAGTCCCGCCGCAGGGACGAATCTCAGGTCATTGTGTTGCCTGGGGACCTCAAGAGACAGCTCTCAATTGGGTCGGATGCGAGTGGGAATCCTCGCCCTCATGTTGCTCCTTGTCTGCCTCATGCTCCTGAGGAGCCTCCTGATGCAGTTGACGTGCCTGTACCAGACAGCGATGTGGACACAGATATCGATGATGAAGATCTGTTCTGGGGTTTTGTCTTCATGGAGAAAGCTTCTCCGTCCGCAGCTCACGTATATTTTGGCGGCCAAATTCCAGCTGTTGAGCTCGCGTCCGAAGACATCGAGGGGCCTATCAGCATTGAGTTCTCTCGGAGACAAGCCTGGCGGCTGGGGCTCGCTCCGGACAAGATCGCCAAGGGTCAAGTATTGGTGATGAATATATTCAAGACCCAGGCTTCGCCAGTCATCGAGCGTGATCTTAACAACCTGTCTGCGGCAGAGATTAGGCAACATCATGATCTGGTGGTTGCAGCAAAGTTGAAGGAGCTGAAGCGTTGGGTTTCTCGTGGCGTCGTAGAGCGTATGCCCAAGAAGGATGCTGATAATCGAATCGACTCTCGCTGGGTCATCAAGTGGAAGATCATCGAGGGCAGCCGCGACGTGAAGGGGCGCTTGACCGTGCGGGGCTTCAAAGATCGACAGAAGAACGAGAAGGATCGCATGAGGACCGCCGCGGGAACTGCCTCCCGTTGGGGGCAGAGGGTGATATGCTCCATCGCGGCTCAGCATGGCTGGACTCTATGGTCGCTCGACGTCTCGATGGCGTTCTTGCGTGGCAAGACGTTCGAGGAGCTAGCTGAAAGGTTCGGTTTCAAGATGAGGAGCTTGCAGTTTGATCTTCCCCCTGATGGTGCAGCTCTGCTGAAGCAGATTGAGGGTTTCGAGGACTTCAATGAGGTTACGGAAACCCTGAACATGAAGAAGCCAGGTTTCGGTACGAATGACGCTCCGTGGGCCTGGCAAGTGGATTTGTCGGACACGCTCAGGGAGTTGGGTTTCTTCCCAACCGAAGCTGACCGGCAGTTGTGGTTGATGTTTGACAAGGCATTGCTGGTCGCAGTTCTTGGTACGCATGTGGATGACTTGAAAGGTGCTTGCAGTGATGAGATGCGTGAGTGGATATTCGCTAAATTTCGTGAGAAGTACGAAGACGTGACGGTGAATCTGGCTCCGTTCGAATGTGTAGGCATTCAACATTCTCAGGATGAGGTGAGCAAAGCCATCACGATTGACCAGAATCACTACGTCTCCCAACTTCGTCCGATCAGCAGCGCGCTACTTACTGGCAAGTCGGATGAAGAATTGGTGGATTGTACGCTGCAGGGCCTGTACTGGAGTCTTCTTGGAGGAGTAGCGTGGCTCACCCTCACGCGTGCTGATATCGCTTTATTCGTCGGTCGTTTTCAGAGGCACAGTCAGAAAGTCACGGTTGGTGATATCAAAGGTCTCAATACTCTTCTGAAGTGGATCAAGAGGAAGCCTTTCAGCATCAAGTATGCGCGGTTGGAACCGCCTCTGTGTCTCTGTGTGATAGCAGACTCTGCTTATCGTGCTGATGATGCTGACTGTCTAGCTGTGCGTGCTGCCATCTTAGTACTCATTGAGCTTCGAGATGGTATTCCTGGTGGACTGATGCATGTCATTGATTACTATAGTCGGAAGCAGCCGAGAGTCACTCGCAGTACGTTTGGAGCCGAGTTGACCAGCCAGTTGGAGGCTTGTGAGCTCGGCATGCTGCACCGCGGTTTCTGGCATCAAGTTCTGACGGGGTCCCGTGGTGCGAAGGAGTTGCATGATGCGGTGAACTCGAATAAGATAGATATGAGTCTGTACTTAGTTGGTGACGCTCACGCCGTGTTTGCTGCTATCACTGCTGAGGAGATTGCTATGCCCAACGATCGCAGCCAACTGTATGCGGTACGAGCCATGCGTGATCGACTTGACTGTGGCTCGTTAACTGGATTGCTGCGCTGCGATACGAGAGATATGCTGTGTGATGCTCTTACCAAGGGGGCAGTTGCTCGAGGTGCTATTGTTGATGCGTTCGGCACTGGACAGTGGCGGATGATGATCAAGGACCAGGTTCATATCTGGCCGAATGTTTCGTCTGCTGCTTCATTTACCATTGTGCGTTGTTGATGAGGGATTTCTCTTTTGTCATAATTATCTTTTGTGAGCCTAGCCGCGTGGACACATGTGCGGTGGGCTTCACAGTGAGTGCTGCAGTGCGCTGTTGCCTGTGTAGGCTTGTCAGCTTGCCTCTTCGAGGTCGGCTGAAGTCTGTGTGGTCCGGCCTGGACTACTAAGTTGATTTTGGGGTGATGCTGTGATTGCTCGTGGACGACCGCTCTTGTATCACGTCTGCGAGCATGGTGCTTCTCCGACGATACTTGCGAGTTGGAGATGGTGCCAGAGTCAAAGTGTATAAGCAGCGTCCCCCTCGAGCCTCTCCGTTCCGTTGCCGCCTGTGCTCAAGGCGGCCAGCCAGTGCTTCTTTTCTCGTACTGATGAGGATATTGGCGCCGCTGCGCCCGGTGGAAAAGGTGATTCTCCTTGTAGCTACTGCGTGGCTGACGCCGATCCGCTCATTCGACCAAGGAACCCTTCGATAAGGAACCCAGGGTCTGGAAACCAGTGCAACTCCAATCGTGGATCGGCCATGGGTGTCACCGCCGCCCTCACCAGATAAGGAGCCAGGGTGATACGGAACCCTCCAGGGTCTGAAGCCTCCTGGGACTATTCCTGAACAAACGCCTCCACCGTGATTTGCTCTTCGGAGGACGCGCAACGGGGGGTCGACCGATCGGGGCAGCGAGGGCTGCAGAAAAGGGGCCCTGCAGGGCCCCTCAAGGGGCCCTTTTCGGGCCCCAGGGGGGGGCCCTGGGGCCCGAACAGGGCACTTCTCAACCCCCTCCTGATTGATCGGCCCCCATTAATTCGCGCCCACGCTCCCCTCACGCTGGCCACGGTGCTGCCTCGGGCTGCGCGTGCTGCTGTTGCTGCTGCCCCGCGCGGTGCCGATGCCGACGCCCTTCGCTTCGGGTTCGCCTCCTTGAGCCTCCTGGGGGGACCTCGTGGCCGCGTCCAGGGCTCAGGATGGGCCTGGCCAGGGCTGCTGGTGGTGTATTGCTTGGAGCTCTCCCAGGCCGTGTTCGCCGGGGAATCCCGGCCAGGAGGCGCCTCGGGGCAGGGCCGGGGAGGACACGGCAGGCACATCGAGGGAGGCATCGGCCTGCCAGCACATGCCTTGCGGCTGCTGGTCCTCCCCCGGTGGGCCCCAGGGGACTCGCAGGAGCTCCAGGACACCTGGGCGCCCAGGAATATCGACGAGTCATGCGCCCCAGGATTTCTCATGGAGGAGGAGGAGGAGGAGGAGGAGGAAGAGGAGGAGGAGTAAGAGGAAGAGGAGGAGGAGTAAGAGGAGGAGGAGGAGGAGGAGGAGGAGGAGGAGGAGGAGGAGGAGGAGGAGGAGGAGGAGGAGGAGGAGGGTGTCACATCGTACCTGGCTGGTGCAGACACGCAGAACCCCGCGCCTGCAGCACAGGTGAGAGTGGGGGGGGGGGGCGGCTGCAGGGGCAAAGAGGCGCCGCCCGCCGTGCCGTGCCCCAAGATGCTGCCCCCGGGCATTGCCCCCCCCAGGTGCTGCCCCCAAGCATTGCCCCCCAAGTATTCCCAGACATCGGGCGTCTCGAAAAAATCGAGACAGAGGTTTTGCATAGTTTTTGGCCTCTCGGGGCCCTCGCTGGGCCTCGGGACCGTCAAAAAACGACTCGGGATGGAAAACCGGTCCCGGGGAAGTGGTCGGGAGGTCGGGGGCCCGCGTCTCGAAAAAATCGAGACGTCGGATGTCTGGGTTGCCAGCATGTGCACATTGCTCATGTCCAACTATTCGCAGGCTCTTCGATTTTTGGGGGGCCGAGGCCCTTTCATTTCTGATTGCCGTATCCTGGGCCTCTTCCTGGCCACTCGGGGGCCAGGAACAACTCGAAAGGCGCACATTTAGAAATGAGCGCGATCAGAAATGAACGACGTGTGGTGCCCCCCAAGTGTTGCCAGCATGTACTGGCCCCAAGTAGTGCACCACGTCTGTTGCCGCCCAGTGCCGCCTCCACGAACTGCCCCCAAGTATCCTCCCATGTAGTGTCAAGTCGGGCTTTTCCCTCTACAGAAGGAACATTCGAAGATAGTCAAAAAATGATCTGGGGACGATTCTAAGACTATTTGTGGCTATCTTGGGGCATTTCCTGGGGCATTTATATTGTTCGTCCAAAATCCGCCTGTAAGGGGGACAGGCCCGACCTAAATGTCGTGCCCCCGGTTCTCGTCTCCAGGGGCGGAGCCCTCCGTCCAGCCGTGCGCGCAGGGAAGAAGCAAGGCCGCTCGCGCCCCCTCACAGATCTTCCTGCTCCCCCAGAGAGATCGAAACCTTGGTATCGCTCGGACTTGTGCATTTTTTCTCGGGGAGGACCATCGAGGAGCATCTTTGATCATTCAGCGAAACATGCCCGCACGAGATCGCAAAATGCACGGGGGCATGGACGCCCGAGCGATGGCGAGAGACAAGCAATAGCTGCACCGGCCTCGGCTTTCAGAGGTCCGCGCGGATCTCTGGGATCGGCGCTGGACCCCCCCTCCCTGACTCCAGATCCGCCCTATTTGGCTTATTTTCCAACGTAGAATTGCGTCGGAAATCCACCTATAAGAAGCCGAAAAAGTAGGGCGGAAATTTCTGCACCCAACATAACATAGGGCGGAAATCCACAGAAGTAGGGCGGAAACAGCAACAGAAAAGTAGGGCGGAAATTGGCATCAGCGGGGTTTGAAAAGTAAGGCGGAAATTCCAAGCCCTACTTGCGAATTTCCCCAAAGTAGGGCGGATCCGGAGTCAGGGTTCCCCACACCCGGGAACGGCGCCTCCTGCGCCACCCCCAGCGCGCTTCGGGCGCCCGGGCAGGGGTGTGGGCTAAGGGGATACGGCGCGGACCCAGGCAAGTTGCGCGGACCTCCGCAAGCTTCTATGCTCGTGCCTTCTCGTTGGTCCGTGCTGCAGGAGGCGAAGAAGGCAGCCGTGGAGGCGCTGGAGGCGGCCCTGGCGGAGAGCGGGAGGGAGCTGGAGGATGCCAGGGAGGCGGTCGTGGGCGCGCTGGCGGCAGCGTCGAGCCGGCCACGGTCCGTGCCTCCCGGCAGGCGGCGCACGAACCCGGAAGACAAGCAGGCGACCATTCTGGCGCTGCGGGCAGCTTTGGGCGTGGACGACGAGGAGCTGGAGGCTGCGAACCCTGAGATCCTGGCGACTCCATCTTGTTCGAACCCGGCGTGTTCGCACCGCGTCGGGCCCCAGGGCCCTCGCAGATCGATCCGGCTCGAACAATGGCGCAGAAGGATGGGGTCTAGGGCTCCAGGCGCGATTTTTCACGGCGTCTTAATTTTTTGAGACGCAGGATCTCCGGGAAGCAGGAGGCCAGGGACGCGTCTCACGAACCCGTGTCTCCCAAGCAGTCTCAGCCTGGTGCTTCCGAGCCGTCAAAGGAGCTGGAGGAGGCAAAGCAGGCGGCCATGGAGGCGCTCGAGACAGCCTTGAGCCAGGAGGACCTTGAACTGATGGACGCCAAGCAGACAGCTGTCGAGGCACTCGCGGCGGCCATGAATCCTAAGCAGGCCCCGACGGCCCCGCCAAGCGAGGTCGAACAAGAGAAGAGTCCGGAGGAGGCGAAGCAGGCCGCACCAGCCCCGCCCACTGAGGTCGAGCAAGAGAAGAGTCCAGAGGAGGCGAAGCAGACAGCCCTCGAGGCATTACAGGCAGCCTTGAACGTGGAGGCTCCTGGAGAGGAGCGGGACGCCAAGCAGAAGACCACCGAGGCATTGGTGGCAGCCTTGAACCTCAAGCAGACTCCGCCTGGCGCCTTGAGCGTCGAGCAGACCGCGCCCAGCGAGGTCGAGCAAGAGAAGAGTCCAGAGGCGGCGAAGCAGACAGCCCTCGAGGCATTACAGGCAGCCTTGAACGTGGAGGCTCCTGGAGAGGAGCGGGACGCCAAGCAGAAGACCACCGAGGCATTGGTGGCAGCCTTGAACCTCAAGCAGACTCCGCCTGGCGATGTCGAGCGAGAGAAGGGTCCAGAGGAATCGACGCAGACAGCATCGGAGGCACAGCAAGCAGCAACACGTGATGACTCGTTGAACCTCAAGCAGGGTGCGCTTGGTGGGGGTGAGAAAAACAAGAGTTCGTCGGAAGGTGCAAAGCGGATGGCCGCGTCCGAGGAGGGGCAGGAAGGCAAGCAGAAGGGAGGCGAGGAAGTGGAGGAAGCCTTGAGCGTCGAGCAGACCGCGCCCAGCGAGGTCGAGCAAGAGAAGAGTCCAGAGGAGGCGAAGCAGGCAGCCCTCGAGGCATTACAGGCAGCCTTGAACGTGGAGGCTCCTGGAGAGGAGCGGGACGCCAAGCAGACGACCACCGAGGCATTGGTGGCAGCCTTGAACCTCAAGCAGACTCCGCCTGGCACCTTGAGCGTCGAGCAGACCGCGCCCAGCGAGGTCGAGCAAGAGAGGAGTCCAGAGGAGGCGAAGCAGACAGCCCTCGAGGCATTACAGGCAGCCTTGAACGTGGAGGCTCCTGGAGAGGAGCGGGACGCCAAGCAGAAGACCACCGAGGCATTGGTGGCAGCCTTGAACCTCAAGCAGACTCCGCCTGGCGATGTCGAGCGAGAGAAGGGTCCAGAGGAATCGACGCAGACAGCATCGAGGGCACAGCAAGCAGCAACACGCGATGACTCGTTGAACCTCAAGCAGGATGCGCTTGGTGGGGGTGAGAAAAACAAGAGTTCGTCGGAAGGTGCAAAGCGGATGGCCGCGTCCGAGGAGGTGCAGGAAGGCAAGCAGAAGGGAGGCGAGGAAGTGGAGGAAGCCTTGAGCGTCGAGCAGACCGCGCCCAGCGAGGTCGAGCAAGAGAAGAGTCCAGAGGAGGCGAAGCAGACAGCCCTCGAGGCATTACAGGCAGCCTTGAACGTGGAGGCTCCTGGAGAGGAGCGGGACGCCAAGCAGAAGACCACCGAGGCATTGGTGGCAGCCTTGAACCTCAAGCAGACTCCGCCTGGCGATGTCGAGCGAGAGAAGGGTCCAGAGGAATCGACGCAGACAGCATCGGAGGCACCGAAGGCAGCCTCGAACCTCGAGCAGACGACGCCTGAGGAGATGCTTATTGTCCGGCAGAAGGCCGCAGAGGCATTGGAGGTAGCCTTGAATGTGGAGGACTCGTCGGATGGGGCTAGGACGATGATAAACGCGTTCCAGAGCGTTCCGGAACGAGCCCAGAGCGTTCCAGAACGCTCTGAGAAGGCTGCGGCGCCCGATACATCCTCCAGAGCCGCTGGATCGCAGAGATTCTAGACTTGTCATCACCCGATGTCATCTTAATCCTGGTTTCGTCTTACCCTGGGGGGCGCCAACTGTACACCTGCACTGATGCGGATCCTGACCAGGCCAACCCTGGGCACAAGATCGGCGTGCGCATGTGGCCTGCCTTCTGGCTGGGCCGGGCCGGGATGATCGGCCTTCCTGGCCGATCATCTTGGCCGATATGGGGCCCAAGTGGTCGTTCTTTTATTATTATTTTTTTGCTTTCGGCGGAACCCCCCCCCCCCCCCCCCCCCCCGTAGAGAAGTTATGGGCTGATTTTGGCACCTGCTTCAGTCGATCGGACGAACTACGGGGGCCGGCGCCCCCCCCCCCCGTAGAAACTCGAATCGTTGATGTGTGCAACTGTGCGAACTTTTTCCTGCTATTCTTCTGGAACCATAACGAAAGGGCTCAGGGGCGCCGGACCCGATCGCCAAAAAGCATGCCTCCGGTTGGGCCCTCCCCTGTTATGCCACCGACGGCCTTGTGGAATCATGAATATGTGATCCATAGTAATCCTGGCACAGCCCCGCACAATCACGCATAGCCTTGGCGCAGCCCCGCGCAGCCTCTGCGCAGCCTCTGTTAGAATGAGTTTGTTTACCAGTTTCACGCCTCATGAGGCTCAAATGTTGAATTGTAAGCTATGTTGAAAATTTCAAGATGATTCAATCGGAGGTATTGACTACGGGACGAGAGCCGGACCCCCCCCCCCCTCCCCCCCTTGCGCCAAATGACGAAACCCAGCTCACCAAATGGGCCTGGCCAGGATCGATCCCCAGAGATCCGATGTCTTGATTTTTCCTATGCGGGGCCCCCAGAAGTCTCGACCCTTTCCCCAGGACGGGTTTCTCAGCCTGCGTCTTTCTTGACGGCCCCGGAGGCCGAAAACTGCAACAATTTCCGTTCCGATATTTCTCCGGCCCCATGATGCAGGGTCCCCAGAAATCTCGGCCCTTTCCCCAGGGCCCGGCGAGGGCCCCCAGAAGTCGAAAGGTACGACAGATTCGACAGATTTCCGTCCCGATGTTTTATCGACGCGATCATGTCTGGGGATGGGCCTGGCCAGGGTCGATCTTGGTGCGTGGTCAAGCAGTGGCGAAGTGGCGAAGCGTGCTGGCTTGCCCATAGGCCCACCAAGTATTGCTCTACGAACCGTTCGTGTTTTGCACGAAATGTTCTTGGAACATTTCTGGCTGAGATTGTCTTGTTTACATGCATCGGGCTTTGCTCTAAGAGCATGGTTTTTGCCCCTGGGTTCTGAGCACATGCCGTGGTAGCCCTGCAGGAATGCCGGGACGCTGCACGGTGCGCGGTGGAGCGGTGCAGGGAAACGCGCTCGACTGCGCGGGCGTTTGCGCTCAGGCCCCCCGCGCGGGGCCGCGCGTGAGGTCCCTCGCTCCCCGCGCGAGAAGCGTGCCGCCTCGGCGGCCCGCGCGCGGCCACCGCGCCGCGGCCGCCGCTCCCTCGTGCGGCAGCCCCGGGAGGCGGAGGCCCCCCAGAGGCTCCCCCCCAAGAGCTCCCCCTCCAGACATCGGGCGTCTCGAAAAAATCGAGACAGAGGATTTTCATAGTTTTTGGCCTCTCGGGGCCCTCGCTGGGCCTCGGGACCGTCAAAAAACGATTCGGGATGAAAAACCGGTCCCGGGGAAGTGGTCGGGAGGTCGGGGGCCCGCGTCTCGAAAAAATCGAGACGTCGGATGTCTGGGCCCCCAGAGGCCCCTCCCCAAGAGGTCCCCCCAAGAGGCCCCCAAGAAGCCCCCCCAAGAGGCCCCCCAGCAGGCCCCGCAAGAGACCGCCAGGAGGCCCCCAGGGAGGCCCCCAGGAGGCCCCCAGGAGGCCCCCAGCAGGCCCCCCAGGATCACCACCCACCAAACCAGGCCAACCCAACCCGAAGGCCTGGATTTGCCCTCCATTTCCAGTGGTGTGGGGGGGGGGTCGGGGAACATTGAAAACACTCATGGGCCCCGTATCCCCCCCCCCCCCATCCCGAGGTTCGAGTCAAATTCGTGCCTTCGGGTTGGATTGGGGTGGTCTGGTAGGTAGTCACAAGAGGCCCCCAAGAGGCCCCCAAGAGCGCTCCGAAGAGACCCCGAGAAGCATCCCTAAGAATTCTGACCCCCAACCCACGCGGTGACGGGGTGAGGCGGCTCCCATACGGCCCGTCCTGGCAACGGTCAGGATCCGGAGAGCGTTTTCTCCTGTCTCGCGGTGGTGGCCGTCATCGGCCCCATGCAGCCACCCCCCTCCCCAGAGATCCGACGCTCCGAAAAAATTGGAGCAGCGGTTCTGGGCAGTTTTCGGCCTCCGGGGGCCCTCGCCGGGCCTCGGGACCGTCAAAAAAACAACTCAGGACGAAAAACCGGCCCTGCCCTGACTCCGGATCCGCCCTACTTTGGGGAAATTCGTAAGTAGGGCTTGGAATTTCCGCCTTACTTTTCAAGCCCAGCTGATGCCAATTTCCGCCCTACTTTTCTGTTGCTGTTTCCGCCGTACTTCTGTGCATTTCCGCCCTATTTTATGTTGGGTGCAGAAATTTCCGCCCTCTTCTTCGGCTTCTTATAGGTGGATTTCCGACGCCATTTTACGTTGGAAAAAAAACCAAAGTAGGGCGGATTTGGAGTCAAGGCGGGGAAGTGGTCCGGACCTCCGGGGCCCACGCATCGAAAAGCTTGAGCAGCTGGATGGGTCCCCCATCCTCGCGTTGGCCTCCGAGTTGGCTTCGGCAGTTCCCGGACGTTCTCAGACAGCGCCGGCGCGAAACGTGGCGTTGCCGGCCCCCTCCCTTTCCCACTCCCCCCAGTAACCCAGACATCGGGCGTCTCGAAAAAATCGAGACAGAGGTTTTGCATAGTTTTTTGCCTCTCGGGGCCCTCGCCGGGCCTCGGGACCGTCAAAAAACGACTCGGGATGGAAAACCGGTCCCGGGGAAGTGGTCGGGAGGTCGGGGGCCCGCGTCTCGAAAAAATCGAGACGTCGGATGTCTGGGCCCCCAGAGGCCCCTCCCCAGGAGGTCCCCCCAAGAGGCCCCCAAGAAGCCCCCCCAAGAGGCCCCCCAGCAGGCCCCGCAAGAGACCGCCAGGAGGCCCCCCAGGGAGGCCCCCTGGAGGCCCCCAGGAGGCCCCCAGCAGGCCCCCCAGGATCACCACCCACCAAACCAGGCCAACCCAACCCGAAGGCCTGGATTTGCCCTCCATTTCCAGTGGTGGTCGGGGGCCCGCGTCTCGAAAAAATCGAGACGTCGGATGTCTGGGAACGCCCGTTATCGCCCTGGAAAAAAAAAGCACGCTCTCCTGTTGGTTCGCGTCTCGCTCCGCCGGTGCTGGCACACCACGCTCCGGCGCGACAGGCTGTCCACTGCCCGATCCGCAGGCGTCGACGTCCAGAACCTTTTCCAGGATCCCGTCGCCGCGACACGCTGAGCAAAAGCTCTTGACCTTAAGGGGTTGGCCCCGAGGCGATCTCTGATTGTCCTGGGGCCCGAAGCTCAGAGGACGACGAGTTGAGACAACGGTCGTTGGCCTTCGGGGGGGGGCCATCGTCGCCACAGCTGGACGCAGCTCGGAACACTGGTGCGTTTGGACCTGAGGAGGGCTCCCGAAGCCGATCTCAGGCCGCCGCTATCTCAACTCGCCCTCCCTGCGAGCAACGGGCCTGCGGATGCCGCAGGCGGCGCAAGGATCCCAGCCTCGAGCTTCGTTCGACCCGCGATCATCGCATCACGGATCCTTCGTCGCCCCCCTGTGAGGAGGAGGAGGAGGAGGAGGAGGAGGAGGAGGAGGAGGAGGAGGAGGAGGAGGAGGAGGAGGAGGAGGAGGAGGAGGTGGGCGTCCTCCCGAGGATTCGAAGCAGGAGGCCCTGGAGGCGCTGCAGGCGGCCCTCGGGGTCGAGGAGCGGGCCGCGCGCGGGAAGCTAACCCTTCGCCGACGGTGGCCTCTGGTGCGCGGCCGTCGAGCAGCGCGTGTGCTCGGCATTCCGTCCTCGGGGTGCACCAGCGCACGCCAGAGCCTGGCAATCGATGAGGAGGCGCCGACTGGGCGTCGATGAGCGTCGATGCAGCGTCGATTGGCGCTGAGTCGCAGGAGCCAGCAGGACAGCATGGGAGGCCCTCCGTGATTTGCCACGGAGGGTCTCCGGGGGGCGCGGGGGGTGCAAACCCCAGCGCGGGGAGCCGCTGCCCCAGACATCGGCGATGTGCGTTTTCAAAGCGCGGCCCAAGAGGTCCCGACCGCTTCCCCGTGTGCGTGTGCGTGTGTGCGTGTGTGCGTGTGCGTGTGTGCGTGTGTGCGTGCGTGCGTGCGTGCGTGCGTGCGTGCGTGCGTGCGTGCGTGCGTGCGTGCGTGCGTGCGTGCGTGCGTGCGTGCGTGCGTGCGTGCGTGCGTGCGTGCGTGTGTGTGTGTGTGTGTGTGTGTGTGTGGTGTGTGTGTGTGTGTGTGTGTGCGTGTGCGTGTGCGTGTGCGTGTGTGTGTGTGTGTGTGTGTGTGCGTGTACGCGTGTGCGTGTGCGTGTGCGTGTGCGTGTGTGTGTGTGTGCGCGTGTGCGCGTGCGTGTGCGTGTGCGTGTGTGCGTGTGCGTGTGTGCGCGTGCGTGTGTGCGTGTGCGTGTGTGTGGTTGTGTGTGTGCTTTCGTCCCGTAGCCATGCTTGACGGTACCCGGGGCCCGATGACGGACCCCACGAGGTCGAAGTTGAGAAGGCACGCATCGACTGCGAAGCACCACGTCGTCGCAGGGGGAGGTGTGGGATGGCCGCAGCAGGCGCGCGGCCATCGGAGGTCCGTCGCTGTCCGGGGGGTGTCGCTCCCGCGGGCGGCCGCGAGGAGGACGCGCCCGAGGAGCTGCGCGTGGCCAAGCTGAAGACCGCCGAGGCACTGGAGGCGGCCCTGGCTCTCAAGCAGGCTCCGCCCGGCGACGCCGAGCAAGTTTGTGGATTCCAAAACCAGTCTCAAACAGAAGCCTCGAGAAAGAACAACAACACCAATCTCAAGAAACAACACCAATCCAAGTTTGAACTCAAACAACACCAATCTCAAGAAACAGTTGTTTTGCATTCGCAGAGCAGGCTCCGCCTGGCGACGTCGAGCGAGGGGAAGGTGCGGAGGAGTCGGCGCAGGCGGCCTCGCAGGCGCAGCGGGCAGCCGCGCGCGAGCAGGATGCGCCCAGCGGGGCGGCGGGCGAAGAGAGTCTGGAGGAGGCGCAGGGGCTTCGCCACGCGCGAGAAAGAGGAGGAGGAGGAGGAGGAGGAGGAGGAGGAGGAGGAGGAGGAGGAGGAGGAGGAGGGAGGAGGGAGGAGGGAGGAGGGGAGGAGGGGAAGGAGAGGAGGAGGAGGAGGAGGGGAGGAGGAGGTGCGGAGGAGGAGGAGGAGGAGGAGGAGGAGGAGGGGGGGGTCGAGGGTCGAGGTTTTGGGGAGCCTCGCGGTCCTTGTTGGGCCTCCTGGAGCGTCCTCGTCGCCAGGGCCAGCTTCGCACCGAAAAACCCTGGACGCTGCGCATACCCTCGGCATCCCACCCAGAAGTGATGCAGACCAGCTGTCAGGAGGAGGGTGGTAGATACGCAGATAGTGACTAGGGGGACCAGACAATGACATAAACATAAAAAACTCGGAGGCCCGCGCCGCGGATTTCTCGGATCGGCGCTGGGGCCCCCAGGCGGCGCCTCCAGCGCCGCCCTTGGCGCGCTCCGCGCGCCAGGGAGGGGGGTCCAGCGCGGATCCAAGAAATCCGCGGCGCGGACCTCAGAGTTTTTATGTTTATGTCACGTTTCGTTCCCCCAGATACGCAGATAGTGAAGCAAAGAGGCCAGCAATCTAATCTCTGGGTGCCTCTTAGAGCCATCTTGGAGCTCGCTCGGCCCCTTGGGGAATCGTAAGGGCGATCTTGGGCTCTCTTGGGGTCCTCTTCGAGGCCTTGCGGGCCCTTTTGGGGCCGTCTTGGAGGCCATCGAAAACAGTATAGGGCGGCACGAATTAAGGCCTAATCCCATCGGAAGTGAAAAGGCGAGAAGGACAAAATCATTGAACCCATCTTGGCCCCAAAGCCTCCCAAGGATGCCCCCGAGAGGCCTAAATCGTTCAAACTCTGCAAGTGTGTGAGTGATTCTGGCTCGAAGCTGAGGGGCCGCACTCATCAGCCTCCCGCGTCTTGTCGTAGCCTGATAATCATCTTGTGGGGCCCTCTTGGGGCGCTTTTGGATACCTCTGGGATTGTCTTGGAGCCTTTAGGGGCCCCCCTCCTGGGGCTGCCTCAGGGGGGCTTGGAGTCATCCTGAGCTCTCGGAAGCCCGTCAGGAGCGAAAAGGCGAGAAGGCATACACACACTTGAACATTTGTAGGTTGTTGGATGATTTGGGCCTCTCGGGGGTCTCATTAGCAGGCTCTGTGCCCATACCTGGGCCCGTCTCGTGGCGGTGCTGCGGCCTCCTGGGTCTTGGGGACATCTTGGAGGCCATGCCGTGTCACATTGGATGCCATCTTGGTCTACATCTGGGGCCTTCCTGGAGCCATATTTGACCCCTCGCTCCCCCCCGCCCTCCGTCCAGACCCAGGGGAGGGACTTCCCGAACAGGGGGGACTTACGTGACAGGCCGTGCGGGTCCTGTCGGTCCCTGGGCGCGACGGGACTCCCCTGGGCCCCCAGGACCGCCACGAGGCGACACTGTACGAAGAGCCAGTCCCAGGGGGTCCCAAGGAGCCCAGGACTGGTTCCCCGCAGACCCTGGCGTGGCAAAAGGGCCGTGACGTCACGTGTTGCATGGTTGTCGGCCTTCGGAGGCAGTTCCACGGCTCCAGGACCGTCAAGGAGCGGCTCAGAATGAAAAGCCGGCCCCAGGGAAATGGTCGGGATCCAGGCCCGCCTCGCGAACATCACAAAACTCTGAGGAGGGCATTGCCCGCAGGGCCCTTCTGGCCCACGGCACTCCTCCTCCTCATCCTCCTCCTCCTCCTCCTCCTCCTCCTCCTCCTCCTCCTCCTCCTCCTCCTCCCTCTCCTCCTCCTCCTCCTCCTCCTCCTCCTCCCTCTCTCCTCCTCCTCCTCCTCCTCCTCCTCCTCCTCCTCCTCCTCCTCCTCCTCCTCATCCTCCCTCTCCCTCTCCCTCCCTCTCCCTCTCCCTCTCCCTCTCCCCTCCTCTCCTCCTCCTCCTCTCCTCCTCCTCCTCCTCCTCCTCCTCCTCCTCCTCCTCCTCCTCCTCCTCCTCCTCCTCCTCCTCCTCCTCCTCCTCCTCCTCCTCCTCGTCCTCCCCTCCCTCCTCCTCCTCCCCCTCCTTCTCCGCATATCATCTTTCTTCCTAGGCTGAAGCGCTCGAGGTGCAGAGCGTGAAGCAAAAGGCCGTGGACGCACTGGAGGCGGCCCTGAACGCCGAGCAGCACACGAACCACAGTGGCGAGGTGGCGTCGGGGCCCCAAAGCTTTTGGCAGGCTCGCTCCGTGAGTGCTCTGTGCGCCCGGTCTGTCTCCTCCTCCTCCTCCTCCTCCTCCTCCTCCTCCTCCTCCTCCGCCTCCGCCTCCGCCTCCGCCTCCGCTCCGCCTCCGCCTCCGCCTCCGCCTCCGCCTCCGCCTCCGCCTCCGCCTCCTCCTCCTCCTCCTCCTCCTCCTCCTCCTCCTCCTCCTCCTCCTCCTCCTCCCTCCTCCCTCAGCACGTCCCCAGGCTTCCGAAGGACCAGCTTGTTCAATCCCGGCGTTTTCGCCCAATGTCGCCTTCTGTCGGGGGCGGAAAAGAGGGGGGTGATGACTAGGGGGGGGGCGGATATCATGGCGGGGGCCATGATATTTCCCCAGATTTCATGGCGCCTCTTCTTATTTCGTTACGTCCCTGGCCTCCCCGCTGGGCCGCGCACATGCCGCTGGTCATGATTTGCGCCCCCCCCCCTCTTTGACGCCCCCCTCTTTGCCGCTCCCGATTCTGGGGGCCGCTTCGTGGCACTGGGACAGTCGAACATGCATCCGGGACGAAGGCCCTGCCCCTGGGGAAGAGGGTCGGACATCTTGGGCCGCGGATTAACCAACATCGTCGGATGTCTGGGTCTCCAGATTGTCTGTGGTGAGGCGTCTGGTTGACTTTGCTGCAGGCGTCCGAGCGGACTGTTGTGCTGCTCGCGGGGGGGGGGGGGAGGGGGTGCCACGTCCAGGGGCCGCACCATGGTCGGCATCACTAGTCCTACCCCTATGTGCTTGCTCAGTCCTCCCGCTTCTCTCGCCATGAGGGGGGGAAAGGGGTCAAGGCAGGGTAAGTGCCAGGGGGTGAAGACGAGGATGAGGCGGAGGAGAAGAGGAGGAGAAAGAGGATAATGATAAGAAGGAGCAAAAGGGGTGAGGAGGAGGAGGAGGAGGAGGAGGAGGAGGAGGAGGAGGAGAAGCAACAAGCAACAAAAAGAGGAGGACGAGGAGGAGGAGCAAGGAGCAAGGAGGAGGAGGAGGAGGAGGAGGAGGAGGAGGACGATCAGGAGAAGGAGGAGGAGGAGGAGGAGGAGGAGGAGGAGGAGCAAGGAGCAAGGAGCAAGGAGCAAGGAGCAAGGAGCAAGGAGCAAGGAGCACGGTGGGGTGGGGGGCGGAAAGAGGGGAGGGAGGGAGGGACGGAAGAGAGGGAGAAGGAGGATGGAGGATGGAGGGGAGGGGAGGGGAGGAGCTCCCCCTTCCTTCGCCCCCCTCTGCTTCCGGGGCCACAGAATGGCTTCGTTGCCTGTCTGGCGTCGCTCGTTGCAGCAGCTCGACCCTATGCTGCGACCTGCACGTTGACTGCGGTCCACGCTGCCGTTGACTGCGCGGGGGTGCGCACGTTGCCCCTCCATCTGCGGCCCATGCTGCCGTGCTGCCCCGCCTCTGGCCCGCCGGCGACGCGCCCCGTGG
The DNA here is from genome assembly GCA_963575745.1 of Prorocentrum cordatum. NCBI lineage: Eukaryota > Dinophyceae > Prorocentrales > Prorocentraceae > Prorocentrum > Prorocentrum cordatum. Next base: position 38,615 of record CAUYUJ010004532.1, on the reverse strand, counting down.
CCGACCCCCCGCGCTGCGTGCCCCGTGCGAGCCCCACCCGCTGGCGCCAGCAGGTGCCCCCCCGGGAAGCTGCGCATCTCCCGGTGGGCAGCGGGGGACCCCGAGCAGCTGCGGGGCCTCGCGGGGCCCTCAAAGGTCGGCGGAGGGTGGGGCCCCAGATTGAGTCTTCTGGGGCACGATTTCTCATCGCACGTGTGTGCGCGAGGCACATCAGACAAGAAACCAGGCTGCGGGCAGATTCCCCAGGGAAGTGTCTAATCTCCCGACGGCGCTGGGGACCCACAGGAGCCCGGAACGCCTCGGGAAGCTCAAAGACCGGCGATCGGTGCGTTTCGAAGGTCCTGACATCAGGGATCTCTTCGCGCGCATCTGCTGCAGGAAGGCGTGGCTGCATCTGCGCCCGTGCGTGGCCCGTGCGTGTGCGTTGTGCGTGCGCGCGCTGTGAACGCATGCTGCGTGCTCCCACTTGAGATTGTACGCGCAAGTGCCTGCCCACCACGGCGTCGGGGGAATCACTTGCGCAAGCCTTCACGAATCATCAGAATCCTTCGAGAATTCGTCCGGAGGCTGAGCATATCAGGAATCCTCTGGGTTCCGAATGACTCCTTGAGGAACCCTCAGAAAACCGCAGGAAGTCCAAGTAGCCCCTCGTGACTCCTCGGGAAGCCTGGGGAATCCTTGAGGAGTCCTCACGGAGCCCTTAGGAAACTCAGGAATCCCTGAAGAATCCATCGGGAATCCTGTTGGGGATCCTCAGAGAATGCTTGTCCACAAGGAGACCCGCCCTCGACGCCCCCGGGGCGACCCACATCCACTCCCACAGGGGAGGGGGGCATTCCCCACTCCCACATCGGGGGGAGGGGTACGGGTTGTCGGCGACACCTCGTGCGACCAGTAGAAGCGCTCAAGGATCTTTGGGCGGGGGTCGTGCCACCGCGCGCCGCTGACGTCTCTCTGCTTCTATATATGTGTACACGCTGTATACACACGTGTATGTACAGGTATGTGGGTGTGTGCGCGCGGCTGTGTTCCAGTCTAGGCAGGAGAGGAGCTTGGAAGATGCCATGCAGGTAGCGATGATGGCGCCTGAGGAAGCTTCAAGCGGCGAGGAAAAGGCAAAGAAGGCAACCGCGGAGGCGCCAGAGGCAGCCTTGGCTTCCAAACCAATAGAGGAAGATGATCTGGAGGATGCTGAAGCCCAGAACCTCAAGCAGGCTCCGCCCAGCATCGTCGGGGACGAGCTCGAAGATATAAGGAAGGCAGCCACTGAGGCGTTGGAGGCGGCCTTCACTCCAGATTTGAACGTCGAGCAGGCCCCATCTGGAGTCGCCGAGGGAGGGCAGGAGCCGTTGAAAGAGGACGAGAACCTCGAGCAAGCCACATCCAGCGACGACGTGCAGGCGAGCGAGGTGGAGGACGTAAAGCTGAAGGCCGTGGAAGCGCTGGAAGCAGCCCTCCAGCTTGACCACCTTCCGTCTGACGACACCGACGAGGAGTCCGCAGGGATGCCCGCCCACGGGCCGTCGATGCAGAGTGGCCTCGCTCACGGTGCTGCCAAGCGCGGAGCAGGTCGCCACCTCCCCGCGCCCCTGGTGGGGGGTCCGGCGGACAGCCGTGCCGCGCGCAGCTCCAGCCACAGACCTCGCCCCGTCCCCGGTCGCTGCCACGCGCGCGCAGGCATCGCAGTTTTCCTGTGCCCCGAGGCCGCGCGAGAGAGCGCCGCGCCAGGCAGGCCGAGGCAGACGTCGCCCCGCCAGGTGCTGCCGTGCGCAGAGCTGCCCCCGCCCTCCCCGGCTCCTGCGGGGTCCAGCGGGCGACTGCCGCGCCACGCGGATCAGAGTGCGCCTCGGCCCGTATGGGTGCGCAGGCGCACGCCTGCCGCCATGGTGCTGCGCCCTCGCAGGTGTCCATGCGCAGATTCGGCTGGACCTCGCCCCCTGCTGGGTGCGGCCGAACGCTCAGGTGTCGCGGCTCTCCCCGTGCCCCTGGGGGGTCCAGCGGAGTGCCGCGCCACGCAGGTCCAAACAAACCGCCCCCCCTCCTCGGGGGTGTTGCCAGGCATTAACCTGTCCCCTCTCTTGCCTGCTCCCTTGGGGTGTCCAGCGGAGGGTCGCGCAACAGGCAGACCCAATCATGACCTCAACCCCCCTGGGAGCTGTCAAGCGTACAAGCTTCGCCTCTTGCATGCGCTTCCAGGAGTTCCAGCGGATCTGCGTGCCACGTAGGTCCAGCTAGAACTCGTCCCCCGTGTTGCCACACGCGCACGCATCGTCACTTCCCCTGCGCTTCGAGTGGGATCCAGCGCACTGCCCCGCCACGCAGGTCAGCACTGGGACTCGCCCCCTTTCCGCGGGTGGCAGCAGACGCGCAACTGCCGCCGCATCCCAACGCCTCTGAGAGGTGCTGCCGAGCTCCGCGCAAGGCCGATGCATGCAGATCTCGCCCCCGCCTCGAGTGTTGCCCCGCGTGCAGCCGGCGCCACTCTCGCAGGGCGGCCGCCGAGGTGCCGCGCCACAACGCAGGTCCAATGTCAGGGGACCTCGCCCCCGTCCTCACGGTGTCGCCAAATTCGGGGGAGCGTAAGACCCGGGTTTGCCAGGACTCGGGTTCGCCATCGTTTTTTTGACGACCGCGCCTCGGATTTTGACGAGGAGGAGTTTCGTGGGATGTCTGCAGCGGGAGGCCTCGTCAAAATGCAGGCTCGGCCTCGTCATTTTTTTGACGACCTCGTCGGGGATTTCCGAGTCCCCCGTACCCGGGTCTTACGTCTCCCCGACAAATGCACAGGCGTCGCCACCGTCCTGCTCCCCCAGGGGGTGGTCCAGCGGACGGCTGCGCCGCGCAGGTCCCACCAGGCTTCGCTGCTGCAGGTGCCGCCAGACGTGGAGGGCCACAACCTCATGGGGCCCATGAGGGGTCGAGCGCAGCCCCCCCTGGGAGGCGGAGGAGGAGGAGGAGAAGGAGGAGGAGGAGGAGGACGAGGAGGAGGAGGAGGAGGAGGAGGAGGATCACACGCCTACTTCATAAGCCGCGGGATGGGGGACAGACCTTCTCGTGCGCCTTGCACAGCACAGTAAATGCCAGACGCACAGGTACTACATGAGACATTGGCACACCTTGTGACCACACATCTCTCACACTTGCTTACTGGTTCGCACATAGGAGCTCACTTCGTATGCTTTTTGGGAACAGTTGGAGACAGCTTCGCTCTTGTGACATTGCGCATGCGACGACCAGGAGTCTTCAATACTGAGCTGTTATTTGACATGGGCCCCACATAGTTGTCACAAGGAGCATCTGTCTTACGAGCCCCAGCGCTACGTAGCATACACCCACGCCGCCGACCAGAACAAGAACACTCTCGTGTGCCTGCACCATACCTGGAACGGGAGCCGAATCATTGATCCAGGCACAGCAATACACGTCTACAGCGAGCCTGCCAGTCACAATCTCAAGCTTCCCATTCTTGCCGACAGAGGGAACACAGTGTCGGTCAGATCTTACTTGTTTGCATTCCCATGTCATTGTTGGTCCCACTGATGTTGACGACACACATGGGCACCGTTGTTAAAAAAGGCACCAACCAGTATACATTCATACGCCGCGGCCTACAGATTGGAAACGTTCACAGCCACACACCGCGCCTCGGGACCCTTCACACGCCTACGGACCAAGCAGCGGAACTACGGACAGACCTTCTCATACGCCTTATACATCACATTCTTCGCGTGCACATACGGTTTTGCCACACGTTCGTATTGCTATTGTGATATTTGTCAACGAACAGTCGAGGACCATCGAATCTTGCCAATGCTTTCGGCCATGCTGACTTCTGCGTATCAAGCCATCGCCCGCTTTGGCTCCAACCTTGGTACCACACGCTTTCTGTCATACGCGCACTGTCTAGCACTACGGCGCGCAGCACAAACACACACACGAACGCACGCACGCACGCACGCACTCACGCACGCACCCACACACACACACACACGCAAGCCACCACGACAAGCACACGCCCGTACATGCACCGCCCTTGGCATGGAACCGTAAGGCATACCTCAGGTAGGGACACAAACTGCACACCAGCATACAATCCCGACAGCACCGACCGACCCCAGCACACAACACCATCAATACCACCAGCGACACGGCATCACCAACCTGCCTCATACCCTGCCTGGGAGCCCGAAGGGCATGCCCAGGAGAGGGGTTGGGCCAAGACCCGAGGCACATGTGAAGTACCTGCATGTCAACACCTTGTGGCATTCTGGTACACAGGTACTGGGCATGTACAGTTACCAGGCTCAAATTAGGTTACACAGAGTGCATTTCAGCGATTACACATCTCCTCCTTGCGTTGGCTTGTCATAATAATTCCCGCTGGGACCACGATGTACGACGGATGGAGTTTCTCACGCAAGGTTGTTCTCTCCTCTTCTTATATGCCGTAGCAGCCCGGCTCAAACAAACGATCCGTGCAACGTTGGCAATTATCATTCTACTTGGCGCCATGCAGGCCCTCGGAAGCAGACGCATATGCCGTGCATGTCGGCCAGTGGGCAAAGGCACTAGATCCACGCGCCTCTTTCCATAGGCCATACGCATGACTTACGCGGAGAAGTCGGACGACCAGCGAACAAAAGAAATGAATATCAGCTAGTGAACAGCAGTACCGACAATCCACCGAGCACGACGAAGATGGCGGCGACGACGACCTACCACCACTACTCAAGACACGACGCAGAGAACAACAACAAGAGCTGTCGCGCACCGCGACGCCCACAACACGACCCAGACTTAGCACAAGTAATACGGGCGCAAGTACAACCCAACAGCCAGGCCATAACAAACGACACAGGGATCGACAAGTACAGCGCATACATCTCGCTGCGCCTGGGGTACGAGTACATACCAGTGCCTACTGCCGAAGGGTGGGCACGCACCGAGATGCAGACACGCATTGCAATAGCCTGCCTCGCAGATGTCAACAGACAGCACGTCACGCTACTACAACAGCGACTCCAACAAGACCTGGACGGTTGGAAGACATTCTCCCCGCATGCCGACATCTCAACGCACTGGTCATAGACACTAGCCTGCATGCCCTACTACAGAAAGCCCGACTACCGACAGGACAAGCAGCCATTCAACGACAACAAAGAGACAACACGAAGTACGAGGGCGGCCGCTCATGCACCTCACTTAGGACCCACTGAGCAGCGACATCGACAACGGCATGGCAAGACTAAGGCATGCCTACTTCAACGAAGAAGGCACCGAGAAGAGCCTCAACTATACGCTCTACAATATAAGCTGCCAACAAAAACAGTTGGCACGAGTTCCATGTAGACGAAGACAACGGCACCCGCGCCAAGTTCCAACGCGACGACGACCGCGCATTTCTCAGTTCCATGACCGGTCCGCGCCACATTGTCACTTCGGGCTCAGAGCTGGACTCGCTGACCAACTATCTATCTTGCAGACGCACTCCGCACCTCACGGGCGTCGACGCTACACCCGCCCTGGGCCGCGTGCGTTGTGGACGAACAGAGAAGGTGCGCGGCGCCGCCAATCGCGCGCCCACAACCAGACTACTTGGAGCTACAAGGCCCATCAGAACACGTGTGTGTTCTACTTAACCAGTGGACTGGCACGGCACAGGGCACCGCTGTTAAAAAGGCACCAACCAGTATACATTCATACGCCGCGGCCTACAGATTGGAGACGTTCACAGCCACGCACCGCGCCTCGGGACCCTTCACACGCCTACGGACCAAGCAGCGGAACTACGGACAGACCTTCTCATACGCCTTACACGTCACATTCTGCGCGTGCACATGCGGTTTTGCCACGCGTTCGTATTGCTATTGTGATATTTGTCAACGAACAGTCGAGGACCATCGAATCTTGCCAATGCTTTCGGCCATGCTGACTTCTGCGTGTCAAGCCGTCGCCCGCTTTGGCTCCAACCATGACGCCGCGCGCTTTCTGTCATGCGCGCACTGTCTAGCACTACGGCGCGCAGCACAAACGCACGCATTCACGAACGCACGCGCGCACGCGCGCACGCACGTACGCACGCACGCACGCACGCACCCACACACACACACGCAAGCCACCACGACAAGCACATGCCCGTACATGCACCGCCCTTGGCATGGGAGCCGTAAGGCATACCTCAGGTAGGGGCACGAACTGCACGCCAGCATACAATCCCGACAGCACCGACCGACCCCAGCACACAACACCATCAATACCACCAGAGACACGGCATCACCAACCTGCCTCATACCCTGCCTGGGAGCCCGAAGGGCATGCCCAGGAGAGGGGTTGGGCCAAGACCCGAGGCACATGTGAAGTACCTGCATGTCAACACCTTGTGGCATTCTGGTACACAGGTACTGGACATGTACAGTTATCAGGCTCAAATTAGGTTACGCAGAGTGCATTTCAGCGATTGCACATCTCCTCCCTGCGTTGGCTTATCATAGTAGTTCCCGCTGGGGCCACGATGTGCGACGGATGGAGTTTCTCACGCAAGGTTGTTCTCTCCTCTTCTTATATGCCGTAGCAGCCCGGCTCAAACAAACGATCCGTGCAACGTTGGCAATTATCATTCTACTTGGCGCCGTGGCCATGCTGCCGCAGCAAGCGCCATGCGCGCCCTCGGAAGCAGACGCATATGCTGTGCACGTCGGCCAGTGGGCAAAGGCACTAGATCCACGCGCCTCTTTCCATAGGCCATACGCATGACTTACGCGGAGAAGTCGGACGACCAGCGTACAAAAGAAATGAATCTGAGCTAGTGAACAGCAGCACCGACAATCCACCGAGCACGACGAAGATGGCGGCGACGACGACCTACCACCACTACCCAAGACACGACGCAGAGAACAACAACGAGAGCTGTCGCGCACCGCGACGCCCACAACACGACCCAGACTTAGCACAAGTAATACGGGCGCAAGTACAACCCAACAGCCAGGCCATTACACACGACACAGGGATCGACAAGTACAGCGCATACATCTCGCTGCGCCTGGGGTACGACTACATACCAGTGCCTACTGCCGAAGGGTGGGCGCGCACCGAGATGCAGACACGCATTGCAATAGCTTGCCTCGCAGATGTCAACAGACAGCACGTCACGCTACTACAACAGCGACTCCAACAAGACTTGGACGGTTGGAAGACATTCTCCCCGCATGCCGACATCTCAACGCACTGGTCATAGACACTAGCCTGCATGCCCTACTACAGAAAGCCCGACTACCGACAGGACAAGCAGCCATTCAACGATGACAAAGAGACAACACGAAGTACGAGGGCGGCCGCTCATGCACCTCACTTGGGACCCACTGAGCAGCGACATCGACAACGGCATGGCAAGACTAAGGCATGCCTACTTCAACGAAGAAGGCAACGAGAAGAGCCTCAAATATACGCTCTACAATATAAGCTGCCAACCAAAAGCAGTTGGCACGAGTTCCATGTAGACGAAGACAACGGCGCCCGTGCCAAGTTCCAACGCGACGACGACCGCGCATTTCTCAGTTCCATGACCGGTCCGCGCCACATTGTCACTTCGGGCTCAGAGCTGGACTCGCTGACCAACTATCTATCTTGCAGACGCACTCCGCACCTCACGGGCATCGACGCTGCACCCGCCCTGGGCCGCGTGCGTTGTGGACGAACAGAGAAGGTGCGTGGCGCCGCCAATCGCGCGCCCACAACCAGACTACTTGGAGCTACAAGACCCATCAGAACACGTGTGTGTTCTACTTAACCAGTGGACTGGCACGGCACGCGTAAATACCGACCGTCGCCAGGGCCCCCCCCCCCCCCGACGCATTGCGAGTTGACCGCGCCGACGTCTGACAACCCCATGCGGCCCCGCATGCCGCGCCGCATGTTCCCCGAACCCAGCCAGGCGCTATGCCCCAGCGAGTGCATGGCCCACGGCGAGCGCGACCCCACCTTCGCGCGCTCACAACCCGCGCTTGAACCCCCCAACCCCGGCGGTCCATACTTCAACTTCTGACCACCCAAACACATGAGAGCATATTAGAGTGCGAGACGGACTCCGGATGCCCACTAGCTTTCCGGCCGACCCCCGACGCCGCGTCTTCGCGCAAGGTCAACTCGCAGAGATTCGCGACGTAGAGGGAAGACGCTGCGAGCGCGAGGACGAACGACGACCCGTCTGCGCAGGGCGCACGCAAATGACGCCACCACAACAGCGGGTGCCCACTCTGACTTCCAAGACCAAAACTGCAAAAATGCAAGACAAGACGTAGCCTGACCGGGCGCTGCCTGCGAGTGAATGCCACCATCGCCAGCGCAAATTCCAGCGCCACCCACAACATCTTGCTCCACAGCAATAACCGCACCCCAAGTCCCCACACAACCCTTTGGCAAATATACCTGAATTGTTCTACAGCACAACAGACTCCGACGCCAGCGTGGACAACGACGACCCATGGGAAAATATGAACGGAACATCAGATACACGCGAGACTTGTGTTACCGCATTGGAGCCAAATAAATTCCACGACTTGCGCTGCCCGAGCGGATGGGCAGCCTATTATCACCGCGCCAACGACGCGAACATTGACGGCTATGACGGCGACCGATGGCAAAGCGCACTGCGCAACAACGAACGAACCAACACGTACATTGCACATTTCCCAACGACGGCTTTTTCCCAATTCGGTGGAGCAGGTCCCTGGACAAGTTCAACGACGAGCTCTTCGTGCACCAAGACGGGAACCAATTCCCTTCCCCTTCCCCCCCCTAGGTCGGCCTGACCCAAGAGCAACGGAGCAACGCCGCTCTCGACTTTCCACCCAACCGCCCTCGACACAAACCGAATACTTCAAGCTTTATGATGCCGTGCACGCCGGCGCCTTCTCACCGCCGCTCAGGCCTCCAACGCGACTGACCTGGCCTGGTCCCGACGTGGCAGCGACGTGCGCGCTTTCGCGGGCTATTACCTCGCCGACGCGATATTCCAGCTAGCAGCATGTACCACGCGCCGGCATGTCCAAAATTCTATGACTGGTGGACAAGCCCCATTGACCCGCGCGAAGATCGCGGCGATGCAAGAGGCAGCGCGAGGGCCCAACGCATGCCGCAGCATGGGCAACAATCTGAAGTATGACGTGGCGGTCAATATATACCAAACAGCGGCGCTCCCACAGCGATCTTGCAACCCAGCGACAGCTGCCCCAGCATTATCAGGCCTACGCCACCGACAGACAATGACACCTCAAGCGAAGAGGACACTCTGGCAAACGCCAATGCGACAGACGACAGACCTGCAGCACCACCTGCAACAATTCCGGCCAAGCCTGAGCCACCTGCCAAGAAACCACCAACCATGCTGCCCCCTACCACCATTGAACACACGCCAGCAATTACCAACGAGACCACCCGCGCACACGCGTACTACACCACCCAAGAACATACATACACCACCAGCCAACAAGCCACCGCCTCTACCATCCTTCCGCATCAACAAAACACCGCCGCGCACGAATACCACCCAAACCACCCACAGCCCAACCGCGTACACACCTGTCATGCCCATGCCCAAGGCGGCTAACGCAACGTCACACGGCTACTTGCAGCAAAGGCAGCCATGCCAGTGCACCCACCGCCTCCAAGACTCAACATGCCCATTGTCTGCCCGCCTTACGAGGGCATCCACGCGCAGCGGCGGCCAAGTACAACGGGTACCGATGCGCCGCCTTGCGCCGCGGACATGCACCACCTTGCATCTGTATATATATATGTATATATAATATCCCAGCTCAAGTGCACCAGGAGTCCGCTGTGCACGCTATCTGCGCGCAGCACAGCGCGACAGACAGCCGCGGGCGCACCTTCGCAAGCAACGTCAGGGGCCCGCGCTTCCACGAGCACGTCGACGTAATTCGCCCGCGCCAGATGCGACGCGAGCAATGTCTCGCAGCTTCCGCGCGCGCCGCAGCCAACAAGACGCACCCTTCAATAAGACATCGCCAAGTGACGTCGCGGCTGTACAAGGCACCCCCGAAACCCATGCCGCAGAGCAGCCGACCAGGCAACGGCAACAGCAACAACAACGCTTGAGTGATCTGCAGCACCCGACAAAGCGCAGAAGCGGCCTCATGCAGGGCAGCGCCACGATTTCGACCGCAAGTACCACTTGCGCTCCGATTGCCGCGCAACATGGACAACTGACCTCCCCTCTTCCACTTGGCTGGCCGAGGGGCAGGCTACACATGCTACAGTACTCCAATATCCCTCCTGGGCTGCTTGCACGCATGGCACCAGCCGCTGCCACCCTTCTTTTGCCATGCCATGCTTGCGTTGGCAGGCGCCGCGGTCCCACGCCAACAAGTGGTCTTGGTCATCCCATTCTTCTGCTGCACCCTTGGTTGCTTACGTCGAGGACGGGTGGGCGGGGTTTTAGCAGTAGAGGAATTGGGGATGGCGGCGGAGGAGGGTGACCAAGCATAGCAGCCCACGACTTGCGCAACGACTAGCCCCTGTCAGCACTGAGGACGCGTGAGCGGTTTGCCCACGAGGGAATAACCTCAACACGATGGCTAATTCACAGTAGCACACATCGCCAGACTTCGGGCGCAGCTTATTATGTCATCCGTGCGCTTGCAAACTGAGGGCCTCCAAAAGACAGGATGACCTCGCGCAAGCCTCAGCCCGTTGGCGTCGTAGCGCCACGTGTTTGACGAACCTGTCTTTAGACTGCCCCAACACAAGCGGCGCAGCTCTTGTAGGGCGAAGGCCGCACCCATGGCCAGCCTACGTTTCTTCCGTCGAACATCGACTATCTCATTAGTCAGACCCCCCTTTCTTCTTATCGCCGCCGCTTCTATGGCTTGGGGTGCGCCCGAAGCCTTGGGGGACATCCCGAGGACTGCTAGAATTTGCCTGGCGTCTACTACGTTTTTGCTTACTGCCGCCAGTACTCTCAGCAGATACCTGCGGATGGATGGGGGTCGGGGCGGACCAGTGAGAGTGGCGTTGGTGGAGCATGCCCGCGCCGTCTCGATGATTTGGGGTGCGCCATAAAACCTTGGGCAAAACCCCAAGGGACTGTTACAGTTGGTTCGACGTCAAATACGACGTTGCTTACTGCTGGGCGTGATCTACAGCAGAAATAGAGCATTGTTGGCAGCCTGCGCCAAAACTCGCATAGGCCAACCGTAACCAGCCTGCGGCTCGCGCACTTGCAAATGCGACTACATGACGGAGGGGGGGACTGTGGGAGGTTAGAGGTGGCAGGGGAAGTAGTAGCAGCCCAAGAATTGCACACCGACTTGTTTTGTTCGTTCTGCCTGCTCGCAGCAACACACTTTTAACCAAGGGCCACAGCCCGAGCTCGAGGACGCGTGAGCAGTTTGCCCACGAGCGAAGAACTTCAAGCCTCACACCCTCAGGAGATACTCTACAGTTGCAGTTGGGAAAGCATCACTTACAGTCTGCACCAAATTTTGCACAGGCCAGCCTCGAGGCCAGCCTCGACCATCCACTGCTGGCGCACTTGCAGGCATGCCTACAGATACCCCCTCCGTTTCACCTTCCTCTCTTGCCTCCTCCCCCGCGGGTGGCAGCCCGAGAATTGCGCGCGCAGGCCAGCCGTTCTTTCGCCAGCCAGCTTGACGAGCATTTTAGCATTGACACAAACGCTAAACCCGAAAAATAATCCACAACAAGCACGAAGGCCCTGGGACCAAGGAGGTTCGGGGTGAACCCCAAAACCTTGGGCGGCAACCCAAGAACTGCTACCTTCTGCCAATTGCACCTGGCCTGCCCTGCCAGCTTGCACTATGCCGTTCGCGCACTTGCAGACGGAAGACCTACAGTAGACAGGATGACTTCGCGCCGGCCTCAACCCTCGGCGTCGCGGCGCCACGTTTTTTACACCGCATCAGCATTTAGACTGCCCCAACACACGCGGCACAATTACTTTCCTAGGGCTGAGGTTACACCCAGTAAGGCGGTGACTAGGAGAAGGATGTGGACCTACAGCAGACAGGATGACCTTACGCCAGCCCCAGCCCTGTGGCGTCGCGACGCCCAGTATTTAGACTACCCCAACACGAGCGGCCCAGCTCTTTCTCTAGGCTAAGGCTACCGCCACGGCCAGCCTACAATTGCTTCACTCGAGCCGCCGAAACCTGACCCTCAGGAATCAACGGCTGCTCTATTCTTGCGTACCGCAGGTCTATACACGGCGGGGTTGGGGGTGTGGATCTTGGATGGCGTGGGGGACCTGTTGGGAAGGATGTACGTACGGTTCGGGGTCAACCTTGAAGGGTTGCAGCCCTAGATCTGCCATATTTCAGTTTCGCACCTTGCCGTGCCGAGGCGACACTCACCATTCCTTGTGCGGTACTCCTTACTATTAAGGTACTTACTGGGTGGAGGTGGTGTTCATCCACTGAAGTGAATCCCGTCCTCTACCTGGCGGGCGCCTGCTCTCATTTCTTTACTTTTCCTGGGCTGTTGTTCCCTCACTTTCCGAGGCGCCCGCCAGGTGCACTGCCCCGAACCGATTTCAGTTTTTTCGCACCTGCAAACACGCGACAGGCTAGTTCCTCACGTTCGTCTAACGTAAAAAGGATGATGATGATGATGATGATGATGATGATGATGATGATGATGATGATGATGATGATGATGATGATGAGGATGAGGATGAGGATGAGGATGAGGATGAGGATGAGGATGAGGATGAGGATGAGGATGAGGAGGAGGAGGAGGAGGAGGAGGAGGAGGAGGAGGAGGCACCTGTAGCGAACTGTACCCCCGCGCGGGTTCCCCCCACGCGGACCCAAATGGGACCCTGCCACCCTGGGTGATGCCGAACGTCCCAGGCGGGCCGCGCACGTCCCTCGGCAATCGCTTCCCGTTGCGCCGTGCGTTTCGAGCTCCCCGCAGGAACGACTGCGCCCACCTCCCTTCCGGCTCCCTCCGCCTGCCCCGCGGCGAGGAGTCGCCTGGCCCTGTCCAGCAGGGCCTTGAAGGCTTCAGCAGCAGGGGGATGGAGCCCAATGGCCCCAAGTCCCCCGACATTCGACGATGTGCTTCGTCAATCACACAGCTCCCAACAAAACAGGGTCTCTGGGGGCCGCTTCCGCGTTCGAGCCCCAGGACTGGGGCGAAGAGCTGCCTCCTGGCAGTGCGTCGGGACCTCTGGGGCCGCAGATCTGAAAAGGCACATCGTGAGACTTCCGGGGCTGGGGCTCTTTGGACGTGGCTATGACGAGAGTACGTCCATACCCGAGCGGTCCGGAGCGTTCTGGAACGCTCCGAGAAGGCCGCGGCGCCCGAGACATCCTCCACAACCGCGGAATCTGAGAGATTCTCGATTTATCCTCAAGGATCTGTTCTCTTTCGACATATCCTCACTCGAATTTATCCTCGCCTTGGCTTCGTCTTGTTGCTAGGACTGGGGCTCCCAAAGCCCCCCCTTCATGAGCCGCGCGAGGAAGGTGTGCTTCGAGTTCGAGAATGCGGCCTTCACGGGAGGCCCCCGCGGAGGCTGGCGCTGGGATGCCTGGTTTAGCATCTGGCTCTCGAGGGTTTCCCAGGGCCCCCGAGGGCCCTCCTGAGGGCTTCAGAGGGGCCTCCCGAGAGCTGCCAAAGGCATCCAGAGGGCCCCCCCGAGGGCCCCCCCGAAAGTTCCCGAGAGCTCCCGATGGCCTTCCGAGCGCCCCCGAGGGCCTCCGAAGGCACCCCGCGGGCGCCCCGAGAGTGTCCGAGGGCCGCCCCCCCAAAGAGGCTTGCTCGAGGGCCCCCCCCCGAGAGCACCCGAGAGCTTGCGAGGGCCCTCGGGGCTCTCTGCGGGCCTCCGAGGGCCCCTCCGCGAGGGCCCCTCGCGAGGGCTTCCGCACGGTGCCCGCGCGGCCGCCCCGCCCCGACCAGGAGGCACTCCCGGCGGCGGCGGCGGCGCCCGAGCAGCCCCCGCCGGCTCCGGGCCCGCCCGCGGCGGCGAGCGAGGCCGCGCGCGGTGGCGGCGGCGGCGAGCGGCGGCGGCGAGCGGCAGCGGTGAGCGGCGGCGAGCCGCGAGCGGCGAGCGGCGGCGGCGAGCGGCGGCAGCGGTGGTGGCGCTCGCCGCCCTGCCCCCCTCGGAAGGCTTCCGGGGCGCAGGCGAAGGCCGCCAGCGAGGCGCCCAGCGCCGACCACGCCGAGGTGCAGGACGCGGCCGCGCGGGGGGCGAGCGGCGGCGGCGGCAGTGAGCGACGGCGGCCAGCGGCGGCGGCGCGCGGCGCCCCTCGCACTCTCGCCTCCCTCCCCCTCCTGCTCCTCCTGCTCCTGCTCCTGCTCCTCTTCCTCCTCCACCTCCACCTCCTCCTCCTCCTGCTTTTCCTCTTCCTCCTCCTCCCCCGCCTCCTCCTCCTCCTCCTTCCTCCTTCTGCTCTCCTCCTGCTCCTCCCCTCCTCCTGCTCCTGCTCTGCTCCTGCTGGTGCTGCCCCGCCCTACTTTTCCTTTTCCCCTCCGTCTGCTTCTCCTGCTCCTGCTCCTGCTCGTGCTCGTGCTCCACCTCCTCCTCCTCCTCCTCCTCCTCCTCCTCCTCCTCCTCCTCCTCCCTCCATCCTTCTCCCTTCCTTATAAGCAGGTTTCCTTTGTCGCACCCCGAGACGGGGCGGTAGGGCCGACGGGGCGCTTCGCCTGAGACTCTCTCGCCATCTATGATCCTGAAGCTTGACATGTGTAAGAGCTTCAAGGGTGGAGGGCGGCTGGCTTTCAACATGTGGTTCTCGCTTTATCGCTTTTCGCCGCGCTCGTTCGTCTCAAAAGTTTGCCGGGGTTTCACGGATGGAGGGCGGGCCTTTTTTCAACATGTGGTTATCTTGGCGTCTTGCACATTCGTCTTTCAAGTCGCAAGGGTTTCAAGGATGTAGAGCGGTACCTTTTCAACATGTTGTTCTCCATTTGACGCCGCGCAAAGTATTCGTTTTAACAGGTAGCAGGAGTTATACGGATGGATGGCGGTTCGTTTTCAAAACGTGGCTCGCGCCTTAGCGCAGCACACATTCGTCGTAATAGCTTACAGCAGTTTCAAGGGTTTGTATGGCTGACGTCCCAGAGCTGGTGTTTTGGCACGATTTAGGAATGTCAGGGCGCGGCAGTCACGTTGATTCGCAGTGTTGGTATGCCTGATATGGTGTTCTGGCACGTTTAGGAACGTCAGGTTCCAACGGTGACGTGAAATAGCGGCGTTGAAGTCCCATGGACGGTGCTTTGGCTCGCTTGATTTGTTTCAAACGGTTGTCTGCTAACGGGGCTCTTCCCGCAGTGAATCAGTTTTGATAGGAGCCTATGAACAGGAAGCTTGGAGGGAGGGGTACTTGCAACATCGTTGGCGAGTCGTGGTTCCTCCTCCTCCTCCTTCTCCTCCTCCTCCTGCTCCTCCTCTTCTCTCCGCCTTCTGCTGCCATGGAGGGGGGTCCTGGAGAAAACCTCCACACACCACTCTATCCGCTCCTCCTCCTCCTCCTCCTCCTCCTCTTCCTCCTCCTCCACGGCGACAGAGACGGCGACGGCGACGACGACGACGGCGGCGATGACGAGGACGACGGGGCGGCGGCGGCGGCGGGCGGCAGCGGCGGTGGCGACACCTCCGATGCCGACCTCCGCTGCCCAAGGCCGCCGAGGGAGTGCGGAGGGGCCGCCGCGGGACCGCCGAAGGGCCGCCGAGGGCCCCGCGACACGAGGCCGCGGCGGCGGCGGCGGCGACCGGCGGCGGCGAAGACGGCGCGCGGCGCCGCGCGCGCGCGCCACGGTGCCGAGCGGCCCGGGCAGGAGGTCAAGGCGCGGGCGCGGGAGGCGCTGGCGGCGGCGCTGGGGTCGTCCGAGGCCAGCGAGGACGCCCCCGCCTCGGCGGCAGCGGCCCTCGGCGGCCCTTCGGAGGCCCCTCGGCGGGGCGGGGGCCGTGCCGACACCGCCTCCGCCCTCGCTCCTCCTCGTCCTTCTCCGACTCCGGCTCCGACTCTTTCGCTCCTCGCCGTGGGGGCAACGGGCGCTGCGGGAAGCGGGTCCTAAGGGTTTTTCGCCGCTTTCTGCCTCTCGGGGCCCTCCAGGGGCCTCTGGGCTGTCAGAGAACGGCTCGGGATGAAGATGTCGTCCGGGGGGGGAGGCCCCAGGGTCGCCAAGAGCGAAAGCCCGGCAGTCGAACCGCACCATGAGGACGAGTAGCTTGCCAAGGGTGCCCTCGCACCCTTGCCTCTCGGCCAATCCTATCGGCGGCGAGCGAGGGGGGGAGAACGAGAAGGAGAAGGCCCTCTCCGAAGGCGGCGGGACCTCTCAGAGGCCCCCGCGCCCTCTGAGAAGGCTTCTGCATCTCCGGGGAGGGCCCAGAACATTTCTCGAGAGGCCCGGGGGGCTCCGAGCCTTCTGCGAAGGCCCGCCCCTTCTCGCTTCCCCCCCTCGCTCGCCGCGCGGCCATCCTGGGCCGTGCGTCGCCGTGGGTCGTGGGCTCCCGAGCTCGTCTTCGGTCCGAGCGTCCTCGGGCCTGGTACCCTGGCCGCGCGTCCTCGTGATCCGCAGCTCGAGCGCCCCCTCCTCCTCCTCCTCCTGCTCCTCCTCCTGCTCCTCCTCCTCCTCCTCCTCCTCCTCCTCCTCCTCCTCCTCCTCCTCCTCCTCCCCCTCCTCCTCCTCCTCCCCCTCCTCCTGCTCCTCCTCCTCCTCCTCCTCATCCTCATCCTCTCCCTCCTCCTCCTCCTCCTCCTCCTCCTCCTCCCGAGCAGCCTTTGCCGCCTGGCGTGTGGAGGCACGAGGCCCTCGAGGCGGAGAGGGGGGGGGCGGCGGTGGCGCGAGGAGGGAGAGGAGGGGAGCGACGACAGCTGCGGGGTGCCCAGGAACCCAGATGCTCTTTGAGCCCCCCCTCCAGAGGATCTCTGAGGAAGGGGGTCGTGCGTCGCGCCGCGCGCGGCGGGCGCGGGCGCGGCGCGGGCTTCGGCGGAGAAGGACCGCTTTGCCCGCAGTGCCGCAGGGGAGCGACGGCACGGCGGCGATGGTGGCTGCAGGCAGACGCGGTGAGCACAGAAGGAGTTGGCAGCTCCTCGCAGCGCTCGGGCGTGTCCTTCTCTTTCGGCGCCGGGCCCTCGAGGAGCACCTTGGGTCATCGCGCCCCCCCCAACGAAACAAGCGCGCGCGAAGCCAACAGGCACACGGGGGATGGGCGCCCTGAGCGAAGGCGAGAGCTGCGCTCCTATCTCTCAAGCAGTGGGGGGTGCTGGCAGCAGGGCTGCTGCCCCGCCCCTTCTGGCCTGCGCGCCCCCTCGGAGCAGGAGTTGAGCGGTTCCTCGCTCCTCCCCCCGGCTTTCCACCGCGCGTGCACATCATCAACACGACCCGCGGGTCGAGTACGGCCGCTTCGCGGAAGACGAGGACGAGGACGAGGAGTTGAGCGCGTCAAGACTCCTGCCTGCTCCCGAGGCCGACCTCGTCCCCCCACCGCTGGCACTTCGTCTCGACTGGACGGACGGAGCGAGGCCTGCCCTCGCGCTTCTCGGTCGGACTCGGAGCCTCCTGGCGGGCAGCGCAGGGGCCTCCAGGAGTTCGACCTTCAGGTGCGCGCCGGGCTCCAGCACGGTGTCAGTTCTCTCGGGGGCTCCAGCGGGGCCTCTCTGGTCGTTCGCTTGCACTGCAAAGCCCCTTCGGGCCACGGCAGGGTGCGCAACCTCGGGCGCCAGCGTAGGTAATCAAGCAAACCCCTACGGGTGCGGGCAGGGGCGCTCTCTGAGCCTGCCAGCAGATCTCCTCGGGCCCCCTCCCGAAGTTGCCAGAGGGGGGCTCTGCTCCCAGGCTGCGCCGAGGAAAGACTTGAACTCCGTCGGAAGCCTCGAGGCCGGGCCGGGGCGGCGCGGTCTGCCCTCATGGTCGTCTTGCTGTTTTTTGATTGGGCCGGTGGGCACTCGCCTGCAAATCTTCCTCCTCATCGCTTCTCCTCCACATCTTCGCTCCTCCTCCTCCTCCTCCTCCTCCTCCTCTCCTCCTCCTCCTCCTCCTCCTCCTGTCCTTCTTCCTCCTCCTCCTCCTCCTCCTCCTTCTCCTCCTCCCCTCCTCTCTCCTCCTCCTCCTCCCTCCTCCCTCCTCCTCCTCCTCCTCCTCCTCCTCCTCTCATCATCATCATCATCATCATCATCATCATCATCATCCTCATCCTCATCCTCATCCTCATCTTCATCCGCATCCTCATCCTCGTCCTCCTCCTCCTCCTCCTCCTCCTCCTTTTCCTCCTTCTTCTCCCCCTGCTCCTCCTCTTCCTCGCCCTGCTACAAACTCAGCCATTCGCCGTAGGGTTCGTTCGTTCGTCCGTCCGTTCGTTCGTTCCTCCTCCTCCTCCTCGTCCTCCTCCCCCACCATTCCTTTCCTTATGAGTAGCTCCTTCCTGTCGCACCCGGAGACCGGTCGAAAAGGCGGGCCAGGCGTTTCGTCGGAGATTTCTTCACAGTTTAAGATCCTGAAGCTTAGAGTTTGCAGCAGATTCACGAATAGAGGGCGGGTCGTTTTCAAAATGTGGCTCTCGCCATCGTGCCGCGCATGTTCTTTAAACAAACATTGCATGATCTTCACTAATGGAGGGCGGGTCTTTTTCAAAATGCGGCTCTTGCCTTCGCGCCGTGTGCATCCGTCCTTATGAATTGCAATCGCTTCAAGGATGGAGGGCAGGTCGTTTTGAAAGTGTGGGTTTCGCCTTTGCGCCGCACGCATTCGTTTTCAAAACTTACAAGAGCTTCGCGGGTGGAGGGCGGTTCTTTCTCAAAGCGTGGCTCTGGCTGTAGCGCCGCGCGCATCCGTGCTATGAAGTTGCGGCAGCTTCAGGGTAAACGTCTGGGTTCAAACGTCCCGGCAGTGTTGTCTTGGCACGATGTCTGACTGTCCTTGCCCCATCCCTCCCCCGTCCCCCCTCCCAGACATCCGACGTCTCGATCTTTTCGAGGCGCGGGCCCCCGACCTCCCGACCACTTCCCTGGGACCGGCTTTTCATCCCGAGCCGTTTCTTGACGGCCCCGAGGCCCGGCGAGGGCCCCGAGAGGCCAAAAACTATGCATGCTAATGTCAATGGTAATGTTGACGATCGTCATGGACACTGACTCTCAAGCCTTTTTCTGTCCGGACTAGGATGCCGGTCGACCCGTCCACTGTCCCCTGCGCATTCTCCATCGGCCCCTTCTGCCTGCTGGTGCGGTCCGCGCCACCCGCGCCCATCTGCGGCTGCCAGTGCGGTTGTGGGTCCCCTGGCTGGTCCACCGCCCAGCTGCTCGCCGTCGTGGTGGGGCAGCTCGTGACGGGCTGGGGGGCAGTCCGCTGGTGGACGCCGCCTCGGCCGACGGCTCCGCTCGTGGTGACCACGGGCCTGGAGACGACCAGGCAGCTGACACTGCCTGCAGGGGCGCGCGGCAGGCGAGGTCGGAGCTCCTCCGCTCGCCTGATGGCAGATGGCCGCTCTGTGGCAGCGGGGCGCCGCTTCAGGGCCCCGTTCGACTCGTCGGAGGGGGTCTGGCACGAACGCCTCGCCCCTCGCCGCACCTCAGGCGGCCACGTGGTGCTCACGCCGGACGGCGACGCGTACGAGGAGCTACTGGAGGACTACGAGGAGGCGCTGCCTAGTGTTGTTGCTGGCGGCATCCCGAACCGCTTCTCTGGGCACAAGTCATTCCGCTACGCCTTCGGCCCTGGGGACATCGCCGACGCCAGCGCCTTCCGCCAGCGGGCCGAAGCCTACCTGGCTGGCTGGGCTTCCACACCTCGAGCTGCCGTTGGAGGTGGGCGGGGGCCCGCGCCTATCGCCGACACCGGCGTTGCGCCCGCCTGCGCGGCTGGCGCGCTGGTGCCTGCTGCTGACGTGGACCCCGCTTCCTACGACCCCGGCTCGCTGGCTGCCCACACCGGCATCGTGGGCGGGGAGTGGTTCGTCGGCGAGGACCAGGGCCCCCGCAGGCGCGGCGAGGGCATCACCATCCGCGACTCGGGCATCGCCGTCGGCGCCTCGGGCCAGGCTTTGCTGTGCCGTGAGGGGGTGTGGTACCGCCTGTGCCGCGACCTGCCGATGCCGTTGCCAGCTGACGAGGGCGTGGCGGACGCGGCGGAGGACTTTCGCACACTGGCGGTCGAGTACAATGTACTCGGGGGGCGCACCCGCAGCCTCGAGTCCGCGCACCACCTGCTGCGCGAGGAGGTCCTGGACGACGCCTGGCCACTGGAGGGCCCCCGCACCGTGCAGTGGCTCATCGAGGCCTCCGCCAAGAGCGGCATGGGTTCGGTGCCGCGCGACCATTGGTGGAGACAAGCGCTGGGGGCGACATCATCGGGCCCAGGGATCGACGTGCACCTCTTCCTCTCGGAGTGCATCCTGCACGGGCAGCCGTGCGACCAGGTCAACATCTGCATCTTGGCCTGCTGTGAGAGCATGTCCCGCGGCTACCAGCCCCGGGAGGAGCGGTACCAGGAGCGGAGCCGCGCCTCCAGGGAGGGCGCGGTGGCGGCGGGGCTCGCGGACGAGAGGCACCTGGTTCTCGGCGGCGACCGTGCCAAGGGCTACGCGCTCACCTCGCCCGAGTTGGAGCGCTGGGTGGCGAAGCGCATGGAGGAGCAGGCTGCCGAGCTCAGGGAGCGCCGCAAGGGTCACGAGGAGCGGGCTCTGGCGGCGGCGTCCCTGGGCGGCGGCGGCGGCGGCGGCGGCGCTGGCCAGACGATCGGCGCCGACCACAGTGAGAAGCTCAAGGACAACAAGAAGGGCAAGGACGGCCAGACTGGCACCCCGGGCGCTGGCTCGGGGGGGCAGGGCTGACGCCTCCCACCCCCGTGCTACCCTGCAGCGGCCCCGGAGTCCCCCCGGCTGGGCGCCGCTTCTACACCACCAGGGGAGGCGGCTGAGCGCTCGCGCCGCCGCTATGCCGCCAGGTCTTGCGGCAGATCCCAGGGACCTGCTTCCTCTGCCTGAGCCCGCCTCGCCTGCACCGCGCCATGGGGATGCGCTGGGCTCGGAGTGGCTCTCGGCAGGCCTGCGGACCCTCAATGAGATGGGAGGGCGCGGCACTGTTCGGCGGGCTGGAGCAGCCTCTGGCCCCCAGACCGACGCGCTGGAGCGGCTTCGCAGCTCCTACGCCGCCGTGCCCAGCTGCCCGACGGACCTGACCGCCGACTCGGCCACACGCGCCGTGATCGGCTCCGATCCTGGCTATGGATTTGACGACATGGCCAGCGGGAAGTACGCCACCTACCAGCGCGGGAAGGTCTCACTTCCGCGCGCGGCCTCTGGTGCGGTGGAGCTAGCTGCTGCACTGCCGGCGGGGCCCCGCTCTTTGCTGATGGGTGAGTCTGGCACCTTGCTGACGAGGGGCTCCACATCTTCTTCGTCGTTGGCGAAATTGGCTTTTGACCGGAGGCTTGCAAGCAGCCCACGCACCTATGGGAAGTTTTTGGCTGATCTCCTCGAGCGCGACATGCTCGAGGCTGGCACTTCGTTCTCTCAGGTGGCGCCCTTCTTCGTTTACAAGAAGGACGGGACCCTCAGGCTGATCTTCGACACCAGGGCCTCGAACAGGGAGTTCGCCGAGCCCGACTACGTCCCCTTGGCAGCGGCGCAGGCCCTCGGCAGCATCGAGCTGCAGGCGGGGGAGCGCCTCTTCGTGGCCCAGGGCGACGTCACGTGCTGCTTCTACCAGTTCTTGCTGCCAGTGCACTTGCGTGAGGCCTTTGGCCTGCCGCCCGTGCCATGGGACGCGCTCCCGCTCGTCGCTCGCCAGCTGGTTGGGGCGCGCCCGCCTGACGGCATGGTGCGCCTGCGCCTCAGAGTGGTGCCGATGGGCTGGTCCTGGGCTGTCTACTTCATACAGCATGTCATGATGGAGATTCTTCGCCCCTGCGCCCCGGCGGACCGCTGGCTGGCCCAGTACGTGCCGCGCGAGCCCGTCTGCCCCGGCTCGGGGGCCTCGCTCATCTACATTGACAACTTCGCGGCCATGGGCACGAGCGCCTCGGAGGCGAACACTCGTCTGGAGCGCATGCTGGGCGCCGTGTCGGCCGCTGGAGTGGACGCCTCGCCAGAGCCTGCCGGCGCTCCGCTGCTCGGGTTCGAGCTGGGCTCGACGGGCACCCAGTGGCGGCCGACGGCGAGGAAGTTCTGGAAGGTCGCACTGGCCCTCCGCGCTCTGGGCTGGGGCCGCCAGCGCCGCACGGGGCGGCAGATTGCACGCGCCGTCGGCCATGCCTCTGCCATCATGCTGCTGCGGCCGGAGATGCTGTCCATCTTCTCGGCCGTGTACGTCTTCGCCGACCGCTACTTCGGGCAGCCGGCGCGCGTGTGGGCCTCTGTGCGGCGCGAGCTCCGAGCTGCCTGGGCGCTGCTGCCGCTCGCCGTCGCCGACGTGAGCCTGCCCTGGTCGCCCGCAGTCGCCTCGGTCGACGCCTCGCTGTACGGCTTCGGCGTCACCGAGAAGGTCTGGCCCCCCGCCGAGGTGGGCCGCGTCGGCCGTGCCTCGGAGCGGGGGCGGTACCGAGGGGCGTTGCGCACCTCCCGCCGCCCGCGCTGCCTGGTCGAGGGGGAGGAGGCTGAGCCCTCGCTGTGCGACATCGTCGACGCCTCGTCCGAGCAGCTGCGTGCGCTGGGGCTGCGCTCCGCCTTCGAGGAGGTGCCGTCGGCCCTGGCCCGCGGCGATGACTGGGGCGTGGTGGCAGCTCGCCGCTGGAGGCGCAAGGACAAGATCCTGGCGCTCGAGGCGGAGGCAGCCCTGTGGCAGGTTCGGCGGCTGGCCCGCAGCCGCCAGAGCGCCCAGAAGCGGCACTTAGTTTTGTCTGACTCAATGGCCTGGGTCCTCACCTCGTGCAAGGGACGGAGCTCGTCGTGGTACCTGCTTCGGAGGTGCCGCGAGTTTTGCGCTATGAGCCTGGCCCTCGGAGCACGTGTCTCCTTTCGATGGATCCCCTCGGAGTGGAACTCGGCGGACGAGCCCAGCAGAAGATATGACCCATCGTCGTCTCATCATGCTCGACACTTTCACACCGCACTTGCTCCGCCCGCTGATCTTACAGGGGACGTCGAGCTTGGTCGCCAGCCGCCGCCTCGGCTCGAGGGTGAGTGCGGCGACGCGCCCTTCCTGCGGCCGATCGCGCTCGCCGAGGCGCGGCTCCACGGGCCCGCGGGCGCTGCAGGGCTTCGCGAGCAGCTCGCGGCAGGGCGCTCCAAGCGGCGGGCCTTTGCAGGGCCTTTCGCTGCGGGGCTCCCCGGGCCCGAGCCCGCTGTTCTGCGGGGCGCTGGTGCCGACGCAGAGCCAGAGGCCGAGCCGGGCCCCCTTTGCCCCGAGCCGGGTGCTGCGCCCCTTGGTGGCGCCGGAGCCGGAGGGCGGCGAGGCCAGCTGGAGGCCGCGGCTGAAGGGCATCGCCCTGCCGCGCCGACACGCCTGACCGAGCACGCTGGCTGCAGTGCGCTGGGCGCTGCCCGAGCTGCCGCGCCCGCTGTGCCGGGGCCTACCACTGGCGACGGCGGCGGGCACTGGCTGGCGCCGGCTCGAGAAGCCGCTGTCGCGCCCGCCAGCCCCTCGGTAGCTGGCCGTGCTGATGGCCCTGCGGCTCTGTGCCGACAGCAAGGCGGACTACGCCCTCTTCCTGCTGCTGACGCTCAAGACGTACAGGCGGCCGAGCGAGGCGCTCATCCTCCTCGGCCTACAGCTGGTGCCGCCCGCGCCGGGCGAGAAGGGGGCATGCCGCTTCTGGGCCATCCTGATCCGCGCGAGCGAGCTAGACGTGCTTGGCGAGACCGGCGAGCGCGACACCAGCGTCGTCCTGGACCTGTCACGGCACCGCCTGCTGGAGCTTGCGCTGCGCCTCCTGAAGGCCAGCCGGGGGAGCGGAAAAGGCTCTTCAAGTTCGGCTACACCGGCTTCCTCCTGGTCTGGAACAGCTGTCTCCACAGCTTCAGCCTGGCGCAGCTGAACGTGACGCCGTACTCCCTCCGGCACGGGGGGGCCTCGGAGGACGTGTCCTCCCGGTCACGGGCCCTCCTCGACGTCTCGAAGAGGAGCGGGTGGCGCTCGTTCCAGAGCGAGCAGTGCTACGAGAGGCACGCCAGGCTGGGCTTGATGATGTGCCGCATCCCCGTGCAGCCGAGCGAGGACGCGCGGCGCCGCGAGCGCGAGCTGGCCCGGCTCTTGCTGTCAGCCTGCGTGCGGCGCGTGCTGATGCTACCATGCTGAAGCACAACGTCTTCGTGGACCTCTTCGCTGGCACTGCGCCGGTGAGCAGGTACTTGCGCAGCAAGGGCTACGCCTGCATCGCCTTCGACAAGCTGCAAGGACCGCAGTTTGACCTCAGCCGTCGTGAGGTCGTGCTCACCATCGCCGGCTGGATGCGTGCGGGCCTGGTGTGGGCGCTGTGGTTTGCGACGCCGTGCGTCACCACGACTCGAGCCCGCACTGACAGGTCAGGTCGCATGCCGCCGCCGCTGAGGTCATCTGAGCACTACCGTGGCTTGCCTGACTTGTCTGCTCGTCACCGCGCACAGGTGCGCGCTGCTAATAGTCTGATCGACGCGGGAGGACGCCTCCAGCAGCTCGCCTGGGATCTGGGCATCTGCTGCGGCGAGGAGAACCCTCAAACCTCCATCCTTTGGTGTTTTCCCTCGCGGTACCGTTCTATCGCTCGCGGCTCCGCGGTCGATGTGGATTTTTGTGCTGCTGGAGGTCCCATGCGCAAAAGGACCAAGCTCGTTTTCCAGCATTGTGGCACTGTCGAGGCCCCACACCTGCGATGCCATGGTCGTGGGGGGCTTTGTTCGTTCACTGGCCGTAAACATGTGCACATCCGGGGGAAGATGGGGGGTAAATGGCTCTCTAAAGTTGCGGAGCCATACCCTCCTGTAGTAGCTAAGTTCATCGGCGATGTCCTCATACATGTAGTCCATCGCCGTGCTGTGGCCACGCTCAGCCAATTGTGAATTGCCCAGCTCTGCCAGCTTACTTCATATGAATGGCGTGATTACGGGATTTCAGTCTCTGTGCCTGCGCCTGCGCTATTTCAGCGTGTGCGCGGCGTCCCGCATGATAAATCGCCTGCGTCGCACTTCGACTGACAAAAAGTGCTGGCCTGAGAGCGGGTCATGCTAATGTCAATGGTAATGTTGACGATCGTCATGGACACTGACTCTCAAGCCTTTTTCTGTCCGCCCAAGGCCATCCCTCGCCTCGACACACTTTTTGATGTGGATTTCAGTCTCTGTGCCTGCGCCTGCGCTGTTTCAGCGTGTGCGCGGCGTCCCGCATGATAAATCGCCTGCGTCGCACTTCGACTGACAAAAAGTGCTGGCCTGAGAGCGGGTCAACACCTTTGTTTCGATTTTTTCGAGCCGCCCGATGTCTGGGCTCGCTCTCCCGCCTGCTACGCGTCTCCTCGCCCCTGGCGCACCTCCAGAGCGCGCCCAGCGGCGCGCCCGGCGCGCGCGCCGCCCGCAGGAGCCGCCGCCGCAGCCGCCGGCGCAAGAGGGCTCGGGCTCCAGCTCGCAGGGCGCTGCCCCCCCGGGGGCGACGCTGTTCGACAGGCGCGGCCCCCTCCTGGGGGCAGCAGGAGGAGGAGGAGGAGGAGGAGGAGGAGGAGGAGGAGGGAGGAGGAGGAGGGGAGGAGGAGGAGGAGGAGGAGGAGGAGGAGGAGGGAGGGCGGGAGGAGGAGGGGGGGGGGGGGGAGGGGGAAGGGGGAGGGGCAAGCTAGGTGCGTTCGCATGATATCCGACCTCCTGCCCCTGCCTTCCACCCCTTACCGTGGCGTAGATCTATCTCCTCTCTTTTCGCATAGCTGGATGTCGAGCAGGGCAGTGATCCCCTGAGGGTGCGCGATGTATCGTAAAGCGCTGCATAGACGGGCGTAGAAGAGCACGGCAGAGCGTAGTATGTCATAGCATGGCGTGGCGTTGCGTAGTGAAGAATTGCATCGCAAAGCGTTGCAACGCAAGGAATGGCATCGCACAGCGGCACAGAACATAACATGGCATAACATGGCATTGAATATCAAGCCGTAGCATGGCATAGCATGGCATGGCGCTGCGCAGTCAAGCGTTGCATATCATATCCTGGCGTTGCAGTCGAAGGCATGGCAGCGCACAGAAGAACACCACTTAGCATCGCATTGCATGCCGTGGCATGGCACTGCAAATAATGACGCCAGTGCTGCAGCAGGAGCACGATTCGGAACGAGCGGAAGCGCGGACATGAGGCTAACGCTGCAGCGGGAGCACGATTCGGAACGAGCGGAAGCGCGGACATGAGGCCAACGCTGCAGCGGGAACACGATTCGGAACGAGCGGAAGCTTGAAAATGAGGCCAGCGTTGAAGCGGGAACAACACCTCGAACAAAAAACAAACGAAGACCCAACTCCCGCGAATCTTGTGTCAAAAACTGTGCGCGGAGGGGGGCCGAACACCTTCTGGACGTCATCTGGGGAAAGAGGAGAGCAGTATTCCTATCGTGTAGTTGTGGAGGGGGGCGGCGCGTTGTTGAAGCACGACGGCGTCTGGGAGTGGCTCGCGCGGTGGCTGGCGGCGCGGGGCGCCACCGGCGTAAGGACGGAGCAGTTCGACCCCGCTTGGGACAGGCCGCGCCCGGACGGCTCCCTCGAGGCCGCGCGGCTCGGCGTGGCTTCCGCCGACCTGGCCGCGGGGGTCACCTACTACGCCGACGTGGTGATCGCCGACGCGTCCTTGGGTTCGGGCGCGGCCGCCAGGCGAAGCCGCGCCGCGCGCGACGGGGCCGCGGCGGCGGCGGCGGAGACCCGCAGACACCGGCGCCACCCGGGCCCGGCCCCGGTCGCCTTTGAAACAGTGGGGCGAGCCGGGAAGGAGGCACAGGCGATGCTGAGGAGCTGGGCGGCGGGGGACCCGGCGACGCTGGCGGCAGCACGGTAAAGCCTGGCCGCCGCGCGGCAGCGCGACAGCGCGGAGACCTACCGCGCGGCCACCTGGCATCGCTCGGACGTGTGCATTTTTTTCTCGGCGAGAACCATCGAGGACCATCCTGGACCATAGAGCAGGAAAAAAACGCACGAAACCGAAAAATGCACGGGAAATGGACGTCCGAGCGATGGCAAGGCCACCCTGCGCGCTACCGCAGCGCGGCGCCTGGCGGGCCCTGGCGGCCCTGGCCCGCCCGAGCAACGCGCCAATTGAGCGCTGAGGTTTCGGCGGCGCGGCCCTCGCCGGTCTGAGCGGCCAGGCTGAACCGACGGACGAAGCGGCGACCCCGGCACGACGGGCGCAGCCAGCGACCGCGGGCAGTGCGCCGCAGAGGTGGGCCGCGCGCTGGGCAGCTGACTAGGCGGCGCGCGCCCCTCCTCCTGCAGCGCTGGGCTGCGCTGGGGCTGGGCCGCGCTGGGCGGGCGGCGCTGGCCTGGCCGCGCGCGCTCGGCGCCGGCTGGGCGGCGGGCGCCGCGCGGCTGCCGGGCGAGGCCGCCCGGCGGAGCCAGCAGAACGGCGGCAACGGCCACCGGGTCTTCGCGCAGCTGGCCGCGATCCCGGGCAACGAAGTCTATAGGCTTTGTGGCCGCTGTCTGAGGCGGCCAACCACCCCCATGGGTGCCGCTCCTTCTGAGAGGGTTGGTGGAGGTGTCGGCAGGCTCCCGACCACTGTGCTCTGGGAGCGGGCGAACACGCGTCCGCCGCAAGGACGGAGGAGGAGGAGGAGGAGGAGGAGGAGGAGGAGGAGGAGGAGGAGGAGGAGGAGGAGGAGGAGGAGGAGGAGGAGGAGGAGGAGGAGGGGAGGAGGAGAGGTGAGGAGGAGGGAGGAGGAGGAGGAGGAGGAGAGGAGGAGGAAGGGAGGAGGAAAAAGAGGAGGAGAGGAGGAGGAGTAAGGAGGGGGAGGGGGAGGAGGAGGAGGAGGAGGAGGAGGAGGAGGAGGAGGGAGAGGAGGAGGAGTGAGGAAGGAGGAGGAGGAGGAGGAGGAGGAGGAGGAGGAGGAGGAGGGAGGAGGAGGAGGAGGAGGAGGAGGAGGAGGAGGGGAGGAGGAGGAGGGAGGAGGAGGAGGAGGAGGAGGAGGAGGAGGAGGAGGAGGAGGAGGAGGAGGAGGAGGAGGAGGAGGAGGAGGAGGAGGAGGAGGGAGGAGGAGGAGGAGGAGGAGGAGGAGGAGGAGGAGGAGGGGGAGGAGAGGAGAAGGAGAGAGGAGGAGAGGAGGAGGAGGAGGAGGAGGAGGAGGAGAGGAGGAGAGAGGAGGCGGAGGAGGAGGAGGAGGAGGAGGAGAAGGAGGAGGAGGAGGAGGAGAGAGGGAGGAGGAGGGGCAGGGGGGGGAGGAGGAGCAGGAGCAGGAGCAGGAGGAGGAGGAGGAGGAGGAAAAGGAGGAGGTAAAGGAGCGGAGAGCGAGGAGCGGAGAGCGACAAGCGAGGTTCGAGTTGCGAGCAGGCGGAGAGGAAGAGGACATGGAGGAGGAGATAGAGGAGGACATGGATGAGGACATGGGGAGGAAGAGGATGACGATGTTGATGTCGTTGATGTCGTTGATGTCGATGATGATGATGATGATGATGATGACGACGACGATGATGATGATGATGATGATGATGATGATGATGATGATGATGATGATGATGATGATGATGATGATGATGATGATGATGGTGGTGGTGGTGGTGGTGGTGGTGATGATGATGATGATGATGATGATGATGATGATGATGATGATGATGATGATGATGATGATGATGATGATGATGATGATGATGATGATGATAGTCGCCCATATGGCACGAGTGCAGGGTTTGCGACAGGCGCCGTCCCATCGGAGCACCCCCTCGTCCTGCAGGCACCCGCGGTTGATACGGCCCTGAACGGCCACTGCCTGATGAGGGCGACAGGCGGATTGCTGGCGGCTCTCTCTTCCACATGTGGGGACCAGGCACACGCCCTGGAGTCGCAGTCGCACGTCTGGCGCATGATGCGCTTCAACCCCCTCGCGGCCACAGCGGGGGATCGTTTGGAAGAGATTGAATTAGCATGTTCTAACTTCGACGCGATCACGCTCGTGGGCACCCAAAGGAGAACCAAATAGAGAATGGAACAATCTCGCAGTGGCAGCATATGGCGTATTGATGCAGGCTGGTCCGCTGGTTCCATGACCAACAAATCCACGGGCGTTCTTATTTCTTTTGGAACCCAAACCAGACAGAAGCATTTGCGTAAAGTACAAGTACCCCCAGCCCATCTCGCAGGACGAGGGCTTACCGTTAGAGTTCCGTCCAGCTCGTGGGACTTCACGGTGATTGGTGCTTACTACCCGCCACGACCCACAGCAGTGAAGGCGATGCAGGTTTACGACAAAACGGTTACAGTTCTTACACATTGGCTTGGTAAAGTTATCAGCTCAAGTCCGTCACGCAGTGATCCAGTCTTGGAGTGGACTTGAACGACGGGCTCGGCAAAGATTACGACGCAGCGCGAGGGGGCGAATATCTCTTGGACATTTCTGCAGTTCTACCCGCTGGAGCACGTCGCGAGCATGCAGCTGGAAAAACATTTCGCGAACTCATGGAGAAGCGCTATATGTGCGCGCCCACGACGGGAAATGACGCACCCACCTGGTATGGCACGGACGGCGCTTCGTCGATCGTGGACTACATGGCCATGCCACAGACGCTGGCGGAATCGACACGGACCAGCGGCACACTTCTTCGACTGGGCAGACGTATTCAGAACATTCCTAGCAAGTTTCGGCGTGATCATGTCCCTTTACATGTGGAGTTTCGGCTACCAGGCGCACGCGCTTTTCATGCTACCAAGGGTACCAGATGGGACCGCGACACATTGATGCAGGCCTTATCTCTCTCAGGCAGCGAAGCTGGCGAACAGTTCATCACGCAGATAGAGCAGCATCTTGAGCAGAATGCGGATGAAGTTATAAGTCTCATCAACCAGGCCTCGCCTGGCCCGTTGTTCGAGTACCTGGTGTATGTGATGATTTCGGTGGGCGAAGAGTTGTTTAAACGCCCGTCTTTGTATGACGATCCTGAGTATCAACAGAGACGCGAACGCCGATACTTTCTCTTAAAGCATCGCATGGAGAAGCGGTCTCAGTTCGATACGGACATGATTGGGCAATATAAAGATGCACTGGAAATCGAGCTGGGAGCACTATCTCAACGGATGAAATAGTATCGACATCGAGAATGGCTCCGCTTTCAGGAGCGAGCGCTGGACTCCTTATGGGAAGCATGGAACAAGCGACAGCACGCTGAAGTACATCGACTATCACGTAGAGCAGCTGGAACGAAGTTCGGCACGAAGCGAAGATGCCATCTTGCGGTTCGCACGGCCGGTTTGAGCAGCACACAATGGATGCAACAGTGGAGCTTATCTGGGCACCAAGGCGGCATGGGCACGCAGCCTCTTCATGATTGGCATGAATGGAGAGGACAGCGCACAAATATGACAGCAATGGCAGTTCTGGATGAATCACATCGCAAAGCAGCAAACTGAGATTTCAACAGAGTTCGACGGCGCCTAGGACGAGCAGCAAAGCGGCGAGCCGTTCCCCCATGGTCAGCCCCCCTCGAGCTGATCGCGCTACTCATGGGCAGCGGTCCACAACTACCAGATGATGTGGCACCTGCTGGGCGCGGCTGGGGACTTGGACTGCAAATCAGAGAGGCCCCGCTCTTCAAGCGCGCGATTGAGGACGGCGTTGTTCGCGTGCGCACCGCGGGTCGAACACCGACGCATTGGCATGCGAGTCAGGGCATTTCCTGGCCAAAGAAGACGGAAGGAGCCACGGGCATCGGAGACGCGGCTTCCGGGCTACGCACAGTGCATTTGCTCGCTCCGTTGGGCAAGGCTTGGCACGCAGGCAACTCGTATCTGCCGCTTATGCCCCACACAGCGCACGGATTTATGAAAGGACGGTGCAAAGAGAACGCTATCATTACAGTGAATACCACCCTTTATCTGATCAAGCAGGCTGGGCGAAGCTGTTTACAACACTTCCATGACCTGAGCGACGCCTTCGGCAGCATGAGTGGACGGAGCTCGATGACGCCAGTCTGGAGCTGATGCGAGAAGACCCTGGTGGCGAGTTTGGACAGCAGCGGTGTCGAGATGCAGTCATCTCCCTCCCGAGCATACAGGGCGCGTCTACTCTACCCATGCCAACTTGCGGTGCATTGATGGGCTTTCCGTATGCGGTGCGTCTTGTTGTCCTTGGATTCCAGGCTGGGGTCAACAAGTGAACCCGAGCCTTGACGGAAAAACGATCGAAAATTATGAGTTGAAGATCGAGAACCGATTTACGAAACGAACCGCGGACTTATCCCTCTGCCAGTGCGCGGACGACCTTTCGAAGACCACCCTTGGGAAAGCAGGGGGGGGGGGGGCTAACAAGCAGGAGCACGAAGACAAACGAGGAGCCCGACAAAGCGTTGGAATCGATTGGCTGCCGCCAGAAACGCGCGAAGCAGGAGATCACCCCCGTGCTCGCGGGCCCTTGCTCATACCGTGACGCGCAGAATCTTAGGCAGGGAAAAATAGTCTTGCCCGCCCGCCGCAAACCACACGCCAGGTACCTTGGAGCTGAGGTCGCCTCCAATTGCAGTTTCTCGCCAGAGCTTCAATGGAGAGATCGGGCGGCGGCCGTGGCATTCCACTCCTTGGGGCGCTTTTTGACTTTACAACGTACCCCCTGGAAAGTTCGGAGGGGCATGCTGATCTGTTGCGTTCAGAATGCAGCGTTGCATGACAACGAGCGCTTCATCTTTAAATGAAAAACAGCTGGCAGGCCCTAGATAAGTTAGTTGCACGCTATGCACGCATTGCGATGAGAGGCGCAGCGCGCACACAGACGGAGGAGGTGGTGGAGGGAAAGACACGCATTACACACAAGTCGATGACGACCTCGGAGATGTTAGAGCATTGGCGCATGGCGCCCTGTAAACTAGAAGCTCGAGTTCGCAGAATGAAACGCTATCAGGCCATCGCTCGTTCGCCGCGCCAGAATGATCAAGTCCTCGCCGCGCTGTTCGGCACGCACGTCTTCGAGTCGCAGGAAACGGCTATCGGGGATGACATCACGGAAGATGCGAACCCATGGGCGAAGAGAGTTAATGCGGACATCTTAGACAGTCTGAATGAGATGGACGATGAAGGAGGTGTAGTTGGGAGTCTGGCTCGTAGAGGTTTCTTGCAGATCTTTCAAGATCCTGAACTGGGGAGGGGGGGAGTTCGCACAGATGGATTTCACGAGGCTTCGTCGAGGAGCTTATTCATCAGCGATACCCCCACCAGGATGGACCCCCTCGTCGGCGCCTCGTATTATCCCGCTCTGTACGCCTTGTCGACAGCAGGAGCCAGAAGAGTGGGTGTGTGGTTTCGAAATGGAGGAGGGAGTTGCTTGCTTGAAGAAGTTTCGTTCTTCTAAGTCGGTGGAACATCACGGGCTCGCTTATCGTGGATTGCGAGACCCGCGGGTGTCCTTAGTAACTACTAACGTGTGCCCCTATTGCGAAGGTGTACGGATCAATTGTGGCAACGCAACAGCACGTTGTAAAAAGCGTTCTGCGAGGTGGTGCATGTGTAAATCGATCCAGATATCTCGGAGGCCCTTTGCATCCCGACCGTCGCCGATGCCATTTATGCTCTTTCGAGGCGGACGCTTTTTCGGGGCTGCAGGAACACCTACATACACACGCGCCACGTTTCGACTCTTTACGAACTGCTGACGATGCCTTTCGAGCTCAAGACCCCAGCGTGGGGATTGCGGCGCGAAGGAACTGGAGAACCCGCCGCCCAAAGACGCAAAAGGCAGGCAGCAGACATCATCGACAGCAGCGAAGAAAAGACGGTGGCCAAGCTGGTGCTCATCCTCGCACGTCTTGCCCTGTCAAACGCCGCGGGGATCCAAGAGGTAACGGGGATTCTGCGGCGCGCCGTGCTGCTCCTCAGCACGCACCCGATATGCTTGGCAATGCAGGCAGCAGGAATTGCGCATCGCAAGGAGGTGGCGAAGCTGCGGGGCAAAACTCAGGAGCTGGAAGTTCTCGGAGTACCATGCGTACACAATTTCACAGCGATGCTGCAGGGCATGGCGAAGGGAGACCTCGGCCAAGGAGTGCAGCAGCAAATTGGACAGCTCTGGGCTCAGCACGTCGAAGGCAAAACAGCGCAGCAGCTGCAGGAAGTGGTGCCCCATTGCCGCGCGAAGCCCGCCAAGGAGAAGGAATGCCAGCCAGAGATGGCCAAGATCGTCTTCGCTCCCAGCCGCGACCACGACAACAAAGAGAAGCTGCTGATCAACGTGTTCAAGGGACACTCGGCGGCGGCGAAGATGGGCCCCGCCCCTCGGGGCCCTCTGGAGCGAGCAGCTCAGAAGCTATTGGGCGAGTGCGAGAAGAAGTGACACGCCCGCGGTTGAGTGCGCACCAGGGACGGATGACACGGAATCACGGTGAGCGGCTCTTAGACTTGGTGGAGCAAGGCACGGTAGCACTCGAGGCAGCATCGCGGGCGGCAGCACAATTCAAAGTAACGGTACCTGTTCGCCGACACACACGCGCTCGAAAGAAGTATTTGTTTGGTGAGCAGCTCTCAGCTTTTTGGTCCAGATTGACGCCGTGGAAGGCACTATGACTGACTTTCAGTAAGCGGAAGTTTGGACACGCGCTGAGTTGTTCGATTTCAACACCGCCATGGAGAAGTTTATCTCTATAGTGTTTTCCGCTTCTGTCGCCCCCCTTCACAGCGCCCCCCGTCACCCGCTGTAGTCGGGCCCGCTTGTCGGCTAGAGGTGCTTGTGATTGTGCGCCTATGGGGCGGCAGTTGTGCTCGGTAATGCAGCGGGGTGGCTTGTTCGACTTCGTGGCCAGCAGCGCTGAGCAGTTTTTTCCCAACTCGTTGATTTCATTGCAAGTATGCCGATCATTACCATATTTTTGGAGGCATTGGTGCAGTCTCTGATATGAGGTGTCGTTCTCCGACCCCGACGGCCTGTACACCTAAGCGGGAGCGCGCGAGCGAGAGAGAGACAGTCCCTCGTCGTAATTCGTAATTCGATAGGGCGTGCCAGAAGTTGTGGAACACCTTTCCCCCTTTCGCCTGCCTCCCCCCTGCGCCTGTTCTCTCCTCCACGACAGATTGCTGGCCACTTTAATCGAGTGCCCTCTCAGATCGGTGGTGCGTCGTGGCTCCCGGGTCCCCCACCAACGAATCGCCACGAATCGCTTGTGGGCCCCCATCCCCAGCGTTCGGGGCCAGTGATCCTCATGTAGGCCCTCAGGGCGAAGTGACGCCAAGCTGAAACTCAAAGGGTGAAGGCCCTTTTTCCTTTTTTTGTCCAGCTGTCCTGTGGACGCCCCCAGAGACCCATTCCCATGATGATGCTGATGATGATGATGACGATGATGATGATGAAGATGGTGATGCTGATGACGGTGTTTAAACGATGGTGGTGGTGATAAAGATGATGAGGAGGAGGAGGGAATGGATGAGAAAGAAACCGAGACATAGAGAGAGAGGGAGAGATTGAGAGAAAAAGAGAGAGAGAGAGAGAGAGAGAGAAAGAGAGAAAACATGGAAATGAGGAGGAGGAGGGTTCAGGACGAGAGAGGAGGGAGGGGGGAGGAGGGAGGGGGGGGGGCGAGGAGCAGGAGGATTCTGGATTCTGAATGTGGCGCGCCACGAGACCAGCGCGCCCAACAAAGACAAGGGCAAGAGGAAAAATCATGGATCAAGGATCCTTGTAAAAGGGCTAGTGCAAATTACCTCGAAAAACAGTTCCCACAACATGGATATCACCAGTGTTGGCTCCTGTCCTGTCGTCCGTCCATCAAATGCTGGAGGCGATGTTTATGAATTCCAGTAGAAAGCCGATTTAGGCAAAAAGCGTGGTTAGGTTGTCGACGTTGGTCGACGGGTGGGCGCCCCATTGACGGCATAATACGAACTACCCCACAATCCGTCGAACAACGTGGTCTGTCCCAGGTGGTATGGGGCGCGGCTGCTCTGCCGGCTCCCATCGGTGCTTGCCGGAAAACCAACAATATGTGCACCGATGTCTGTTGGTGGCAGGGTCGTGTACTACAAAGCGAGGGGTGCCCACAGTCAGGCCGACCAGGGTAACTGGAGGAGCAAACCACGGATCTCGGAACCTCCTCAGAGCCCTTGGCGACGTGAGTTCAGAAAGACAATGAGCAATCACCCTACCAATATAACAAAAACAAGGCTCTGAATCAGCAGCCCGGCTTGCTGGATCCTCGTCTCGGCATGCGAATCCTGAGCGTGCATCCGCGCGCTTCTCTTCGCGAGTATTCCGGCATGTGGTTTGCCGCTGGCAAGAAACAAATCACAACCATACAAGCCATCGAGAGATTGGAGGAGGAAGAGGAGGAGGAGGAGGAGGAGGAGGAGGAGGAGGAGGAGGAGGAGGTGGTGGAGGAGGAGGAGGAGCAGGAGGAGGAGGAGGAGGACCAGTGAAAACCCAAGATTCCTCAGCGATGTTGGAGTAAACCCTCCCTCTAAGCTCCAGCTTCATAGGCCCCATACAAGGATTCATTTCCACTGGGGGAGTTGCCCCGTTGGGAGACAACCGCGTGAAGATCCTGAAGCGTGCCAAAACACCGCTCTCGGACTCCAACGCAACGGATAAACTTGACTGTTGCGTCTTGACGGTCATGAATCGCCCCAGAACGCCATTCCTGGGGTTTCAGCGCAGCCAATCAACGTAACTGTTGCGCATAGGCAGTCCTGAACCGCTCCACAGCATAAGTTTGGGTACGTTAGCCATGCGAATCCGCAAAACCCGTTTAATGTGTTTAAACGAATGTGCGCGGCGCTAAAGCGAGAGCCACATGTTGAAAAGGATCCGGCCTCAATCCGTGAAGCTCTTGCAACATTTCAAAGATAATGTGCGCGGCGGTGAGGCGAGAGTCACATGTTGGAAGCGGACCGCGCTTCATCGTGAAACTCTTGCGAATGCTTGAGACAAATGCGCGCGGTGCTAAGACGAGAGCCACATGTTGGAAGCGACCCGCCGTCCATATGTGAAGCTGTTGTCGATGTAAAAGCGCCAGGATCATAGATGGTAAGGGGGTCTCAGGCAAAACGCCCGACCCGCCTTTTCGACTGGCCTCGGGGTGCGACAGGGGAGAGTTATTCACAAGGAAATGGAATGGAGGAGGACGACGACGACGAAGAGGAGGAGGAGAAGGAGGAGGACGAAGAGGACGAGGACGAGGAGGAGGAGGAGGAGCAGGAGTAGGAGGAGGAGGAGGAGGGAGGAGGGAGGGGGAAGGGACAAGAAGCGAGGAGCGAGCAGGAGGAGGCGCGTAGAGGATGCATGAGCGTAAGGGGATGGGGATGCGGATGCGGAGAATAACGACGTGGAGGGATTATTGGTCCAGTTATTCCCTTTTCGATTTTTTTATGGACTGGGACCCTGCGACCCCCCCGTAAACGGGACCCTCCCCCAGATCCTTGGCACGAGGGGCACCCTGGACGCCCTTGCAAACGGTCCCCTGTGCTTTGCCAGTCTCCTCAAGCCCCTGTTGGGCTTAGGCAACGGGCTCAAATCGGTCAGGAAGGCGGCCGAACGGCCCCGCGAGAGCCCACAGAGGCCCCTGACACCCACAAGAAGCCCGAAGACGACCCAAAGAAGACCCCCAAGAGGCATTCAACATGCAACCAAGCATTGATTGCCAATGGTTTTTGTATGATGTTTGGGATGCTCTGTTCTTCGGTCTTCCGGGCGCTCGAAACCGCCCAGGAGGCCAGAAAATTGCTCCCAATTTAGCCAAGAAGGCTTCCAGGCAGTCCAGGAGGAGCCCCAAGACGGCCCAACAGGACCCCAAGATGACCCGAAGAAAGCCCCAAGACGGCACAAGATGACCCCAAGACGCCCGACGCCCCCCGAATCATTCCAAATCGTGACTCGGTCGTTCGGGGAGACCGCGGTTGGAAGCAGGGTGGCCTGGGGAAGCACCAAGTGGCCCCCAGAAGGAACCCTCGAGGCCTCCAGAAGGCCCCAGCAAGACTTTACAAATTTTCGTGAGATTCCCAAGAGGCTCTCCTAGGATGAGCCTCCGCAAAAAGAGCTGAGGATGGGGACGAATTCGCAGGGTAGGGCGATAATGAGGAATATGAAAAGGAAACATGAGGGAAGGACAACGAATCACATTATTACAACGACGATGCCGGAAAAGGCAACCACGAGTTAACGCCAACTGTTCCGTTTTATTTTGTTGCCCTCCTGCTTGCATGCCAAGCCTCAAGGACCAAAGTGCACGGCGCGAAGCGCCAATGTATTATTGTTTGTGCATGTCTGTCTGTTTGCCTGTCTATCTGTCGGTCTGTCTGTCTGTCTGCCTGTAAGTATGTATGTATGTATGTATGTATGTATGTATGCATGCATGTATGTATGTATGTATGTATGTATGTATGTATGTATGTATGTATATATGTATGTATGTATGTATGTAAGTATGTATGTATGTATGTATGTATGTATGGATGGATGGATGGATGTATGGATGGATGGATGGATGTATGGATGCTATTTGTTTGTATGTATGTATGTATGTATGTGTGTGTATGTATGTATGTCTACAGATATGTGTATACGCATGCGAATATACAAATAGATACGTATCAGACTGAGGGGCCGAACGGTAATTCACTGTCCCTGGTTGCGTGGCTGAAGTGGGCTTCTGCGATGCTGATTCTCATTGTTGTTGTTGAACTCTCACTCTCGAAGAATAATTATTGTTGATCCCCCCACACCGGTGCACATTGATTTTTTCAACTGAAGTGCCCCCCCTGGGGCTCGCACCTTGTTTTTTTGTGAAGGAAAGTCTTCCTGCTCAAACTGGCCCCCTGGCCCCCGGGTTACAACAACAACGGCTCCCGCCTAAGACTTCCTCACAATTAAGCCAGGACCCCCGCTCCCGCCCGAGACTTCCTCGCATTTTAGTCAAGAATCGCGCTCTCGCTTGGGACTTCCTTACGATGTATTCAGGAATCGCTCCTCCTGCGCTCTGGAGTCGCGCTCTCGCTGGAGACTTGCTTGCAATTTACTGAAGAATAGTGCCCTTGCGTTGGAATCTCTTGCAATTTACTCCAGCGCCGCGCTCCCGACACCCAGGCACCCAGGAGTCGCGCTCACGCTTAGGACTCCTTCACAGATTACCTAGGAATCGGGATCTCGCTTCCCTTCGTGGCCCCGTTGCAGCCCTTCGTGGCCCCCTCGCTTTGTTTCGTGGCCCCGTTGCAGCCCTTCGTGGCCCCCTCGCTGCCCTTCGTGGCCCCGTTGCAGGCCTTCTTTGGCCACAGGAAGCCCTCGGGCCCCCTCGCTGCAATCCGTGGCCCCGTTGCAGCCCTTCGTTGCCCCCTCACTTTGTTTCGTGGCCCCATATATGTATGCCCTTCGTGGCCCCCGCTCGTTCGCGCCTGTGGTGGCCGAATATGCATGCCCTTCGTGGCCCCGCTGTCGCCCTTCGTGGCCCCCTCGCTGCCCTTCGTGTCCCCGTTGCTGCCCTCAGTGGCCCCGTCCTTGCCCTCCGCGGCCCAACATACGTATGCCCTTCGTGGCCCCCGCTCGTTCGCGCCCGTTGTGGCCCCATGTGCATGCCCTTCGTGACCCCGCTGTCGCCG